>CM019066.1:258021318-258223602 GCA_009667805.1 Leptobrachium leishanense
TTCTAATCTACACTCCTTTCACCTGGCACCGCCAACCTGGATGGATCAGGCCCTGGGTAACCCGCTTTCACCCAAGGCCTGTCCTTCCAACCACCCAGCGTGCCCTCTGCGCCATGCACAATCGCTAACCCACAAGGCACAGGCTGGCACACCGCAGTATCTTGCTCATCCCAGGCATTCCGATTCACACCCTTCAACTCCAGTACCAACGACCCAGTTGGTTCTGCCACAAAGGGACCTACCGTGGTCCTTTGTTCTCCCTCCCAACTGCATGGCATCACAGACACACCTGAGTCTGGTCTAGGTAGGCACACCACAGTAACCTACCACCCCCCCCAGGTATTCTGATCTACACCATTCTCACGGGGCACTAGAGTCCTGGTTGGTTTAGGCGCAAGCAGACCCGCAGTCATCCCTTGCCCTTACTCCTAACCATATGGCGTCACAGCCACACCCGAGTCTGGTCTTGGTAGTCATACCGCAGTATCCTGCCACCCTTCCCAAGCATGCTGATACATACAGATAGCTAGACACAGAAGGATAGAGGGTGTCACAGGTAGACATACCTATCTCTTAGTAATTATATAAGCATAGCTCAGCTAAGACATAGGATCAATACTAAATTAATACCTAGGTGACATTATATGTTTTAAAGATTTTACATTGAAACTACTTTACGATGGGACACAATAAGAAAATGGATTAAACATAATCACTCCCTCCAATCAACCATACTCTGTGCAAGTTAACTGGACATTTACACCCTAGAACTATAGACAGTTTTACATTAAAATCTACAAAACACATTGAGCCCTATTCCAAGGTTGGTGTTAACTTAAACAGAGCTGTTGTAAATTTACCAGAGCCATTCTATTCTATGGAGTTCTTAACTTAACCAGTGCTGTTGTAAACTTTACACCAAACTTGTAATAGGGCCCATTATATTTAGCCCACCTAGGTAACCTTTTAATTTTACTAGCATTGATGTTCATCCTAGGGGCATGTATGTGGATTTCTCTTTCAGGCTTCAATCCGGTCATCATATTTTACTGTAAAAAGAATAGAAGGAATCCCCATCCCCACTTAAACATTTTATAGGTTCAACAAACTTTATTACTGCATTACAGCCAGACAGAGGGCCGTACTGATAGAGAGCTCTGGTGTTACTCACACCTGTAAAAGTATAACATTTCGGTTGTTAGATTTGATAAAATACCAGTATATTTTTTTTATTGAGAAAGTATTTTGCCAGGAAGGATATATTGAGATTTCTCTTGTTTTCAAGTATGTCCTGGGTGGCGAGTATGTACCGTTAGGTGTCTTGCCCAAGGACATTTACTAGAGAGGTGCTCTTGCCAGGATTCAAAACTGTGTCTCCACAGACATAGAGCAGTGATGTTACCTCTACACCACCTAGCCGCTTACATTTATACAAGATGCTACTGTATCTTCTATATGCAGAAATGATGTCCACATACAGATTTTATTTTTACATTGTTAGTATTTTTTAGAAGCTGCATTGCAAATAATCTCTAGATCTTCCTCATATAACCAGATGCTAGGAGTGTAATCATATTTTTCACATTTATTTTTATTATTGTAATAGTTAATGTTATATTAACCCTTACATTCAGTCATACATACTGTATTTAAAATAAAAAAAACATTTCTGCCTGGGTGCTAATATTGAAGACCAGGGGCTGTATTCCAGACCTTTGGCCAGATCACAACCTGATGTATAAAGGAAAGATGCAAATAGAAAACTTATGCGCGAGCTGTTTTCCATTTGCGGCTCACCTTTAGCGTCAGTATTCCCACCTTGTTGGGATTGTCAGCAGCTCCAGTGTTAATACTTTGGAGCAGGGGTCAAGTCTAAAAAATAAGTGTGGGAAATCACCAACATTTCTGTACATTCTGGTCTTAAAGATTACTGGGAGGTGCAGCAGTTGCACCACTTCTTTATGTGTGAGAATGCCATTCCTCTGGCAAACACTGAGAAATTGTCATTCCCATGCCTTCCCAATGTACTTTAAATCCAGAAAAACCCTTAAATATAGAGTTTTATAAACTTGTGTCTTTAGAGAAAGGTATTTCGGCTTCCCAGTATTTCAGTCAAAAGTGAACTAAGTTCCTCCTGCTAAAATAGTGAGAGAACTGCATTCCCAAGCGTTCCAGTAGGACTTGACCCCTGCTTTGGAGCCTTTTTAGGATAATGGCAGTGGCGCTGTGCCCATAGGGCAAAATAGAGAGTAAGATCCATACGGGTCAGTGGAAGGATTTGCGTGGGAACACTAGAAACTATTTGGTCCCAGTGTTCATCTGCCCTCGGAAAGAGGAAGTGGCAGATTGTGATGGAGAAATCACCAGTTCTGATTAAGTTTAAACTAGGGTTCAAAAATATAGCCCTAGGTTTTTGCAATGATGCATTATTTAATCATTTGGCTGAATCAAAGTTTGATAACAAGATTTGTGTTATACGGCAATAATTTTATACAGGGGCAATTAAAGCAGAAATATTAGCTATTTCTATAGAAACCTTTTTTTCAACTATAAAACAAGAATCGCATTTTGCAATTTTGGTTTCCTGTTACCAGCATACAAACAGTTTTTTCTTTTCTTAAATATAAAAGAATATTCATTGCACCCTATTCTCTATAGGGAAACTAATGAGATTTTCAGTTAAATTTGAATGCCCTCCCACCTGCAACATGCCACGGTCACATGAGAGAACGGGGAAACTTTGAAAGGGAATAACTCCCATTTTCAGTTAGATGTCAGTAAAAATTGCTGACATATGTAAAGGGAGTGATTCCATGTCAAATGAGTGACAAGTGCACACTAAAGGATACAATATAAATATAGCCACACAATGTTCAATGTTCACAATATTCAAGAAGCTACAGAATGTGAAAGAAAACATGTGAATTTTCTTCTTTATCTAGAAACATCAGGAGCCCATAAAAAATGCTCAAATGTATTGGTTGCTTCAAGACATCAATGTTTCAGTCTATTGACCTTGGACTTTTGTGAGGATATGTATAATCTGCAGTCTAAGAATGCATTCATGGGACTTCTATATAAGGCTTGAGTCACTTTAGTCTATCTTCAGATACTGATGAAAGTCAGTGGACAGTGGACTCAAGTGTTGATAGAATGGAGTAACTTTGAATCTCATCTGAAAGTCCCATGAGGTTCCTCTTACACCAGAGATATTTTTGGAATGCATGGTTGTAATTGGAGTATGTGTTACAGTTATAAAGCGCCAACAGATTGCTTGGCACTGTACAATGGGAGACACAGAATAACAAATATACATATGTTACACACACGGAAGAGTAGGATGGAAAGACCCTGCTCAAGAGCTTACAATCTAAGAGAAGAGGGGTGACACAGTAGGTGAGGGGACTTGGAGTATGTGTAGTAGTGGGGTCCATGTGGGCTTACGGGAAGATGGAGCAAGAGATGTACAGTGAGGAATCAAGGAGGTACAAGGAACTGATAGCATCAGGTCATTAGCAGAGCAAAGTAGTAGGGAAGGGGTATACCTGCTAATAAGGGAGGAGATGTAGGCAGGGGCACAAAGGGGTGAGGTGTGGGAGGTGTGGGAGGTGCGGTAGATGAGGTGTAGGAGTCTGGTGCTGGCATTCAATATAGACTGCAGAAGGAGAACCTGGGATCTCTTAAGGCCAGAGAGAAGGAGGTTACAGTAGTCAAGGCGGGAGATAATAAGAGCTTAGATCAGCATTTTAGTAGAGTCCTGATTAAGAAAGGATTGTATACGTGCCATGTTTAATAGGTGGTAGTAGCAGGATTTGGTTAGTAACTGAATGTGAATAGTAAAGGATAGATCGGAGTCCAAGAGGACCCCAAGGCAGCGAGCCTGAGAGAAAGAAGTAATGGTGGCACCATTCACCTGAAGGGAGATGGGTGCAGGAATAGAGGTTTTAAAGGGAGGGTAGATGAGAAGTTCATTTTTTGAGAGGTTGAGCGTTAGGAAACCTGAAGTCATCCAGTCGAAGACTGCTGAAAGGCAGGCTGTAACACGTCCAACGGTCCAAAATGGGAGGAGAGAGATCAGGAGAGGAAAGGTAGATTTGAGTGTCGTCCGCATAGAGATAATTGAGTCCATAGAAAGAGATGAGGCTGCCCAGAGAGGCAGTATAGATTGAGAAGAGTAGGGGACACAGAACAGAGCCTGTGTGTGTGTATGTATATATGATCACATATTTTAACACCATAACTGAGGGACATAATGTAGACTCTGGCTTTTTAACTCATTACCATAATGTCACGTAACATTCAGAATTGTGCCTGGTTTATGTGGGGTTTTTTGTGGGTTTTTTGGAAGTTCTCTCATTGAATTCTTAGTTCTTTGGGCACATTCATTGATGCACATCATGATACTCATCTATGTTGTTTTATGAGCCTATGATCTGTCCTCTTTGTTTATACTTCTTGACCATACTATTCCACTATTCAGTAATTACGGCACCCATTCTACCCCCCACCCCTCTGCTTTTCCCTTTTTGTTAAATTCTATGATTTTGCTCAGTATAGCTTGCAGGCCTGAAGAAAAGAGGTATACTATCGAAAGCTTATCTTTTAAATGTAATGTTAGTCAAAAAAGGTGTCACTACTACTGCTATAGTCTGGTGATTTTGCATCTGGACTTACAAGGTTTATCCAATCTACATATATATATATATGCCAACTCTCAACTCCAAGACTTTGCAAGGGCTGCTCCGGTCCTGTGGAATGACTTACCTCGCCGTATCAAACTCTCCCCTAATCTTCGGTCCTTCATAAAAATCACTCAAAACCCATCTCTTCAGATTAGCATACCACATCACTGATGCAACTCATCCCTCTGCTCACCTAATCACACATGATTGAGGCCGCTTCCATGACTCCACCATTCCCTAACCACTGGCACTAATGATCCTGTTGTATAGTAAAACTCCCGTTGTCCTCCTCAACCCCAATCCCTCTAGCCTGTAAGCTCCTATGAGCAGGGCCCATGTCTGTTTATCTGTATCTCACTCCCTTTTGGTTATTGTAAAGTGCTGCAGAAACTGTTGACACTATATAAACAATGGTGATAATTTTATATATATATATATATATATATATATATAATAAAATTATGAGATGTCTGATCATAATTGCTTTTAATCACATGCTACTGTAAAATAATTTCACTTAATGACACCAGTAAGGAACTTTTAAGTGTTGTCAACAACAATTTCATTTTCAATTAATATTAAGATATGTTATGAAACTCTCTTTTACAGCCCTCTACGGAGTTTTGTTTGATGAAAACAAGGAAGCTGCATTTGCCAATTATCGCCTCTGGGAATCTTTGGGATTTGTCATAGCTTATGGCTATAGCACGTTCTTATGCGTGTCTGTGAAACTGTATATTGTACTGTCGGTGCTTGTCATTGCAATTGCACTATATCAATATGTTGAATACATGGAATATAAAAACAGTAAAAGCAAGGACTCGAAAAATGATAACAGTGAAACTCAAGACATGCAGACACATATGTGATATTTACATGTAATTATTTTTTTAAATTGGAAACTGGTGCCTAATGTGCAAAGCTTAAAAGTTCTCTTATGTTGTAAATACCTAAATGTTGTAATTTTGGCTCATTGTTAGGGTATATGGTTTCCCAAGACGCTTTGCAAATCATATTTTATAATTTGCTCAAGATAAATAATACAAAACTGTGTGATCACTTACCAACGATTTTTTTTTTTTTAACATGCTTGTTATTGAATGTGCCCTAGAGATATACAAACACAATACACATAGAACGATATTAACTGCATATGAAAGATCTCTGGCACAAAGATGATGCAGTCTGACTTATTATTTCCAATGGCGCCCTTGAGTGTTACACATTTATCTCACTGCAGCACTGAACCTCCATAGATAGATCTGTTCATATCAGTTTATGTTTCCCAGACAGCACGCCAAGCTTGTATTTCTACAGCTAGAAAAACAACTCGGACTATGTATGTTTTTAGAATTCTGCTCCTTACTAAATCTGGTAGAAATGAAAATTAACAAGAACAATTAACAAGCACAATTCTGCGTGTAAGGTAATTCTGAAGCAGTTGTGGCCCTCTTCTGACTTTTTTTTGAGAAAGGATTTTACCAGGAAGGATATTGAGATTTCTCTCATTTTCAAGTATGTCATGGGTGGCGAGTCTGTACCGTTGGGTGTCTAGCCCAAGGACACTTACTGGAGAGGTGCTCTTGCTGGGATCGAAGCTGTGTCTCCATAGTCTCTCTCTACGGTTGTAGAGCAGTGATGTTACCTCTACTCCACCCAGCCGGCAATTACTCCACCCAGCCGGCAATTGGTGTAAACTTAGCGAGATCTCATGTAAACTTAACAATGCCATAGATTATAACCGCTCTAGTTAAATTTACACCAAGGTTGGAATAGGGACATAGGCTACCTTGTACCTTTTATTATGATATAAAGATATATTTGAATGAAAACGCAACTATCGTTATCATTTTTACTTCCTTGCTTAACACTGCTTATTATTTGCTTATGCTTGGCAGTGTTTGGCATTTGATTTTATCATAAGTCTACAATTTAATGCTGTTATCTGTGAGTGATATACCCTGACACACCAAGACTAGCCAGTAGGATAAGTAGACCTATTCAGGTTAAATGTGAATGACGAGAAATTAGAATTCGGGGAGAAGTCTAGGTTGAGGATACAAGAAGTAAATGGAACAAAACCATGAGCCAGAGTGAGGACGCAAATGAAGCAATATAATGGAGATCACGCCAAGGTCAGGACTGGAGAAAGCAGTGGAGTGAAAGCAAGTTGGATCGCTACACTGGAATAACAAAATGCAAGAATGTACTCCCAGGCTTCAGAGCAAGGGGGCAAAATGAGAGATACAATAAGATCAGAATGATCTGATTGGGCACTGCCAGGATATCTGGGAATGATGCTGGAAAATAACATTAAGTCTGTGGTCCACTGAAAATGACACAATGAGTCAATGTTCTAAGAGATTGAAAGTGTTTTGCATTAATTAAAATCAAATCCCAAATACTGCAAGTGATGGTTTTGTATGCATTGGAGTTATGAAATAGCAACATTCATTGGTAAGTGGTAAAAAATATTGCTCATTTCCATTATTACATCTGATACCAAGTGCAACCTAATACTGTTTTAGATAACAATTGCTGATAGTAGTGTTTATTCCAGAGTTCGCTAGACTATGTTGTGTGCATAGTCATGCACAGGAAGGTGTGCCACTGCCTACTCGGTTTATTGCTTCTGCTTTGAAATGTTAGTTTCTACACATTTTTTTTATATAGTTCATGATAAAGAATGTGAAAGTTAGCAGTTTGCGATTATTTACAGTGTGTAGGTAATAAATATAATGTGTGTGCACGCCAATGATTGTGTGACTGCAAGACCAATGTTGTTTTAGTGAGAACATGGGCTTATGTGGGAACAACCCTGAGGGTCTGTTTGGCCTTGATGCTCTTTCTAGCAGATGACGAGGTAATATATTCTGAAGAAATTTACAGGGCAAGCTTAATGGGCGATAATAAATTTCTATTTGTATTTTGTTATTAGAAATCACTCTTAGGACTGCTTGCTATTGTACCTCGCATTACCACCGGATGGCCTAAAGCATATTACAGGCATGAAAAAACCGAGCTGTAATCAAACCTACCAGTTGATCTGTAAAGATTTATTGAGGCTCAAAAGTAATTAGGAAGTCTAATGCAATGATTACTGATTGACTTGGACTATGGTCCATAACGTTTATGACCAGCTTTATGTACAGGAAAAAAACATGATTCAAAATAAATGCTGCAGTAGGGTTTGTTGCCTTTACAAGAAGGGTACCTGCTGTTGCTATCAGTGCTAGTAATTAATCCATTCACTACCAAAATCAAGTATATTAAACCTGCAAGGCACCTCCTGTTGCCCCAAAATCAAGTATATTCATTATGGTGTTCCACAGGAGCAATGCAAAGGAATTTTGTTTATTGCAAACAAAATAAGTTTGCGTTTGTGCTTCCGAACATGTCCCTAAAGTTTTAACATTATGGACATGATGCCCAAGGTGCTAAAACTTTTTAAAAATAGCTGACGTGTGTCTTCCTGTCATCTTCCCAGCTGATCCTACACAAAGACCAGAACTGCAGTAACTCCTTTCAGCCAGCAGATGGCGACATCAGCCTGCCAAATGGGTTCTTAAAGTAAGAAATAGATTGGAAATATTTCCAAATATTTCTCACTGATCTCAAACAGGCACCGTATGTGCAGGCAATTCGCCAACATTTGGCGAACTGCCTGCTCTCTGGATAGCCGAATGGCCAGGAAAGGTAAGCGTACGCTGAATTTCAGCGGTCGGTTAGTTTCGGCCATAATTCGGAGCTCTTTGAATAACCCTGTTAAAGTATTTATTTACAAGATATAAATAACTACAGAGAAAAATATAAATTCCCATAAGACTAGAGTCTGGTGTGCTGGTGACAAATATAGATTTGAAGATGTAGAAAAATATGCGACAGTGCTCACTCTGCTCCCTTATAATATTTAAGACAGCAGGGCTGGTAAAAAAGAACATTTGGTCTCATTGACGGACCGAGTCCCCAATTAGAAATGTCCCTTAAATACCTTTTCTACATATGTACTAGAAGAACGATAAATCAAAATGCCAAAGCTGGTGAACCATGGAGGTTATTCAGAGAGCACCGAAATGTCACTGACATTTCGGTGCTCTCTCGTTCCCTGCATTTCCCTGCACTTTGGGGAAAAGTGCAGGGAAAACCTGCTGTACAACCCCCGAACACCCGCCGAAAAACCCACCGGAACTGCCACAAAATACACACCGAACACGTCGGAAAAAGCCGACGAGCCACAGATAATAGCGCAGACCAGCCGCCGGACAAAGCCGACAAGCTGATGAACGGGGTTAAAAAAAAAAGGATTTGAACGTGTGAAAATTGAAACGCTGTTTGCAAAAAACTACTCAACGAAAATGCCTGGAATTTACATTTCCGGTCCTATGAATGATAATAAAAAGTTCTCTTACAGAAACAAGAAAAATCGCTTTTGAAAAAAGCAAACCAGAAAACAGATTGACGAAAAAATCCTTAAAATTCCTAGAAGATCCTAAAAAAAAAACCTATTAAATAAAGAGACTTTTTTTACTGCAGATTAAAATAATAAACGGTTTATTAGATAATGGATAAAAACAGGAATATATTTAACATTAAATCCTATGGGGTTCGCCTGATTAAGGCTAGGGTCAGACGAGCGTGATTTCTACGGACTGTACGTCCGTGCACACGGACGTACGTCAGTACGGAAGACGCAGTAGTGGCCAGACAGTCTGTTTTTTTCACTGACGTATATATTTTGACGGATGTAGGAGGGAAAATAAATTAAAAAGCAAAACCATTTTGTCCGTGAAAAATGCTGGACATATAAATGCAGTCCGTCTGACCACGTTCCATCACTCACACACAAAGCTATGCGGACGTTGCGGACGCAGCGCACTTTGTGCGGCCGTTCTAGCGGTTGTACGTTCTTGCCTGCCTTGCGTCCGTGGGCCGCGGCCGTTGTGCGTCCGCAGTTCAGTGCGGACGTACTTCGTGTGTCGGGCTCCGATGGGCTTCCTGTCATGCTATCACGGACGTACTTTTAGGCGCAATCACGGACGTGAACACTACGCTCGTCTGACAGCAGCCTTAAACTGCTGAATGAAACCACCAAACAGCAGGGCACTTCGCAAACTTTTCACTGCTGTTCGCTGTTCTCTGAACAGATTAAACATTGCTTCTCTATGGGGGATTTTACTGCCTTCGAATAGGCACCGTACTTGCTGGCAGTTCACCAAAATTTGCCCAGGAAATGTCACCGTAAGGAGAAATTCGCTCTTCAGTGACATTACAGGGCCAGATCGGCTCTCTCTGAATAACCCTGCATGTCTACTGAAAGATGAAAATGTACAATTACAGGTGAAACTCGAAAAATTAGAGTATCGTGCAAAAGTTCATTTATTTCCGTAATACAACTTAAAAGGTGAAACTAATATATGAGATAGTTCAAGCCGTGATTTGTCCTAATTGTGATGATTATGGCTTACAGCTCATGAAAACCCCAAATCCACAATCTCAGAAAATTAGAATATTACATGCAATCAATAAAACAAGGATTGTACATAGAAAAATATCTGACCTCTGAAAAGTATAAGCATGCATATGTACTCAGTACTTGGTTTGGGCCTCATTTGCAGCAATTACTGCCTCAATGCGGCGTGGCATGGAAGCTATCAGCCTGTGGCACTGCTGTTGTGTTATGGAAGACCAGGATGCTTCAATAGCGGCCTTCAGCTCTTCTGCATTGTTCAGTCTCATGTCTCTCATCTTTCTCTTGGCAATGCCCCCATAGATTCTCTATGGGGTTCAGGTCAGGCGAGTTTGCTGGCCAATCAAGCACAGTAATCCCACGGTCATTGAACCAGGTTTTGGTGCTTTTGGCAGTGTGGGCAGGTGCCAAGTCCTGTTGGAAAATGAAGTCAGCAACCCCATTAAGCTTGTCTTCGGAAGGAAGCATGAAGTGCTCCAAAATCTCCTGTTAGACGGCTGCATTGACCCTGGACTTAATGAAGCACAGTGGACCAACACCAGCAGATGACATGGCTCCCCAAATCAACACACTGTGGAAACTTCAGACTGGACTTCAAGCATCTTGCAGTGTGTGCCTCTCCATTCTTCCTCCATACTCTGGGTCCTTGGTTTCCAAATGAGATGCAAAAGTTGCTCTCATCAGAAAAGAGGACTTTGGACCACTGAGCAACAGACCAGGTCTGTTTTTCTTTAGCCCAGGTAAGACGCTTCTGACGTTGTTTGTTGTTCAGGAGCGGCTTGACAAGAGGAATACGACATTTGAAGCCCATGTCCAGGATCTGTCTGCATGTGGTGGCTCTTGATGCACTGACTCCAGCCTCAGTCCACTCCTTGCGAAAGTCCCCAATACTTTTGAATGGCCTTTTCCTGACAATCCTCTCCAGGCTGCGGGCATTCCTGCTGCTTGTGCACCTTTTTCTTCCACACTTTTCCCTTCCACATAAATTTCTATTAATGTGCTTTGATACAGCACTTTGGGAACATTCAACTTCTTTTGCAATTACCTTTTGAGGCTTTCCCGCCTTATGGAGGGTGTCAATGATGGTTTTCTGCACAACTGTCAGGTCAGCAGTCTTTCCCATGATTGTGATTCCTACTGAACCAGAATGAGAGACCATTTAAAGGTTCAGGAATCCTTTGCAGGTGTTGTGGTTTAATTAACTGATTAGAGAGGGACAGTTTGAGCCTAGAATATTGCACCTTTTCACAATATTCTAATTTTCTGAGATCGTGGATTTGGGGTTTTCATGAGCTGTAAGCCATAATCCTCACAATTATGACAAATCACGGCTTGAACTATCTCATATATTAGTTTCACCTTTAAGTTGCATTACTGAAATAAATGAACTTTTGCACGATATTCTAATTTTTCGTACTTTGTGGCAAATATATACACAGATCACTTAACATATAATCCATATCTCTATGATAGAGCAATGTTTTTCAACATATGTTTAAGAAATATCAAAGGCGACAATAATGTGACTTTGTGAACAGGTACAAGTTCAAAATATGAAAGCAATTTATACATAGAGCTTGAACTCCTAGGAAAAACAGCAGGTACCAGGAAAAAAGAATTACTAGCAAACCCACAAAAAGCATCAAAGATGGAATAAAATCTTCATACAATAAATGAGTGAAATACATGATTGCAAAACAGAAATGATGGACGAGTGGACGTACCTATAAAGCACATTTGTAACTAGGGAGGAATTTGGGCAAAAAGTAGACCAGTGCATTCAAAGGAAGGGCAACCCATTTTTAAAAATGTATTTTGTTTATCACACATTTTATATAAATACATATAGGGCCCTATTACAATCTTCACGAAAACGTTTGCGCGTGCGCAAAAATGCATTAACGCGAGGGGCAAAACCCTTTGCACTGAACGTCGTATTACAATGTCAGCGCAACAAACGCACGTAATCGTCTACTGCAGGTGAACCTGCGCGAGCTTACTGTACGTCGCGTGTCCTATACTTAACATTGTGAGCACAAATGCGTTTGTGCGCTGGTACGCGAATGGTATTACAATCTATGCACAGTTTGTAATGCACAGCCTTTGCGCGCATAATTTTAACTCTTAGAATTTGCCATTAACACCAGCTTTTATCAACCTGGCCGAGACCAAATACAGCAGCCCAAAAAAAAAAACCGCAGCACGGTATAGTTACACATTCTAAACATAACAAACCAATAAATTTGAGAAGTTGTGCATGCATTTTTTATTGCTGCAGCATATATGCGCAGATTGACTTTGACAGGCGCAAAAACTTAACGTGAGACAATTGTGGTTTTTAATTCTGATTGGCTGAATCGCGTGACAAAAACAGTCCGCACACTGATTTCTGCTTGCAACGTTGCTGCGTGCGCATTTGTGCGCATCTGTTTTACGCGCATTATTGCTCGATGAATGAAAAAATGCACGAGGATTGTAATACCAACGTTGATTACGCGCGTTAACGTTTAACGCTTCGCGCAAAAATTCACACGTTGCACGTGCGTTGTTGCATGAAGAATGTAATAGGGCCCATACTATGTGTGTTTATACAGCCACAAGACACTGCTTGGCAGTTAAAAGATCATTACTTGCACCCAGCTAGAACTGTCCATATGTATAACTCTAGGACTGGGCAATTTCTTTTTTAAGACTTATTCTAACTAAAAGTGAATAAAAATATGAGAAGGCCCCGTGAACAGGCATCGTCACAAGTTTTGTGAGGGCTCTGAGAAACGGCACCAGCGTAAGTGGCTTGCCCTAGGGTGTGTCCCTGCTCAGGGATCACAGGGCTACATTACAATCCCCACGTTAAAACAGGGGCGGTAGGGATAAAAAACTGCAACCGCAGTTTTCCCCCTACCGTCCCCGTTTTAACAGGGGATTGCAATGCAGGCGTAAAAAATGCTGCCTGCATTTGTAGCAGGTGCTACGCCCCTGGATACTCGCGGCAGCGCTGAGCGCAGCCACGAACATCCACTCGATAGAGTCTATAGGACTCCATTGAGCCAGACGCCGGTGGTCACATGACCTGCCGGATCGCGCCTCGTGAGATCCGGTCGGTCGGCATAGTGATATGCAGGGGGAGACTGAGAAACTTTTACCCCCAGTCTCTCCCTGCTCCCGCCGGGCAGAGGAGGCGGTTGGAGCCGTGGTCCTCACCGCGGGACAGGAGGTGATTCTACTTTTTTTTTATTTTTTTGGCTGGTGTTAACGGATTCTGCAGAAGCCCTGGCTCTGGTTAACTTTCCGCTAACCAGAGCCGGATGTTAATCAGCGTTAGGACTTTGTAATCCTAACGCTGATTAACACTTTGCTCTCCCCATGTCAAGAATAGGGAGCACAAAGTACAGTAACCTCGCGCTGAAAAGCACAAGGTACCAAACGCAAACGGGTTGCTTAACACATTTGCGCTTGGATTGTAATATGCGGTAGACACCGCGGTTAACGTTAATGCTCACGCAGGTGAGCGTTAAGGTTAGCACCTAGATTGTAATTTGACCCACAAGGTTTAAGCTCAATGTTGCCATTACAGAGGAGGCTGAACCATATGCAAATCAGTCAGCTATCACCCAGAAAGGGTGGCCAGAGCTGAAATGCCAAGGCAGCCTCCACTGCACAAAATGAACCGCAGCACCCGGCGGTTGATTTTTGATTTTCCATTGACTTTCGTTAAAAAGGGAAAAAAAAATGGGAAATTGTTAGGCCTCGTGAGGAGGGCGTAGCACATATCAATCTTGGCATCTCAACCAATTGGCCCACCCCTGGAGTACCCTGTAAACTGATATTGATCAAAAATATTTGAAGGCCCAGAAAATGGGCAATGTCACACGTTTTGTGAGGGTCCTAAGAACTGGCAACAGTGTAAGTGGCTTTCCCTATGGTGGGACCCTGCTCAACTATCGAGCTAAAACCTTGTGAGACCTGAGTGGGGATGCACCGTAGAGAAAGCTACTAGAGCTGTTGTTCGTTCTCAGGTCCCTCACCAACCTTGTTTGTGCTCACTATTAGTATATAGGATGATAAATACATGGACCTATTAACCTAGCCAAAATGATCGACCGGGGTTGCTGCACCTCTTGTGCTGAGAAGACATCCTTGGCATTTCAGTACTGGTCCCCCTTTTTGGGTGATAGCAGTCTTGATTGCATATAGAATAGTCGTCTCTGCAATGGCACCATAAGCTAAAACCTTGTGATACCTGAGAGGGAACCCACCGTACTAGTGCTGTTGCTCATGCTCAGGGCCCTCATAAACCTTGTTTTTATTCAAACTAAAGCTTTCACTAATCATTTGCCTATACACTGAGTAACTGCATCTGTCTACCTCTGATCCTGACTTGTCTCCATCTTGGTTGAAGAACAATGTAAACTGAAAAGCAGATAGTAAGGCAGATAGTAAGATTTGCACTGCTGGATGGATAGCCAGCAGAGAACTGTTTGTTCTCAGTGTCCCTCATAATATAGCAAATCACACTCTTCTCTACACTGTGAGATAATAGGTAGGTATAAAAACCAATTCAAAGTTTTGGGAGTTGTCATTTAACTTATCTACTTATTCTTACTTGAATAACATTCAACTGGAAAATACTTATTATTCATTGGCTCTCACTACTTATGACTTCTTATATAAATAATATATACTGTTATAGTACAATAATCTAACGACAAGTGGTACCAGAAATAAAACATCAGTTTTCGCAATGACTGCATGAAAACGCAAAAAACTCCTAAGAGCCTTAAGCTTCCAATAACTCCCAAGAAGTTACATTGGTCAATATTCAGAGCTCAACTGGCCACAGAATCGGCAAAGGCTATAGGTTGGGCCCATGAATAAAAGTAATTACATTTGTGGGTGGGGTGTAGACAAGAAAAGTAGAAAGCCAACTGTAAAGTATATGTCTCATTGAAGTCACAGATTACTAAATGCAAAATAATATTGTCGATTACATCTTCTTGATTACATAATTTTGAATACAATAGGAGACTATATTAAATATAGGTATAAAGATCATCTTGACACTGATCCTGTAACCAAATCATTTCATGTTCATTGCTATCTCTGAGGTCCTCTGAAAACCTTTGAACTCATCACATGACAGAGCTTCAGGTTAGATGTGCAATTCGATATACGCTTCTGATCAAGTACATGTCACACTTACATATTAATATGAAACAAATCAGTTTGAACTACCCAAGCTGATACATATCAAACTCAGACAGCAATAAGGGATTTGATGTGTCTGAGCAGCATATATTTATGTTATTTTTCAGAATTGAGTTCCAGCAGGATGTCACTCATTCAAACTAATACTGGGAATGAGCCAAAACAACAATGGACATCTGCTTGAGCAATTCCTAATGATTAAAACATAACAATAGTTCAATATGGAAATTAAATTTTAATTTAAAGTAGGTTACATTTTTAAGTTGTTTATATCATTTTGTAATTTTTTTAAGCATTGCTTTCCTAATAGATGGACAGCAAGCTTATATGCTAACCTCAATAAGCTTTGTCATTTCAATATTACCTTATTTTAATTTACATTGCATTTTTGCTTAAACAATTTACAGAATGCTTTGTTAAGAGGATACCATTGACATCTTTGTATCTATGCCTCACCAAATGTGCATTAGGTAAAGGATAAAAAATGGTTCAATTTGGTCTCCAGTTAGTAGAGTGCTCTGCGAAAAATTTGATTTACAGGGTTATTCAGAGCGGTGAAAAGCAGGAGAATGACTGGAGAATGGAAAATTGTAGGTCAAAATAGCTGATTTGGAAATGAGATGAATGGGAGAATTTTTCTGGTTTTGCTATTTTGACCTAGAATTTTCCATTCTCCAGTCAGTCTCCTGCTTTTCACCGCTCTCTGAATAACCCTGTTAGTGTTTTTGCATTTTATTCCTCTTATTCTGGTGTTCTCCAATGCTGCTCTAAATATTCAGATTGCATGTTGTTACTGGGGGGGATGACGCTCTTTAACCCTTTCGCTGCTGAGGCATTTCACGCCTGTGTGCTGAGCTCTTTTTTACTGGTTTCGTTCATCATGTTTAAACGCGTTTTGAAGCCATATTTTATTATATGACCCAGACATATTATATATCGTTCTATCCGGCAGACTCGGCAGATTCATAATATATCATTATTCTATGTATACATCATGTCCTGTCTGTATATTATAACAAAACATGCAATAAAATTCGAATTTTCAATAATTTACAACGTGTAAAGTGTTTGTTTTTTTCACATTTTAACATGCAAGCGTTATAGTTTCAATGAGTTGCACTTGTTAAAAAAATTAGAAAATGGGGGACTTTTTTGGGGGGAAATTGCACGATTTTTAACAAACGCTCCCCATACAAAAATCGTTAGTGCAGCATCATTGTTCACATTATAATTGAAATGGGAACCATATTGCTGCATTAACAAAACAAAACAAAAAAAACTGTTTATTGTTTTTTAAATTTTTCTGTTAACTTTTAACATCATCATGTTTGGTATCCTTGGAAAGGCCATGCTCTGGCCGATCCAACGATACCAAACATTAACCCTTAGCTCCTGCGGTTCATTGGAACCCCCTATCTCCTCCATTGGTGGCAGCTAGGGGTTCACTCCAGAAGTGACGTCAACGCGCTATACACGATGGCGCCAGTCGTCAGGGAGAGATCGCGGAAGCTTGGCCGACATCCAAGATGTCAGCCAGCTCCGGGAGAGGATCGTGATCGGGCTCCTTTTGGCGCCGAATCACGATCCGGCCCCCAAGGGGTTAAAGCCAGCCACTGTTTGGAAGGGCAGGCTGTGCCCTTCTAAACGGTGCCTGCTTTTCACCTCTGTCCCCAGCCGATTGGGAGGGAGAGAGGTCCAAAGGACCTCACCTCCTCCCTTTCAGGCACCTTCCCCGCACTCACGGGGGGGCACCGGAAATAGATGTCATCGCGCTAGTGCGTTGACATCTATTGTGCCCGCCGGGGCACATAAGATGTCAGCCTGCACCAGGGGGGGCGCAGCAATCGGCCGGAATCCCGGCTGATTGCTGCATCCTGTGCTAGGACGCGCTCAGCGCGTCCATAGCACAGGAGAACCA
This sequence comes from Leptobrachium leishanense, assembly GCA_009667805.1. Classification (NCBI taxonomy): domain Eukaryota; kingdom Metazoa; phylum Chordata; class Amphibia; order Anura; family Megophryidae; genus Leptobrachium; species Leptobrachium leishanense. The sequence continues at coordinate 258,038,591 of CM019066.1, forward strand.
CTTGGCTGGACGCGCTGAGTGCGTCCTTAGCAGCCAAGTGGTTAACGTATAAACCGAGGGAAGGGAGGCTTTCCTCAGAAGTTAATTTTTTCCTCAAGGAGGGGAAAGATTTAACCTTCAAGCCCAATATATTTTATTTATAAAGTATTTTACCAGGAAGGGTACTGTGATAAAGGCATTGGATGCAAGGCTTAGTACTCCCTCTTTCTTTTACTATTAATTCATAAAAGCAGCAGAGTACAGCAGCACATCAAATAAACAAACCATAAAACAAACGCCTACACCTTCTATGGAGCCTGACTAAACAAAGGATTCCCTCTCTAGCTATTGGGCGGCTAGGCCTCTTGCCAATAAATTGAACAGAATATCAAAGTACTTCCCTGAGAGTTCAGGAGTTTCTTTTCTCCCTTCCTTCTTTGGTGTAGCCAGGACACAGACTGCTCACTCTCTCTCTGGGAACCACAAACATACACCTATATGGGCAGGGCAGACTTGATTAGGCATAGGTTTAGGATTAACCCTATAGTGGGAAAATGGCATTTTCCATAGGCCTACTAATATATCTATGGTCTACCACCCTGCCCCTATTCACCCTATCACAATACATTGAGATTTCTCTCGTTTCAAGTATGTCCTGGCCAGGTTCAAGAAGATTGAATTGTTACAGTAGGTACAGAAATACAAAGTAATAAATTGCAATATTGGTTCTTATGACCAATATCAAGTTGTGGGAAACGATATTGACAATGAATACGGTAAAAGATCTCCCACCCAAGATTGACCTTAGGCAATTGCTTCATCCTGGGTTTACGAGAACTGATGCAGCACAATGCAAAGTTTGAATATCATGCACATGGCTAAAAGGCACATGGTTCCAGTCCTCCTTTTGTCTACAGATGATGAAAAAGTGTTTGAGGGTGGACTGAAACTTCATGCATAATGAGAATCTGCTAAGGGATTGGGCTCATCTTTAGGGCTTGTGTCCAAGTTTTAAATTCCTCACTGACAGCCCATTTTAAGATCATTAAGATGTTTTTTCGTCCCTCCCTTATATAGAATGAGACCAGGAAAATATGGTCCCCAATTTTCACTAATGTTGTGTGGCATCACACATGAGTGCTTTTTGTGCTATGCATAGTTGTGACGAACCGCCTGGGACCCTGTCTGTGTGCCTCCATTAGACTCTAACTTACTCCAAGCCGAAATCCAGGAACCTCAGATCAATCCTCCCTAAATTTATCAAGCAGAACCACTAACATTTAGAGCAAGAACACAAACTCCCAAAATAATAAAGATTTACCCCAACTCACTAGGCAACACCAGTGTTCAGAGTAACAGCAGAATTACTAACTATTTACTGAGAAGCAGACATACAGATATGTACAGTTAAGGGACAACCCCCTTCATGAATATAACACAGATAAGATCAATAGATCCAATACCAGGGCAAGGGAAGGGACATTCAAACAATGGACAGTTTACACAGTGACTAGGCAACCCTTATCTTAATTTGGCTGCTAGAGAAATCTCCCCCCCCCTCCTCAGTCGACATGATGGAAAACATGTCCACAATAAGTGAGGCGTGCCCACCAGGATGCCAAGACACCGTTCGAATTAATCCTGGATTCTCTGGCAAACCACAGGTAGCATCTTGGCCCATAGTGAGTAGGCAGGAGGCTAGCCCCCAGGCTCTTGCAACTGCCCCAGTGATGGCTGAGTCTAAGATGTTCCCTCTAAATAATTCAAAACTGAATTTCACTGGTCCACAATACATTTTCCAGTAGCATTGTGGAGTATTGAGGTTGTTTTTGTCAAACTTCAGGTGCACAGTAGATCTTGTGAGAGCTATATTTTGAGTGGCACAGATCACATTCAACAGATGCTTTTTTGTAAATAGCACACTCAAAATTTAATTTTCTAAGTCAAATTAGCTTTAGACCCCAATTTCATTCATTGTTTCATAAATTCAACTCCAGGTTTCCCAATATGTAATACTAATTAGCTTTTGTTGAAGTCATTAGCTTAGGGTTATGCATACTTTTCCAACCTATACTGTGTATATTTGAATGAAATAATCAATATGTACAAGAGCATTACAATAACTTACGTGTTATAGTTAAAACAGATTGTGTTGTTGATTATTGTAACTCAGATTAACACCAAACCAGATTTTAAAGACACATATATACATATATTCAGTGATTTCTAGGGTTTGCAAAGTTATTCTTACGATCGTACCAGCTATTGTTTAATTAAATATATTTTCAGGTGGGACTCAATATGGTATTCATTTATTATACTGTATGTCATGTTATTCTAAAATAAATATGTGAACACATTCAAATATGTTAATATTTGCTGAGAGGGGAAAAACATCCTATAACAAGGGAATTGTAATTTTCTACTGAGCAAATCAAGGTTTGAAACATATTGTAGATTTATTGCATATTAACAGGTCCAAAAATTACAATGGTTGCATTAAGTAGGTGATTCAGTGAAAAGGCATGGATAATTATATCTAGAGGGAAATAAACATACACATTGAGAAAAGCATTTTTCGCAGATGGTTAATTCACAAAGTATATTCAGATGCTGCCTTAAAAAGACATCATAGATCATGGTTTTCTATGCTGCTCATTTAAATGCTAAATAATATGAAAATATAGTATCAAGTGATATTAACAATTCCATATATTTTTAAGCCAAGACATAGATAACTTTCAGTTTAAATTCCACAAATATCTGTCATTTATGCCAAACAAAATAAAATACTTTAGAGCTGCCACTTACAGAACAGACATTTGCAAAAAACAAATTAATAACACATATGTGCTTTTCTATTTCAGCCAACACTGCAGATGTTTGCACTGATGCTATTTAATCATCAGCCATGTGCATGCAGTTTATTTCCTCTTACCAAAGCATGTTCCCTTTTAGGGAATTCATCTGAAAGCATTACAAAACAGGTGTCAAAATTACAATGCTATTAGTTTAGTGCTGTAGTAATGTCTAAAGGGGTTATTCAGAGAGCACCGAAATGTCGCCGAATTGCTTTTAATGTACAGTGGGGGAAAAATCATTTGATCCCCTGCTGATTTTGTACGTTTGCCCACTGACAAAGAAATGATCAGTCCCTGCACATTAAAAACACAGTGCCCGTTTGGCCTGAATGAGGAGTTTAATTACACACCTTTTATCTAATTTTAGAAACTGTTATCAGTAATCATACTTTATGAAATGGCTACATAATTCTCAGGATATTCACTTTTTTTCTAATATATCACCATATAAGTACAGATATTAGATTGATTGATGCATAATTATTAGGAATGTGTGATTCTACCTTTTTTTTGTGGGCTACTCAATCATATTCCATGAGGAGCAAATGTCAACAATGAATGCTGGCCGTTTGTATACACTGCATGGGACAGTATCTAATCAATGCTGAATAGCACTCCATATACAATAAATATTGGGTTATATGTATTGAGTCAGCAATATTGATTCTAATTAATATGTTTACCAGAGGACATAATGTTGACAGATGGGTATACACCCATGTATATGGATGTTTTTGTTGTTATTCCGTCTCTCACTGTTAAAATAAACCTACCATTAAAATTATAGACCAATCATTTCTTTATCAGTGGACAAACGTACAAAATCAGCAGGGGATCAAATAATTTTTCCCTCACTGCATATATCTAGCGTGACTCATGTTGACATAATATTCTGTCATAGTCACCCTTTCTAGGGCCTACTACAATCTTTCAATGGCCTGGAAGGCAAGACAGTCTACATTACCTCCATGATCATTGTGTATATTTCTAATGTTATTAATTTGCTTTAAAATACATCTACGGAACTGTTGGAAGGTTTTACTGTTTACCACATCTACAATAAATCAAATTAACCTCTCTGGAGGATGTGCAGTTAACAAGTTGCTTATTGGTAAAAGTTTTTGATGTGATGTTACTTGTGAATGCGTTAGAATTTGCAATTCAGTGGACAATTCGGCTGTCTTGAATAACTCTTATAGTGATCATAATGAGACTATTAACAATGCAGCTTACAAAAAAATACCAATAGAATATAAAAATAATATCTGTATGTTCTCATAATGCCTGTATATGGAGGTTAGAGTAACACCTTGTGCCTGTACAGGGATTTTCAATTATTATAATCCCTTGAATCTTATCCCTGTACAGCAGTGAGTGACCCCAGAGCTCTCCCTCTACTCTGCCTTCTCCCTAGCAGCTGTAATGCCGCAGTAATCTATTTGAGTTTTTTGTTACAGTGAGGCTTAGAGCTGATATTTGCAGCTGGTTTTATGTCTCTCCAGGGTGCTTGGAGAGACATAAAAAAGGATTTAATTTCTCCACAGGGTACACATTCATCTTGCTTTAAAACGGTGTGAAAATGGTCTTTTGATATGCTAATGGGAGCTTTTTCATGGGCTTACCTCCCATCTTTACAGGGGCCTTTCCTGATGAAGCCGGCACAGTATACCGGGGAAACATGTTGATGTTATGCCCTTTCAATATTCTCTATGCCTTCTAAAATAATTTCCACTCTGGCGATGTTTTAATTTGTCTCTTCCCTGTTATATGGAGTGTGGTGGCTTGTGCAACCCCCACTCCCCTTTCCTGGGTTCAATACATTTATGAAGTCTGCTTGCAGTGTACCTATCAGTTCTTTTCCGCTCTTTTCTTTGCTATAAACACAATCCCACGAAGGATTGTGTTCTTGCTTATTGTGGCGCTTTGATTGCAAACTGCATTTGGGCACTACTACAAGTTATACAGACTCATATACATATACATTTTTTCCTCGACAAATCCAGGGTCCGCAGGGAATTGACTTTTAATATTGTTTTCCTTGTTACACTTGTATGTGCTTTTTTTATTCACTCGCTTATTTTCATTTTTGTTGCACTGTTGCTCTTTCACCTTGAGCCACTTGGCTGATATCTCCACTTATATAGTGATGGATTTTTACTTCTTTTTCTGTCTAAGATGTAAGTTTTATCCTTATGTACTGCTTGTTCACCTAGGCATTGACATATACCTCTCCAATCATACAGCATAGCCCCATATCATGTTAACATATCAGGCTGCTGTATCTTTTATCTCTGATCGTGTATACACGTTCTCTGTAGTGAAGGAGTTAAAAAAGAGTGCTTGTTGTTGCATTGTTACTATATGGAAATTAGTATATGTAAATGTTTGACTCTTTTTGCTACTCTCTTTAATAGCATCATGGTAATTTTGTTACATAACAAAACTCTTAATTAAGCCCTTAAAAGAAAAAGTGGAAATATCAGAGAAGAAACAGCATGAAATCATTAACAGGGTAATTCAAAGAGATTCGAAAAGTCACCGCACGTTCGGTGACTTTTCGTTCTCTTCAAATCGGTTCATTTTGCTGATCCCATTTCGGTGACCCTGCGGTGTATTCAGCAAACACCACCTTTTCACCAATTGCAGGGAAAAGCTGCCGCAAACCCGATGAAAACGAACCGCAAAACCCAGCGAATGCACGCCGAAAACCCTCAAAAACATCTGGATTAACCCACCGAAAACCACGGGAAAACCATGGAAAAACCTGAGCAGGAGCCAATCGCAGCCGCCGGAAAAAGCCGAGACCAGAAGAGGAAGTGAATAAATTAGGAAAAAAGTTTGCATGAATGTTTGAAAACTGAAACGCTGTTTGCAAAGAAACTACTGAGCGAAAATGTCTGAAATTTACATATGAGATCCAGGGTATGATAATAAAGAGGGCTGTTACAGAAAAAATAAGTAAACTTAAGCATTTTTCTGGCTTTTTTTTTTAAGTTATTCTAAAAAATCTATAAATAAAGAGACTCTTTACTGCAGAATTTTATAATGAACGGTTTATTAGATATTGAATTAAAATGGGAATATTTTTAACATTGAAGCCTATGAGATTCTCCTGAATAAACTTGCCGAATTAAACCACCGAATGGCAGGGCATTAGGGGAACCTTTCACTGCTGGTTTGTGTTCTCTGAATAGCCGAAGCAGTGCTTTTTCATGGGGATTTCACTGCCCTCGAACAGGCACCGAACAGGTACCGTATGTGCAGGCAATTCGCCAGGATTTGGCAAATTGCCTGCTCTCTGGATAGCCGAATGGCCAAGAAAGGTAACCGAACGCTGATTTTCAGCGTTCGGTTACCTTTCTCAAGCAATTCGGATCTCTTTGAATTACCCTGATAGTAACTAAAATCTATTTTTTTCAAATAACAACATAAGTCAACCTACATAAGCCATGAATTTAACAGTGTTAAATGTTCCTCTTGCAGGACTTATTGGTTATATAGAAAACTACTTTTGCATTGCTAACTCTAAAAATGAGCCATAGCATCCCTACAATTAATTTTTAAGGTCGGTAAGCCCTATATGACAGGCAGAGGGCTCCCTATAAAAAAGCAAGTATAATTCCCAAAAAGCACTATTACATGTATAATTCAGCTGGGACTCCATGTTTCTTTAAAAGAAAAAGGGAACTCGAAAGTCCTAAACTACCAGGTGTGCAGTGGGTGCCATGTTACCCAAGCTCTGGAGTCCAGGGGGGGGGCACAATTGGATGCTTGGGCCTCGCCTAGGCTCTTCCACTGGATGAAGAGGAATTAAGCCCCCTCCCTGCAAAACAAAGTTAGGAGAGGTAATATAAATTACGTTAATATAATAATTTTTTTATATTTATCTTAATTGTACTTACATTGATTAAATATTTTAATATATTCTTCTTTTAATAATATTTTATTTTATACTTCTTTGTGTGTTTTATTTTGCAGCTATGTGATGCGCTCATACTCACCGCACATTACTGTGAGGTATACATAGTGGACATTACAATAAAAATGGGATGGACTGAAGTGGCCATAGTGGACCCGGAAGAAAATGGTACACTGATTGTCTGGAGGGGTCCAGCGCATGGTGACGGGGGGGGGGAGCAAGATCATGGTAGTGAATGGGGTGAATGATAACCTCTTCATATCTTTTTTTAACATATATTTCAAGGTTTTTATTTTGTAATAAACAAAGGGTCACAGACCAACCAGTAAGGTGGCCTCGCAGGGCCAGACTTGACACTCACAGAAAAAGCACACAAAACATAAGGGGGGGGGGTCACAGGGGAAACTGCAAAATGTCAAAAAATAGGGGAGGGGGAACAGTAACAAGGGGGTACAGAAACTTGTCAGGAGGGCTGATCCAGAAAAAATGAAAGAGCGATGGATGTCGCTGAGGGGGCACCAGGGCAACTAGTTAAAGTTACCTGGTTAAAGTTACTGGATAAAGTTACCAGTTACCTCTTCATATCTCAAGAGACAAACTAGCATTTGTATAGTCTTACTAAAGGTAAGGTGACGGGAATGGGGGGGGATATGTTTTGCCTAGGGGGGCCGTCGTGCATTCCTGCACCTCAGGTCTGAGATTCCTAGTTACGCCTATGGTGCTGAAACAGTTTCAGTGCATCTGCTGTCAAGTCTGATGTGCTGAAACATTAAGGGCACATTCTGGAACCCATTTTCAAATTAATTTAATTTGCATTAAATTAAACTCCTTTGCTTTTCTCCTACAGGTGCTTTTGAAGGCCCAGTTAACTCAATCATGGTAGTGAATGGGGTGAATGATAACCTCTTCATATCTCAAGAAACAAACTATAATTTGTATAGACTTACTAAAGGTAATTAGATAAAGGTAATTTTTGCATTTTTTTTTTAAAGTAAGCCATTCAAAGTGCAGCCCATGTATTTTCCTGGCACCACAGAGACTGTGGAACTATGTTTCCTTGCCCCTGAATACAGAGCCAGCAAGGACCTGTGCATGTGACCTACGCAGCCAATGACAGGAGCAGGGTGCATGTTACTTATGTAGCAAATAGGGAGAGCTGTGTGCTGGAACTTGGCCATGAGGAGAGCACAAGGAGACATACATCTGGTGAGATTGCAGCTGTGGAGCCTGCTGTATGTGAGACCTGGCAGTAGTGACCAAAATGAGCCTGGTAATGAGAAGCAGGGCCGGACTGGGTATAAAAAGCAGCCCTGGAAAAATTAGTTTACACCAGCCCTATATTATATCAAGTGCAAACGACAAATGATACCAGCTATAAGAAAGCACGATTCATAATTACACAACAACCAGTTTTCCCAAGTATATGGTGTGGCACAGCAGTGATGTATGAACGTATCACAGAACTCTGCAGCAATAAAACTCACAGTAATGTGCGGTGTGTATGAGCGTATGACAGAGCTCCACAGCCATAAATCTCACAGTAATGTGGTTTGTATGAGCGTATCACAGAGCTCCACATCAATAGAACTCACAGTAATGTGCAGTGTGTATGAGTGTATCACAGAGCTCCACAGCAATAAAACTCACATAATATGCAGTGTGTATGAGCGTATCACAGAGCTCCACAGCAATAAAACTCACATAATATGCAGTGTGTATGAGCGTATCACAGAGCTCCACAGCAATAAAACTCACAAATAAGCATAACATGAAATATTATTGTAGCGCTCACCCCCGAAGGAGCCGCTGAATAACCCCAGGATTGGTCTCACCGCACTAACAATTCACTGTACACTAGCACACCTTTATGGATTTTTCTTAATTATACTTTACTGAAGCAATAAACGGCAATAAGTATACATGTACTTTAAGCATGAAATTGATCAGACTAAGAGTGAATGACGGTAATACGTAGCGTGGATATATATATATATAGGGCGAATAAACAGTTAATAAGGTTCTTTGGCTCAAAGTCCCACTCAATAATGCTCGTTTGTTATGTCCTAGGGTACCCGGGTACTAAGTCCACTGACCAGTGGATGGATGAATATCTTCGACTAGTCAACGTTGGGGCCCTGAGATTTGAAGCTATCAAATAAGTGCGCACTGTTAGCAAAGTCATAAGACAGAGGCCTCTCACCCAACCGGCGAAACAGCTTGTCCCGGACCGATGAACGCTGCCAGAAATTCCTTCTCTGCCGCCTGGAACCCGATGCTGCTGAAACCACGCTCCCGGGCTAGATCTCCTCAGTCAGAAGTCGAATGCCGCCAGCACTCCGCTCTGTCTGCGGCCTCCTTACACGAGGTCCCTCTCGAACACACTCTCCACAGGAACAGTCCAGCGCGATATACTGCAGGTCGATGTACACTCTCCCCGATCACTCCAGCAATGGATGCCGCCGATTTTCCGCGCTCCAACTTGCCCAGATCCCAGAAAGTGTCTCTCCTGCGACTGACTTCATTCACTGTTTCCTCATTCTCCCCACGCTGCACACGATGCTCTTCCCTTCCTCCCTCCTGAGAACTCGCATCCTTCCTTTCTCTCCCAGGGGTTTCTGGGGGATATAGTCCATAAGTCCATAAGTACATTACGCTCTGGCTCCCTCTAGAGGCAATATGGTTTCAGTTCTGAGAGACAAGTTAAACACAGTACTACATTATTAAAAACCAGGGCCCAAGCGAAGCTGTGGACCAGGCACGTCGGTGAATATGGGGACCAGGGACTCAAGGGCGCGGGTGCCAGGTGCCATATGTGCTGTATATCCAGCGATAACCCTAAAACATGGATACCATTATAACCCAGGGATACTGCTAATGTCTGGATATCCAGAACACCCTTAATGCCTTGATATTTGGGTGCCCGTATACCCTAGACACCTGGGGGTACCCCTAAAGCCTGGATACCCAGGGAGTAAAAGCTTTTGAGGGTCACAGTCTGCCTCTGGGTGTCCTGTGCTGGGGATCCCTATGTTGTTATAATGGGGAAGGCTGGGAGTAGAGAGGTGGGAGCTAGGAATGGGGTGGTTATTTCAGAAGGGAACTTGGATGGGTTGGATTTAAAGCACCAGCTGGGCAGGGGTTAATCTGATGGAAAGGCAAAGTTTAATTTGATGACAGGGCTGGGGTTATTGTGACAGCAGAGCAGAAATAAATGTCATGTGGGAGGGTTAACGTAAGGGCATAAAAATTGTTCATATAATGGCAAGGCAGGGGTTAATATGATGGAGGGCTGGGCTTAAGTTTAAAAGCAGACGGTTACTAAACTAATGGCTGTGCAGAGGTTAATGTGATGGGTGGGTAGGGGTAATTGTGGAGGCAATTCAGGGGCTAATCAAATGGGTGGGCAGTGGTTAATTTGACGTCAGTGCAAAAGTTAATGTAAAGGCAATTCAGGGGTTAATGTGGTGTCAGTGCAGGGGTTAATTTATAAGCCAGTGAAGCTGATAATGTGGTTTCAGTGCAGGAGTTAATGTACAGGCAGTGCAGGGGTTAATGTGGTTTCAGTGCAAGGGTTGATGTGTAGGTAGTGCAGGGGTTAATATGATGGCTGGGCAGAGGTTGTCAGAGTGACACTAGTGGACTGGACACTATAAAGCAATGAGGGGTAGCTAGGAGTGGCAACTGCAGCAAAACATCCACCCCCAGCTCAGCCACTCAGTCTCAGCCTGGAGCTAGCTCAGCCAATCCCAGCAACCTCATTCAGCACAGCGAATCCCGGCAAGCACTTAGCACAGCCAACCACCTCTACCTCCACAATGCACACCCAATCACAAGCACCAGGGGTCCCAGCTCGCAAAATCTTGCAGGACATATGAAAGGTATTTTAATATGGTAGGTAGTTTTTCAATTATTTGTAATTGAGATACGTGCCATATTTCAATATGCATTAGTGTGAAATTCCCCCCTCCCATTTTGAGTGTCAAATTGTATATGTCTTTTTCTTGCATAGGATGTGGCTGGTGGAATTTAGCCGATTTCCTGTCTGTGCAGGAAAGGGTGTGTGGACAGTGTAAGCTAGAGAAAAGCCATCTCTGAATCATATGTAGTAGTCTTTGTCTCACTGTTGGTTAAACTCTGACGTAGAAATGTATCTGTATGCTGATTGGCTATAAGTTCTTTGAAATCTAATAAAACAGTCTGTCTAAGAAAGGATATTTAGATATGACCTGACGCTGCATTGCTTTGTGGCTGATTTTGGTGTCTCTCGCCATGGCGTAGCGCAGCGTGGCGCAGCATAGCGCAGCATCTTACTTCCATTTTGATATATAAGAAGAAGCTTGAAAAGGGTTTATGGCATCCATATATGGTAATTATATTAGAATCTTAAAATTTGGCAACATATCGCCGAGAATTGGAGCACCGCACGTTAGTGACAGTCAATGGTAAAAATATATTTATATATATATGAATAATAAAATCCCGGGATGACCTCCCCCCCCAACACACACAGACACTTACCCATGGATGTCTCCTCTTGTTGTCACCCTGCTCATGTGACCTCACTTTTTTTCCAGTGCGGGGACAGGAAGTGCAGGAGGAAGGGGAGGACGTTATCACACAGACCAGCTCTCCCCCACCACCACATGACACCCTGGCCGAAACGAACATTTTGCAGGCAACCTGCCTGCTTGGATCTGCGGCTGCGCTGAGACACCCAGCCATATACAACTGACACTCAGCTGTCATTCGCCGGTGCTCCGCCCCTCTCCTGCAGTACACTACTGGTGGGCCGATTGAAAAAAGTTTGAAACAGTTTATAACTATAAAACGGCCCCTGGCCCTATAAATCTGGCCCCTGACCCTGAGAAGCTGGCTGGGACGTTGCGAGTGTGTGAGCAGTATCGGAAATAGAAGCAGACCAGAGCAACGCTGTGAGCATGTGGTCCAAGACACGCAAAAGAAGCAGGCCGAGACTGCCTAGCAGTTTGGCATCGCCACAGAGAGAATATTCCGAGCCCGCCTAGTAGTTTGAAGCTGCAGCCATTAATGAGGCAAGCCAGGCAGTTCGTGTTAGAGTGGCAGCCACTGGGACATCAATCTGGAGGAGAACTGACAGATCCTGGAGGTTCCCCCTATGGTCTTGTGTGGCTAAATACTTTGGTTACCAGTACCCTCTCCCTCTGTTACACTAACAGGGCATCCATCTTTCTACTTTAAAAATGCTACCCAGCCTGCACCTGGATTCACTGACAACCTTCTTGGGAGTTTCTGCTGTTATTGCATATGTTATTTTAGATTCCTAAGGGACCCAATGTTTCTGTGCACCAATGGTACCCGCCAGCTTCTAGGGTGAAGATGGAGGGTAGGTGACAGGTTTTTTAGGAGGGAGCTGGGTCTGGTTAGAGAGTATTGGTGTGTTAGGTAGCCACTCTACTGCCTGTCTTATTTTGTCCTGCCACTATCTTTTATACAGAGATATATTGTTTTACCATAGCTCGTATATTGTAGTTAATATTAGTTTCCTGCCTGGGAGTTCATCCATTATTATGAATGCCTAGACAGGTGGAGGCAGTGTCACTGCCGATTTAGTTATGTATCCCTACTCCCGTAATGCAGAGACTCTGGATCACCACGTTAAGCAGGAAGATTTAACCGAGCAAGAGGGCCTTAGGGGTGCCAGTCCATGGGGGCAAACATCTGTTAGAAAAGTAATAAATTCTCACTAGTAAAATAAGAATTCAAAAACTGTAGATTTTTACTTTATGTTCTGTGTCAAAAGAACAAACTCTGTTTCAGTTATGGAAATTTGGTAACGGATATAATAATTTAGGGAACAATTAAATACTCAAACATACCCTTTTAATGAAAAGATTAACCAGGAGCTTTTGTACTGCCTTTAATATATTTGTATATATGGATAATTTTCACATTCTTGTATGTCTCTTTCTAGTGCATATTTCCTAGGATCTCAGGATGTACAGAGTACATGTCCGCAACTTAAAGTGGCAGTTGAGCTACCATGTCCAATTAAGCTAATTTAAGTGGTCATGGTCGCAGGAGTCTTCCCTATTACCCCATCTGTATCTGACTGCTGGGGCTGCACTCACCTCTGCCTAGAAGAATTTTAGTCAGTAGCCATAAATGTATTTTTCAGAATTACACACAAGCTTTTTTTGCATTATATTGTTGCTCTTCTCAAATAATATACACAGCACTGAGCCCCCAGAATAATATGCACAGCACTGAGCCCCCAGAATAATATGAACAGCACTGGACCCCCAGAATAATATACACAGCACTGAGCCCCCAGAATAATATGCACAGTACTGGACCCCCAGAATAATATACACAGCGCTGAGCCCCCAGAATAATATGAACAGCACTGGACCCCCAGAATAATATACACAGCACTGAGCCCCCAGAATAATATGCACAGCACTGAGCCCCCAGAATAATATGTACAGCACTGAGCCCCCAGAATAAGATACACAGCACTGAGCCCCCAGAATAATATGCACAGCACTGGACCCCCATAATCAGACCTCAGAATCAGATGGGGACCCGGCTGCACCAGCGTGCTCCTGCTCCTCAATGCAGCCGCTGGCTACTGAAGGCTGTGACGCGCTCTTGCGAGATCTCTCGCCTGTAGGCCTTGTCACATCCTTCAGAGGACATGGGGCGGATCCAGACACAGGTTTTGGGGGGCATTCTCACATGGATATATTACCCCCAGCTCACATGGATATATTTGCCCCCCAGCTCACATGAATAAATTGCCCCCAGCTCTTATGGATATATATTGCCCCCAGCTCTTAAGGATATATACTGCCTCCCCAGCTCTTATGGATATAATTGCTCCCCAGCTCTTATGGATATACATTGCCCCCAGTTCTTATGGATATCTATTACCCCCAGATCTTATGGATATATATTGCCCCAGCTCTTATGGATATATATTGCCCCCAGCTCTTATGGATATATATTGCCCCAGCTCTTATGGATATATACTGTCCCCCAGCTCTTATGGATATAATTGCCACCAGCTCTTGTTGATATATATTACCCCCAGCTCTTATGGATATATATTGCCCCCCCAGCTCTTATGGATATATATTGCCCCATCTCTTATGGATATATACTGCCCCCAGCTCTTATGGATATATATTGACCCAGCTCTCATGGATATATACTGCCCCCCAGCTCTTATGGATATTTCCCCAGTTCTTATGGATATATATTACCCAGCTCTTATGGTTATATATTGCCCCAGCTCTTATGGATATATATTACCCAGCTCTTATGGATATATATTACCCCCAGCTCTTATGGATATATTGCCCCAGCTCACCTCTCTGCCAGGCCCGAAAGTTAACAATTTAGCTGCCACACATTGCCGGCGGCCAAGTGCTGTTCCTCCTACGCGCGGCCGCCAGTATAAAGCTCCGCCGCTCACCTGGAATGGGATCTATCCACCAGGCAGCTGCGAACTCGATCTCGTGAGATCACGGCTGCCTGGTAGATAGATCCCATCCCAGGCGAGCGGCGGAGCTTTATGCTGGCGGCCGCGCAACACGTAGGAGGAAAAACACACGGCCGCCGGCAATGTGTGCAGTACTGGAGACCGTATCTCCAGAAGGATATAGACACCTTAGAGAGAGTTCAGAGAAGGGCTACTAAAATGGTGTACGGCTTGAAGGAGAAAAGTTACCAGGAAAGGCTTAATGATCTTAACATGTATAGCTTGGAAAAAAGATGAGACAGAGGAGATATGATAGAAACATTTAAATACGTAAAGGGAATCCACAAGGTAGAGGAAGGGAGTATATTTAAAAGGAAACAAAGTAGCAAAACAAGAGGACATAGTCTTAGATTAGAGGGGCAAAGGTTTAAAAGTAACATCAGGAAGCATTATTTTACTGAGAGGGTGGTGGATACATGGAACAGTCTTCCAGTAGACGTGGTAGAGGCCAAAACAGTGATTGAATTTAAGCAGGCATGGGATAGGCATAAGGCCATCCTAAACAAAAGATAAATCCAGGTAAAGTATCCATGTAATTGGGCAGACTAGATGGGCCGAAAAGTTATTTTCTGCTGACACTTTCTAGGTTTCGATGTGCGGCAGCTAAATTGTTTTGGGCTTGGCGAGCCACAGCGGGAACCTGCGTTCCCGCAGCGTTCCCGCGTGTTCCCGCAGGACTCGAGCCCTGGGAAAAAGTCAAGTCTCTGCACCAAGACTGTAATTCCTTAACCCCATTTGATATTAGGGGATACTATTAACATCAGCCATTGCAGCCGTCTTTCTAAACCAGAAAGACTCCTATTTACAACTTGTCTTTAATCTGGGCTAAGTGCAGACATAGCGGGTTGCAGCTATAACTTTCAAGTATCTTGTCATTTCATACTCCAGCAGCATTCTGATTTGACATGACTACCTAGACCTACCCCAAAGTACCTAAAGTTAATCATACTTCTGCCTGTCTACCCTAACTCAAGTAGATTTCCATAACCATACCTTTATCATTAGACCTGCCTATTTAACTACCTGCTACTATCTTTCCTGGATCCAAAATGGCTGACCTGCTTTAGCTTAGCGTTGAACAATTTTAAAACTGAACAAATTTAAATCCCATACTCATCTCTCATCCAGCGGTGGAAAGGGGGGCTTGATCTGCATGTTCCTCTTCTGGCAGCAGAGTGAGAATAGGGAACAAATAGTTCCTAGTCTCCCTCTGTGATTCTCTGCTGCGCTGTCCGATCTCACAAGAGCAAGCTTGCACAGAGCTCGAAGCCAGGGTGTGCAAGGCTCCATGGAGTCCTATGGACTTCAAGAGCTAATGCTCACAGAGGCACACTGTGCCACTGCCAGCATCTGGCTGCCTTGCTCTTCATTCCAGAGCTAGGCGCTAATAAAGTGCCTAAAATGGAGACGTAAGTAAAATCTGCAGGCGCAGATTTCTGCTGCTTGCTGTCTCCGTATCACCATCAACTATGGAATAGGGCCCATAAATGTTATCATCAGTGTCTGGCATTGAAGATGCTTCATAAAATATTCTCCTTTGAGAGTAGCATGGTGAACAAGCCCTCCCCCAATAATACAAGAACCATATCCACAAACGCTATTGTGGAGTGATCAATTAAAACTCAGTGGAAGTTAAAGAAATTAAACTTTGAAACATTACTCAGGATCCTGGACACTGTGAACCTTTCCTTTGCCATAACATTCTGGATTCCAATACAAACTAAATAACCATTTGAATTCTCACATGAATTTTCCAAACAAAAATGAAAACAATTCATGAAATAGGATATTAATTACTCAACTGTGGGTGGGTGGAGTAGAAGTAACATCACTGCTCTGCGTGGAGAGAGCCTGTGGAGACATGGGTTTGATCCCAACGAGCACCTCTCCAGTAAGTGTCCTTTGGCAAGACACCTAACGGTACATACTCGCCACCCAGGATATACTTGAAAACAAGAGAAATCTCAATGTATCCTTCCTGTAAAATCCTTTCTCAAAAAAAAAAAAAAAATTGCTGTTCTACTCAACTGGATGTATTAGGACATAATATGAAAAGCAAGCAAATTATTGTATAAAACATAACACATTACTATGAAACGTGAGCATTTTTACAGTGCAAATCAAAGTTATTTTAGTAAATTAGAAGATTTCTGATCTATCACTAGTAAGTGATGTTTACTATTACTATACCATTAATTAGAAACTGTTGAAAAGCCTTGTGTAATAAGCCAATCATCTTACATGGATCCTATCACCACCTGGATAGATTTCCATTCACTTTACACATGGGTCCCTTTATTTCCACATTCATAGCATTTACCCTTTTTGTAATTTCCTTGTCTGTTCATGTTACAATCACGGTCCACCTTTGGAATGCATAGTTTAGCTCACTCCCATCTTTTATTACATAAAATCTGGTTAGCATTCCACTCGTGGAATGCATTATCTCATTATCTCATACATTTTTCAGCTCAATGTAGGTCACAATTATCAGAGTGAGGATCTTTTAAACTCCTTATGCAAACTGTGTCCTTGGCAATATTTGTGCTGAATAGTATATTAAAATACAAAAAAATATATGCATTAGTGATTATTTTCATTTTGTATAACATGTACTGCAAACGCAAACATTGTTAAATTTAAAATGCGTTTATACCTCACTGAATTCTGTTCTTTAATTCTATGCACTTTAAACACCAAGAAAATAATAAAATAGATGTCTATGTGTTGGAAATATATTTTAGCAATACTTATGTATAATTTGGATATTAATTAAATAGATTGCTCTCACTCTGTCTCTGGTTCTTTCCATATATTAGTTCTATGATCTTTGGGGACTTTTCCGCCTTTCTCCTTCTAAGAGCCCTGTCCTTCCAATGTATCACCACTGCAGACTTTATAAGATGGGGTATCAATATGATCTTATTGTGTTGGAGCGTTAACCAAACTCTATGTTTGTGCACCTTTTTATATTTCTTTCTAGACATGTGTATGTTGGAAATTTTCATTTCTTTTCATTATGTTTTAATTCGTTCAGTGCCACTTAAGTTACGTTCGTATTTTTGGATCTTATCGAAATGATTCTATAATTCATATTATGTTTCATTCATAACATTTCTTTTACATTTTTTGTTATAGCATTCTGACAGGACATAACATATACAGATAATAATGATATAGAATATGTCTGGGTCCTATAATAAAACATGGTTTCAAATCATATTTATACATAATGAGCACAAATCGGTCATAATGAGATCAGCACACAGGGGTGAAACTGCTCAGAAGTGAAGCGTTTAAGCTACTATTAGGAGAATAGAAGACTTCCTATTTTTTACTTTGATGGAATTTGATAGTTTTGCTCAATTCGGCATTTATTGATGCAATTCAGCGTTTTTAATTGACGTCTGAAAACTGCTTCAGTGATTCCAATTTCTGCAAAATATGGTGACCATTCGATAAATAGTGAATTCACAGAATTTTTGGCAAAATGGAATCACCGAAGTGAGCCGAAATGGGCCGAATTGCAAAACACCAAAATTGCATTCAATTGCATTTCTGGAACAGTCTGACTAAGGAACAAAAAAGGGTCCCATTGGACAAAGAGTTACATTGAACAATAACACTTCCAATCCGAGAAATCTAATGGATCAGAATGAATCTGAAAGATCCTTTCTTTTTCGGCATTTGTGATCCAAAAAATGAAATGATCCGAAATATTTTTTCATTTTGTACATCATGCATTGGTTATGGTCATATTAGTTCTTTTGTCTATTTGGATTTTTCCATTTTTTGTCACTGTTGATTCTTCTTCTATTCTGAATTTTGGATTGATACAAATCACCAAATAAGCAAAAATTCAGACAAACACCAATTCATGAAGAAACAAATTGCACATGTCTACCAGGGTTATTCAAAGAGAATCAAAAAGTCACCACACATTCGGTGACTTCTCATCCTCTTCAATTCGGTGCGATTTGGCGATCCCATTTCGGCCACCCTGCGGTGTATTCTGCAAGCACCACAGGGCCGTCGTAGTGCAGGGAAAAGCTGCCGCAAACCAGCCGAACACTCACCGCAAAACTCGGCGAACGCACACCAAAACCTGCAAAAACATCTGGATTAACCACGCCGAACACGCCGGAGAAACCTGAGCAGCCGCCGATCACAGCGCAGAGCAGCCGCCAAAAAAAGTCAACACCGCAGACGAATGGTGTGAACAAAAAAAAAAACAGTACGCTTGAATGTTTGAAAAGTGAAACGCTGTTTGAAAACAAACTACAGAACGAAAATGTCTGAAATTTACTCATAAGATCCAATGAATGATAATAAAAAGGGCTTTTACAGAAAAAAGAAAAAACGATTTAAAAATAAAATCTGAAAAAAATCTGAAAAAAATCCAGAAAAATGCCTAAAAGATACTAAACAAATCTATAAATAAAGAGACTTTTACTGCAGAATATTATAATAAACGGTTTATTAGATATTGAATTAAAACTGGACTATTTTTAACATTGAAGCCTATGGGATTCGCCTTAATAAACCGGTCGAATTAAACCACCGAACAGCAGTGCACTTCAGCAACTTTTCACTGCTGGTTATTGTTCTCTGAATAGACGAAGCATTGCTTTTCTATGAGGATTTCACTGCTGTTGAACAGGCAATGAACAGGCACCGTATGTGCAGGCAATTCGCCAACATTTGGCGAACAGCATGCTCTCTGGATAGCCGAATGGCCAGAAAAGGTAACCGTACGCTGAATGTCACTGTTCGGTTACCTTTCGGCTACAATTTGGATCTCTTTGAATAACCCTGTATGTCTTTCTGTTCTTTTTTCTGTTTTTGCTTTTATTTTCTATATTACAAAACCCAGAAATATTGAATAAAAAATAAATAGAACTCTCAATATATTCATGAATTGTTTAAATAAATTGTGCTGCTAACAGTCTTCTAGTAAATTTTACATACGGGTCAATCCGTATCAAGTGGTCCAGAAAAAATTAATTGGTTGCTTAGCCATTTTTTAAAAAATTATTTGGCGGTGATGATGGTTGGTAGTTTAAAACCCAGACTATTTTACTATTATACTGACTAATTTAAAAATGGCAGCCATTTTTGCCTCACGCCATGCACCATTTTTTGCGTTTCCAGTGGTTTGCAGAAAACTGCATATTTCAGTAATGGTTGGTCTCAGAGCTATGGAACACAATTTATTGTTCTTAGCACATTCTGGACTACATTTCTGTTTCATGATTACATCATTTGACTATCTTGTTTCCCTATGACTAAAATTTCATGCCGAACTTGACGCTCGCGGTTATAAAAAAAATTCACATTTCGGAAGGGCAATTTTTTGGGAAGTCAACTCTTTCTTTGCAAGTACCTACGTTAGGTTAGTTTATGTAGAAAAACAATTAAGCACTGATACTTGTCTCCTTTTTTTACAGGGACCCACAAATATGGTATTTTTAAATTTTTTGGTAAAATTTAGGGGTAAATATCTCTGGTGGGGAAATTAATTAAAATGTAAATTTTGCACACAGTAAAGTACTATATGGTAGTAAACGCCAGTAAAAAGTATGAGTTTGATTTTCCACTGGGAGCAGAGTTACGCCATGTACAAAATATAAAACATATGACAAAAATTTTACACACCTTATCATAATACAATATATTTAATGTATTTTATAAATATAAATTATTTGTTGAAAAAACAATCAATGCTATAGCCTAAACTAGTGAGGACAAACTGGTGTAACATTAAAGGGGTTATTCAAAGAGCTCTGAATTGCTGCCGAAAGGTAACTGAACGCTGAAAATCAGAGTTCGGTTACCTTTCTTGGCCATTCGGCTGTTCAGAGAGCAGGCAATTCGCCAAATGTTGGCGAATTGCCTGCAGATACGGTGCCTGTTCAGTGCCTGTTCGAGGGTAGTGAAATCCCCATAGCTTTATCTATGCAGAGAACAAAAAACAGCAGTGAAAAGTTGCCGAAATGCCCTGCCATTCGGTGGTTTCATTCGTCAGGTTTATTCAGGCAAATCCCATAGGCTTCAATGTTAAAAATATTCCGGTTTTAATTCAATATCTAATAAACCGTTTATTATAATATTCTGCAGTAAAAAGTCTCTTTATTTATAGATTTTTTTAGGATCTTCTAAGCATTTTTCGGGATTTTTTTGCAAAAACAATTTTTCCGATTATTTTTTTTTAAAACGTTTTTTCATTCTTTTCTGTAACAGCCCTCTTTATTATCATTCATTGGACCTCATATGTAAAGGTCAAACATTTTCGCTCAGTAGTTTCTTTGTTAACAGCGTTTCACTTTTCAAACATTTTAGCGTACGGTTTATTTTTTTTCACTCCATTCGTCTGCGGTGTCGGGTTTTTCCGGCGTCTGCTCTGGGCTGTAATCGGCTCCTGCTCGGGTTTCTCCGGCGTCTTCGGCGGGGTTAATCCAGATGTTTTTGCGGGTTTCGGTGTGCATTCGCTTGGGATTTGCGGTGTGTGTTCGGCAGGTTTTCAGCAGCTTTTCCCTGCAATACGGCAGCCCTGTGGTGCTTGTTGAATACACTGCAGGGTCGCCGAAATGGGATCGCCGAATAAAGCCGAATTGAAGAGAACGAGCATGTCCGGCTTGTTATGCAGTATCTGTGGATCTGGAACTTGTTAATACAAGTACAGACATGCAGTATCTGTGGAGTGAGCTGTCTGCGTAAAGTTAGACGTTAACTTTTGCGCACTAACGCGCGTTACCGGCGTGCTTCACTGCATATAGTTAACGCCGATAGAGCAGAACACATGCTAACACGCGCTGCGCATAACGCGCGCTGAGGGACGTGCGTTCATGGAAACACCTAGCTTGTGCACTAGGATGGACGCGACGTTGGCGCGTCAAATACATCGCGCATGCGCACAACGCACAACGGCCGCGTGCGAACGTCAAATGAACGCACCTGCGCACTAGCAGCGGTGACAGAGGGAGAGAAGTGTGAAAAAAGCTGTGGTTGTTTCTTGCCTGTTTTCTGCTGCTTCTTGGCTGTTGTTGGTTAACATGGATGTGGAGCTACTCATTGCAGCTGTGCAAGAGCACCCCGTGTTGTGGGACACCGCACACGTGGACTATAAAGATAAAAATAAAAAGGCAAAGGCATGGAGTATCGTTTGCAAGGCGGCTTTCCCAGACTTTGAGACCTCG
The DNA here is from genome assembly GCA_009667805.1 of Leptobrachium leishanense. NCBI lineage: Eukaryota > Metazoa > Chordata > Amphibia > Anura > Megophryidae > Leptobrachium > Leptobrachium leishanense. The sequence continues at coordinate 258,060,065 of CM019066.1, forward strand.
ACGAACCCCGAAAAAAGGATTAAAAGTATGTACCTTGTAATATTTTTTTATTTGTTTAACAGAAGTGGGTGAAAAATTTACGTACAAACAGTGAGAACAAAGTTTGACATTTTAAATTCTCCCAAGCTGCCATGGCACTTGTCCGCTGGCAGTACAGAAATAGTTTACTAAGGCATCTCTGAAACGATTGAGGCTTCTATTAACAGGGCAACGATCTGTGTCATCATGGTCTTCCAAACCCAAAATACTGAGGGAGTCACTAAAATTGTACCCATCGCGGTCACGTATAAAATTATGTAAAACACAACAACTTTTTACTATATCCACAGCAAAATCGACATTCACATCTAATGGCCTATGTAGAATTCGCCATTTGTTGGATAGAATGCCAAAGGAGCACTCCACGTACCTTCTGGCTCGTGACAGGCGATAATTAAATATTCTTTTTTTGTCACTTAGTTGTCTCCCTCCGTATGGTCGCAATAAATTGGTTGATAAAGCAAAAGCTTCATCCCCCACGAAAGCAAAAGGGACAGCAATGTCTGTACCAGGCAACATCTTTGGCTTGGGAATATTTAAGCTATTGCTCCGTATTTGTTGCCAGAGTGTCGAATTCTGAAATATTGTTGAATCAGAGTCTTTCCCATAGGATCCAATTTCAACATATGTGAATCTATAGTTGGCATCAGCAACTGCCAGGAGTCCGATTGAAAAAAAATGTTTATAGTTCATGTATTGAGAACCACTCAATTCTGGCTTCACAACACGGATATGTTTTCCGTCCACTGCCCCAAGACAGTTAGGGAAATTGTCTCTATCTTGGAACCCCTCCACTATATCAGCCCATGTACTTTCATTTGGTGTAGGGATGCATTTCTCCTTCAGGGTGTCCCAAATCGTTTGGCACACTTTTTGCACCACCTTGCCCGCTGTTGTTCGTCCAATCCTAAAATTGAAGTGAAGATCTTGCAGACTGCAGCCACTGGCAAGATACCTGTAAGAAAAAAATAGATGTTTTTGGTTATGAGTACTTCCAATTAACATTCATTATGTCATTATTTTTTGCTTTCTAGTACAAGAAGTCATGTCAAAATGGCGAACTGTGCGGGACAACTATGTCCGCAACCAGAAAAAAATTGAAGAATGTGGACAGTCCGGCTCAGGGGCCAAGAGAATGCGTTCCTATATATTTGCTGAGCAGCTCTCTTTTTTAAAGAAAAATCTAGTGCCAAGACAAACTGTGAGCAGCATAAATGCGACACCATCCTGCTCACAGGACCCAGGGGCCACCCCACCAACACTGAACCTGTCAACAAATACAGAGGCAACGGAAGGAGACTTGGAGGATCTGTTGGAAGGAGCAGAGGATCTGGGCCATGGTGTGGAGGCTCTCTTTGAAGGAGCGGCAGCTGTGGTGGAAGGAGCAGAGGCTGTGGTGGAAGGAGCAGAGGCTGTGGTGGAAGGAGCGGAGGCTGTGGTGGAAGGAGCGGAGGCTGCTGCACCTCCGACCGCATATTCCAGGCGCCAAAGGGGAACTAGTTTGGAGCAGGCGATCCTAAGATTTATGGAGGTACAAATGCGTCCAGAACAAGCAAATAGGGAAGACGACGATCATGTTGCTTTCTTCAACTCCATACTGCCTCTGGTGCGTCAGATGACGCGGAATCAAAACATTCTTTTTAGGATGCAAACCATGCAGAATATATATAGTATTTTGAACCCCCCAACTCCCACCCTTGTTCTATGCTGCAGGACATCAGCAGCCGCCGCCCGTCCTTTATACTGCCAGAGATCAGCAGCTGCCGCCCATCCCGTATGCTGCAGGACATCACCAGCCGCCACCCGTGCCGTATGACGAGGATGTGCTGGAGTATAGAAATTTATAAATTTACATTTTATTGTTAATTTTTCGGGGAAAAAAAAGTTTGGAAATCTTATTTATAGTTGTATAAAAAAACAGTTATTTTGCCTTTTAAAAAAAAGTAAAAAAAGTTTAAACATCACATTTTGTTGTTGGATTCATAAGTTATTTGAGACTGAATCAAACATTTCCCACTCCTTGTTGGGGATAAAACATTTCCCACTCCTTGTTGGTGATAAAACATTTCCCACTCCTTGTTGGTGATAAAACATTTCCCACTCCTTGTTGGTGATAAAACATTTTCCTTACCATAAGGTGATGACCAGCATCTCTTCTGGTGATATGGCGCCCCGCATTTTTGTGTCCATCTTGGTCAGAGGCTTCTTTACACTGGCCAGCAGTTCATCGAAGGAGACTATGGACATCCGGAGGTAATTAAAAAATTTCACCGGATCTCCCTCTCTTAGCGGCTTGTACAGCGTATGGAAATGTCCATGAGTGTCTCTCAAGGAGTTTATGGGATGAACCCACCACTTCCTTTTCTTCTTTAGTTTCTGCGAATACGCATATGCCAACAGAGTAAACAGAACTGCATCTCTCCCGTCCATCTTGCAACAAACACCTCACCACAACACGCTTTTTTTTTTTCAACACATAATTGTCTTCAACTTTATTAAAATTTATTTTATGCCAGCCCAGCTTTTTTTTCCCCCAGCTCACAAAATTCACGTTTTTAAGACGTGCGTCAAAATTAACGCATCGTCTGACGTCTACCATCTCTTCCGTCATTTTTAACGCACGGGTCCGTCGGTTTTAACGCGCGTTAGTGCGCAAAAGTTAACATTTAGTGTGCCCCCGGCCTTAGTATAACAATAACTTACAATACTGTGTTGTCCAATAAGTATTTAGAAACATGTAAGGTTCTTAAAATAGTGACTTAATTTTGATTATAATCAATAACATTATAACAATAGGTATAATAACATTAACTTTCAAGTGCAGTGCATGATAAATTAACCCCTGCGCTGCGGAAGATGTGTGGGGAACGTCCTCATTGACTCCCGCTATATGCGGAGGATGTTCCCCACACGTCACTCACAAGTGGGAGCCCCGGTGGAGATACTCACCTCTCTGTCCGGGGTCCCGCAGCGTTCTGGCTTCAAGGAAACCAGACGCTGAATATACGCCGGCCCTCGACGTCTGACGCCATGCGCGATGATGTCATTTCCAGGCCACCCCCCGGCAATGGTGGGAGATCGCCTGAAAGGGAGGGGGATTTAAAGTAAAAAAAAAAAAGGCACCGCTTTGAAGGGCAGTGTCTGCCCTTTAAAGCGGTGCCTTTTTTTAAACCCTTTAAGTACCAGATTGCGATCCAGCGCCGTTCGGTGCCAGATCGCGAATCGTGATCTAGCTCCGGTGGGGGCCACCATCTTGGATGACGGCTCCACCTCCGGGTTCCCCCTCGCTGCCTGACGTATCGCGCATAGCACAATGAGGTCAGATAGTCAAGGAAATCCCCTGCTGGAGATAAGGGGTTCCTTTGAACCCTGATATCTCCAGAACCATGGCAGCTAGGGGGTCATGGAGGATGTCATTCGAAAGGCCTGAGCATGGCCAACAAAGAAAAAACTGCTGCTGCTGCTTCCAAATACACTTCAAAACAGCATTTCAAAATAACAGCTCTGGCAACACAGGTATGTTCACCTGGTCCTGCTGTTACCTCCATGTGGGGGTTTTCTCAAGATCAAACACCCTCTCATTAGAGTCCCCCAATATTATTCAAACAGTACTTGGTGGATAGTGGAGTTTTATTGCTGTGGAGCTCATACACACTGCGCATTACTGTGAGTTTTATTGCTGTGCAGCTCATACACACTGCACATTACTGTGAGCTTCATTACTGTGGAGCTCATACCCTGCGCATTGCTGTGAATTTCATTGCTGTGGAGCTCATACACGCTGCGCATTACTGTGAATTCATTGCTGTTGAGCACATACATACTCAGCAAAGTTGTGAGTTTCATTGCCGTGGTGCTCACAAATGCCACTCAGTGCCAGCATTGCAAAAAAAAAAACCCCAGCTAACTGCACTGCAATACAGATTTTTCTTGCAACAGAGGCACTTAGCGGATAACACCCATAGTGTTACAACAATAGTTGTAGCTCATTTAAAGGAACACAGTATTAAAAATGAAGGTACCATTTTATAGTGAACTCCTTTAATTGAGCTACAACTATTGTTTATTAGGACATGAAAATAGTCATAATAATCAGTTTTTCCCCAGACGTGAGAGTACCCCCACCTATTTTTCCAGAAAAAAAGCACTATATATATATAAATATATATAAATCACGAGTATAGCAGTACATAGTGATACCTAATATAGGAGGGGTGGGGTCGCGCCTATTCCCCAATGGAGCGGCTGCAACCACCAAATGTATCCAGCCCAGCAACATGTATAAAACATAACAAGGGAGCATCAGCCAAGATGGCCGCATAGTCTCCGTCGTACTCCGCACAATCCACCCTGTAATCTGCGGATTTGAGCAGCTCTGCTTGATCCAGGAACATGCCAGGAGGACCCCGGCCAGTGAAGATGGCGGCTGCCCAATATCGCTGCCTAGTCCAGCAGCGGCATCGGATTCCGACGAGCAGGAGGCAGCCGCTTCAAGTTTGGGTGCATCAGAGGTCTCGACAATCCTGGGCAGTATGGCGGATATGAAGGTATTTCTGGCAGGGGAGATGGAGAAAAAATACTGAAGCCTTACAGGCCCTTTGACTACGAACTGCTGATCTAGAGCACCGTACTGAAACTATTTCGGGAGCTCATAACCTGCTGGTGGATCATTTTAATGCCATTTCCCATAAGATTGGTGATTTAGAATCACAGTTAAAAGATTTGGCTAACAGAACACGTAGGAACAATCTCCGAATAAGAGGGCTGCCTGAGGGTGCTGAGGATGACCCGCTGGGTGACTTTGTGGTTGCTATGCTATGTCCCGTGGCCCCGGAGCTTCCTGATCATGCCTGGGAGTTGGACCGAGCACACAGGGCCCTACGTACCCGAGGTGCAGTGGAAGACCGGCCTCGAAATATCATTGTGCGCTTTCTTCACTTTTCTACCAAGGAACTGATTTTACGTAAAAAACGCACTCTCCCTGTGCTATATTATGGCGTACCCCTACAATTATATCAGGACATCTCTCTGAGCACACTCCGTCATAGTCGATTATGGAAACCAGTCGCAGACCTTCTACGTGAACATAAAGTAGCGTTCGCATGGGGACACCCTTTCAAAATTTTGGCCTTGCGAAACAGGAGAATGCATGTCCTCTTGCCGCACGCGGATCCTACTAAATTTTTCCAGGCCCTGGACATACAACCTCCTGATGGATTTGTATCCCCCTAGGGTCCGATTCCTCCACTTCCTGGCCTACCCACGGAATGGGTACAGGTGAAATCATCAAGACGTGGTCCTCCTCCTTCAGGCCTGGGCTGAGTTCTGCTGGTCCTTCCTATTGCCTCTACTGTTGACATCGCCCTCACGTTGACATCCTTGAGTCCTTTTACCCTTTGGAATGCCATGTTTTCTCGGATGGTTCACGGGGAAGGGAGGATTATTTCCTTTTTTCTTTGCTTAGTCCACTTTCGGGTGAATGGTAGTGGTCATGGGGTCGAATTGGCTTTATGGACCCTTTTTTGGTCTCTATGGCTTCGAGGTGTGTTTTTACCCTCATATCCCCACGGCTCCCGGTGAAGGGTAAACCCAGGAATTTTTGTGTTTTCTTTTTCACAGTTTTTGCTATGTTTTTGCTATGTGTTTTTTTCTTTTCTTTTTTATGTTTTGTTGTAGTGTTTTTTCATCCGTCCCAGAAAAAATATATAATAGGCGCGACCCCGCACTTTGGGGAATCAAATTTCCCTGGTGAATTCACCACAGGGTCCCTGAAGTGCAGGGAATCAGCCACTGAATGCTGCCGCAAACCCGTCTCCTGCTGTTTTAAAAAGAACTACTGAACGAAAATGTCTGGAATTAACAAATAAGTTCCTATGAATGATAATAAAAAGGTCTGTTACAGAAAAAAAAGAAAAAACGCTAATAGAAAAAAAAAATTAATTTGTTTTGAAAAATGCCTAAAAGATACTAACAAAATAAAATCAATAAATAAAGAGATTTTTTACTAATGGTTAAAGGAATAAACGGTTTATCAGATATTGGAAAAAAACAGGAATATTTTTAACATTGAAACCTATGTTGTTCGTTCGCCTGAATAAACCTGCCAAAGGAAACCACCAGACATCAGGACATTTCATTGCTGTTCGGTGTCTCTGAACAGATTAACCATTACTTCTCTATGGGGACTTTCACTGCCTTTGAACAGGCACAGTACTTGCTGTCAGTTTGCCAAAATTTGTGTATGAACATATCACAGTGCTCCGCAGCAATAAACCTCACAGTAATGTGCACCGTGTATTAGGAGCATTCAGTGTTATATGGGAGTACTGACTTATGAGTAAAAGTAGTTAAACAAAAACCCGTAAAACTCGGGGGGGGGGGTGACACCATAAGTTACCGCACCGGGTGACACCAACCCTAGTGACACCACTGAATATATCATTGCTGAATAGTTGTAAGCAGTAATTTTGCAAGTGCCATTGAATTCTATGTGGCAAATCAGATATGAACAATAACTGAAGATATTTTTGGGTGCTTTTGTAATACAAATATGCAGATAAAAAATGTAGCTTCACTTAGTTACATAGGCTGAAAAAAGACATGCGTCCATCGGTTTCAGCCTTTCACACATCACCTACTGCTGTTGATCCAAAAGAAGGCAAAAAACCCAGTCTGAAGCGGGGAAAAATTCCTTCTTGACCCCAGAATGGCAGTCAGATTTCTCCTTGAATCAAACAGTTTTACCCACATATTATAACACTTAATATTATTCCCTTTTGCAGGAAGTCATCTAGTCATCGTTTAAAAGTCAGTACAGTCCTGGACCCAACCACCTCAACAGGCAGAGAATTCCACAGCTTTATTGGTCGCACCGTAAAATAACCCTTTCTATGCTTTAGGCTGAATTTCCTTTCATCCTGTCTAAATGGGTGACCTTGTGTACTGTGTATAGTCCTATTAATGAATAGGTTTCCAGGCAATGGTTTATAATGGCCCCATATATATTTTTATAAAGTTATCAGATTCCCTTTAAGGGCGCCGTTTCTCTAAATTAAACAGGTTTAAGTTTGTGAGCCTTTCCTCATAACTTAAATCTTCCATTCCATTTATTAATTTTGTTGCCTGTCTCTGCACTTTTTCTAGTACCATAATATCCTTTCTTAAGACCGTTGATCAACTGATGCCTCAGATTTATCCGTTTTAAAAGCTTTAAATGCCGTCTTTTTATTTTTCATTTCCTTGGTTACCTTCCTACTGAGCCACATCGGTTTCAGTCTGTTTCTTTTATATTTATTACCCAGTGGAATATATTGAGACGTGTACTTTTCTTGTGTTAGTTTAAAGATATTCCACTTATCCTCTGTGTTTTCCCCATGAAAGAGTTTCTGCCAGTCAATAAGAGCTTTTTAAAAGTATATGTTTTGCTATGCCCCCTATGAATGTGCTTTTTTGAGTTTATTTCAAAAGACACTATGGTCACTGTTTCCCAACTGCTCCCTTACTTGAATATTTGATAAAAGGTCCACACTGTTTGTTATAACCAGATCCAGACAGGTATCCTTTCTAGTTGACGCTTCTGTCAGTTGTGTCCTGAAGGTATCATTTAGCAGGTTCAGAAACCGGATTCCCTTCGCTGAATTACTAGTCCCACTATCCCAATTAATAACCGGGTAATTAAAATCTCCAATAATTAAATATCTACCCAGATGCACAGCCTTCCTGATTTGCTAGGCTGGGTTCACACCTCAGCGTTTTTCATATGCGTGTAATACGCTCGTTTTTGATACGCGTATCGTGCAAACGTGAAAAAAACATGAACATGCATTGCAGCTCGTTCACGCTCAGTCTATGGCTGCGAACGCGCTGCAATACGCCCCAAAGAAGCTCCTGTACTTCTTTGGGCACATGGCGTTTTACAGCGCGTTCCTACGCGATGTAAAATGCCCAGATGTGAACGGGCCCCATAGAAAATTATGGGATTTCCATGTTTTGGCGGTTTGCAGCACGCAGGAATGTGCTGTAAAACGCCCAGGTGTCAACGGGGCCTAACAACTTGTTTTATTGCAGGACATATAGAAATAATATAACAGAAAAGAGCTCTTAATTCCTCAAAATAAAGTATAACACAAATTCATTCCCATTGCTTTATGCATATGTAAACTACGATGATGTTAAAGAGTTATTTGCAATTCATTCCATTCATACTTTATTTGTTGCTTTAGGCTGGGGTTTTAGCCATTTTCTTTAAAGTTTCTTATTTAAAGAATCTTTGATTTTATATGATGGGCTAAATAAAGTATCTAATCCATCTAATGGCTGACTTTGTTAACATTGCCTTTAAAAAGAAGAAAAATGAAGCCTATTTTACATTGTATGTAAAACTACCATTATTTCAAGCTATCCTTGACTATTTTATGTAAAATAGCCTATGTTGTCTTTCCAACAACTTTTTCAAGTTGTCTCGAACAATGTCGGCCATTAGATGGCTATTTTTCAATGGTAAATTGAATTTTTATAATTAGTGTAATAAAGCTTCACCAAAACAACAGAATTAGACTTATGTCAATATAGCGATCTTTAAAAACTATAAATACCAATGACTTATAGTGCAAACCAGAAAGTGGTGTGATTGCAACAGCGCCAAAGTTAGTTACAAATTAGATTCCTGAAGACTGTTTTGTGTTTTCGTGTGCAGCTATTTCTGGAGAACTAATGTGATCCACCCTCTGCTGGAATCGTCACATAACATGTACATACACACACCCAATCCGAAAGCGCACTATCATTACAAATATTAATTGATTATTAAAAAGGGTCAAAAAGTGTTCTCCGCATTGTGCAGCGCAGCCTATATATTGTCGTGAAAACATGATATTCATCGGAATAAAACTCAAATTTTCTGGTGCTTGTTCATCATACTGGCCTCTCATTTCCATATGGAAGAAAAAAAGATACACAATAGTGCAAATCTGTATACATAAATGGGTTCAGTTCTCGTCATATATATGTATATCTCACTCGCATGATCCAGAGCCTGCGTATGTACTGGCTCTGTATTTACCACCTCGCATACACCCGAGTGTAACCCATCTCCTTCTTTGTCGTCAATGTCTGTGCCCCAATGGGTGACTGGGGCAAAGATGGTTGCTGGAACAATGAAGCCTCATAAAACAAAATTCCCCCTCCAACAATCGTGCTATAAAAATATATATATTTATTTAAGTAGTACAGAATAAGAGTTAACTCTTTATAAATAAATAAAACAAGCATGTATAAAACACGTGTTTAAAAAAATGGGGATACGCGTTTCGCTGCACATTATGTCAGCTTCCTCAGTCCAAATGATGTAACTTGATTTTATGTCTCTGCTGCATATAAAAGCGTTTTCTTAATTGATGTCCGCTAATTCCTGGCTGTTTGCTTCCAGGTGTTCTAATGTGGTGTCTTCTGGCTTAATTTGCACGTGATTGTAGTCCCAAAATGTCGTCTGGGGTCCTTCTAGTATGACTACTTTCGGTTGTTCTGCACATGTTCATTCTGGCGCCATCTTGGACGTTACTCTTGTTTACATCCTCCGAGTTCCTCTGTGTAATTCACCTCCTCATATCTCCCATATGGGGGATTCCAAAACAGAAAACATTAAAATAGTTGCTTTATTTCAGCTATTATATGTATATAGTGAGTGTACTGTATATACAGTATATGGATAATAAAATATATATATCGAACTAGCTACCTGTGTGTTTTGTGAATTAAATATGGGCTTACCTTATTTATTTATTTATAAAGGATTTTACCAGAAAGGATACATTGAGATTTCTCTCGTTTTCAAGTATGTCTCCTTGAGCATAATAGATAGGTATAATTATAAATAAAAGATCTATAATATCACTGAATATCTTTGTGACATGTATGTCGACTGTGCAACTCTAATACTATAAAAATATAAATATATAAAAAACCTACTGGGTATTTTAAATAAATATAAATTTTATAAAAATTTTGAGACTATGCAAAATTAATAGAGCCAATGTATCCTGTGTAAATTAGAAAAATACATATAATTAATATCTTATGTTCATAATATTATATCCTCCTAGTGCATAAAATAGAATTAGAGCATGCAAGTGCCAATATATATTCGTGAAATGTGGGGTGCCCAACTCCTAAGATTTACCACCCCAAACTGTTTTTTGATCTATAAAGTGGCAGAGTTTAAAGTCCATGTTTTGGTCATGGGGATGTAATGCATAAAAGTTAAAACTTAGGTTCATCTCCTTTTGTCCCAAAATCTTTTCCCTGTCACTCACCACCTCTTCTAGGTATCTTGACCTTTTTTATTTCCACAAACTTAACCCCTTCACTGGTGTGGCATTTCACCGCTGTGTGCTGAGCTAATTTTTACCGCTTTCGCTCATCATGTTTAAACGCGATTTGAAGCCACATTTTATTAAATGATCCAGACATATTATATATCAATCTTTCCAGCAGACTCGGAAGATTCATAATATATCATTTTTATATGTAAACGTCATGTCCTGCCTGTATAGTATAACAAAAAATGCAATAAACTTTGAATTTTTAATCATCTGCAGTGTGTAAAGTGTTTTTTTTCACATTTTATCACATGAACATTTGCGGTTATATTTTCTATGGGATGCGCTTGTACAAAAATTAGAAATGGGGACTTGTTACATTTTTTTGTGGGGAATTACGTGATTTTTACCAAATGCACCCCATAGAAAAAAATCACTAGTGCAGCATCATTGTTCACATTATAATTGAAATGTGAACAATATTGCTGCATTAACAAAAACAACACACACAAAAAAACATGTTTTTTTTAAATTTATTTATTTAATTTTATTTTGTTTTACTTATTGTTTACTTTGAACATGGTCGTTTGATATTATTCAAAAGGTCATGCTCAGGCCTTTCGAATGACACCCTCCATGACCCACTAGCAGCCACGGTTCTGGAGATATCGGGGTTCAAAGGAACCCTCTATCTCCACCTGGAGATTTTCTTGGGAAATCCCCGGGCAGCTAGGGGTTCCGCGGCTATCTGACGTCATCACGACTTAGTGCGATGATGTCGGGCAGCAAGGGGGGACCTGGAGCTAGGCCGCAATTCGGCGCCGCAAGGTGCTGAAGTGCGATCCGGTGCCGGAGGGGTTAAAGCCAGGCACCACTTAAAAGGGGAGAGTCTCCCCTTTTAAGCTGTGCCTGGCTTTTGGCACTGCTCCTTCCCGATTGGGAGGGAGAGGGATCCGAACAGATCCCCCTCCCTTTCATGCAATCTCCCGGCATTGGAAATGACGTCATTGACATCGGGAGGGGCTTAACTTCTGAGGACGCTGAAGTCAGACCGTCGCGGGACCCCGGACAGAGTGGTGGGTATCTCCACCGGGGCTCCCACAAGCGGATGACATGTGGGGCACATCTTCCGCATATAGCGGGAGTCAATGAGGACGTGTCCCACACGACATCAGAAGCGAAGGGGTTAAGGCCTTTGGAGTGTCTATTGTGTTTGTGATGTTGCGATACACTGTGTTGATCATATCCTTTCTTGTTGTTACGGATATGATCCTTAATTCTTACGTTTAGTGTCCTTGAGGTCTTCCCTATGTACTTCGGACCACATGGGCAAATAAGAAGGTAAACTACATTGCTGGAAAAGCAGGTCATTATCTCTCAGATTTTATAAAATCCATCTTCCTGTTCCACGTCCGTGATGACTCTTTTCTTGTTTCCTGCGGATTGGCAACTCAAACAGTTGCCACATCCATCGAATCCCTGTTTAATCTTGAGCATCTCTTTTTTCTTAACTTTCTCCACGTGTTCACTCCTTACCAGTGACGTGCGGTGAGGTCAGTGGCTGGTGAGGCACTGGCTAGTATCAGAGCCAGATATACACAGGGGTATGCAGTTGCAATTTACGCATTTCATTATCGTTATATAGGAGAATAGAGTTTCACTATTTATAAAGTAAAGTTCACAAAAAAATTAACAGTTCTAAGAGCATGCACTTACAATACTGATTAACATAGGGTGCTATTACACACATACTGATTCCTGAGCTCTGCCTGCCCGCCCCCACCCCCCAAGACTGACGAAGACACATGACTTCTCTGCGTCAATCAATCCATGGGGAGCTCTGCCTGCCAGGGGGGGCTTTTTTTTTTTAAAAAAGAAGTGCTTGAGACCAATAGAGCTTTCCCATTGACTCAAGCTTTCAATTGCTCTCAGTGCCTCTGGAGGCACTGAAGAGCGTAAAACCAGGAGGCCAAGCCAGCTTGAGCTACGCAATTAGTATAGCATTCAGCTGCGCAAATTGCGTAGGCTAGGCTGGCTCAGTGCTGCCCCTGCTGTCTGTGTAGTGAATCACACACACAGCAGCCGGCAAACTGAAAGTACGGGGGGGGGGGAAGCAGAGGACAGAGAAGCACAGCGAGGAAGCGTGGAGCAGGTGAGTATGAGAACTTTGTTTAAAAAATAACATTTTATTTACAGTTTAAATATACACATGTCATTACAGCACAATGAGCACATTAATTTACTGGAATGGCAGGGGAGGCCCTGCCTCCCCTGCCACCCCTGACTGCACGTCCCTGCTCCTTACAATCTCTGTTTTAATGTTATTAACTCCTCTGCATATAAACCTTGGTTTCATGAGCAATAGACCTTTTAACAGGGGATCTTGGCACAATATTGGTCAAAATTTTCTTATGATTTTCCTTATCTTCTTATTTTGCTTATTGTATGTAAATAAAAAGGGTGTAATTCCATTGATTTATGACTATATGTAAAATAAGAGGGAAAATAATTAAAACTCTGGGGAGGAAAATAAAACAGACAGAAGGGGAGAAATGTGTTGACCTGTAAGAAACATGTTAAAATAAATTATGCTAACTTCACATTGCCTCATTGTGTTATTTTTTTTATTGATCCCAGATGTTGAGGTAATGGTACGATCCAAAAATGTAATTTCAAAATGAATACAAATAATAAGCAGTAATGTTACTAAGGTGTATTATCAAAATATTACTGTTGTTACTAATCCATGAACAAGAAATCACCACATGTTAACAATCCATTATTAATCAAGTGTAACACAGACATCAAGAATGTGATAAGATACTAAATAACTTTATGAACTATTTAACAACCAACACATTAAATAACAGTAACCAACAATGACAAATGTTTTACATTTTTATATTTTGAACTTTAGTTTGAATAATGCGTGATTGATATATGCCTAAGGGTGACATTACAAATGTTGAAACATAGCAAGTCAAAATCTAAAAGAGCAAACTGGAGTAATTTTTCTTTGACTTATGTCCTGTTCCTACATAATCTCTCTCATGTCTCTTCTTCATCTCACTTCCTCTTTCTCTCTCTCCATTCTCTAACTGTAAAAATTAGAAAAGATCATGAATATTAGAACATAACCTAAAAGATCAAGTTCCGATTTTTCTTTCTCAATTGTTTTTACAAGTAAAGGATGAGCAATGCTACACAGGCAAAAACACACCCTGTTCTCATGGACAGTCATAACATAAAACTCTTAAAAATCCATGTTAAATGCTCCATTATGTTCAACTAAATGTATTTAGTATCCTATGTATCCTGTTATATGCTGACATATTTTGGATTTAATTTAATTTAAAATCATCAATAACTGTTGTAAGAGTTAAATTTATTCTTTATATGAACAATAGGATAGTTTCAATAAAATTCTATTACAAGGACTTCATAGCTTCAAAATAAAATATTCATTAAAAAGGTGTGTGTGGAATCAGAAACTGCAGCAACAGTTATAGCAAGATTTACTATACTCGATCTGCAAGACACCTAATAGTCCCCCAAAATTGAGTATAGTCAAAATGATCTAATACTGGTGCAATGCAGAGTAGACATTATAATTATTATATGCTATTTATATAGCGCCAGCATATTCCGCAACGCTGAACAATGGGCATGATATAGACAGGGTTACAATACATTGAAACTGAACAACATTTGATAAATCGATACATGAGGAAATGAGGGCCCTATTCCCGTGGGAACTCACAATCTATTCTAGAAGGGTTGGTGGTGGAAAAAAGAGGAGAGGACTGCAAGGTGGGAGTGATGACTGGTTGGAAACAGGAGGAAAGGACTGCAATGTGAGCGTGATGGAATGGTTGGGGCAGTGAGGTGTATTAGTGAGTCGGGTTGTAGGCTTCCCTGAATAGGAATGACTTATATGAGAGGGAGAGATGTAGATAGTGGAGGGGTTGGTGGTACAGAGGCAGGAGTTACATTTTAGGATGAATGCAGAGTAAAAGAGTAGAAGAGACAGGGAGCACATTGTGCAGCAGTATGTGGATCTTGCAGTTCCCAAATTCCAGCAGAGGGGAGGGGGAGCTGGTGGCCAGAAAAACACTGCAGAGCTTGCATGGGAGAGACCAGAAGCCTGGGATTAGTAAGAGTAATTAGAGAGAGAAGTGGAGACAGCTGGAAAGGATGCCTGAAATTAGAGGCAGGTCCTGGGTGGGGGGTGGATTGGGAGGGAGGATGGGACTGCCAAGTGTGGAAATGAAGCTTGGTCTGTGTGTTTCTGTGTGAAAAGGAAATTAGTACAGGTAAGTGTCTAGGTGTCAGAGGCCTTTTTAATGGGGGAGGGGCACTGTGCATTCATTTTGCTGTACTAATCTCATTTCGTTCGAGATTCCAGCGTTTTGTAATTTTGGAAGTAGTTCCGAAATACGAATTGCGTAGCCGCATAATGCGTAATGAGACGAATCGATATAACAAATTGTTTTGGATGGATTCAGCACCACCGGCAATTGACAGCAAAATACTTGCATTTTGCTGCACTTTGGTACATTTCGGTGATCTGTAGAAAGAGGAATCATTCAATGATTCACTGTGGGACAGTTTCACTGCTGCCGAAGTATGCCAAACTGCGCTAAACTGCACTGTATTTCCCTGTCGATTGGCCTGTGGTGCTAAATTTCAGCGCCACAGGCAATTGACAGCGAAATACAGTGCAGTTCGGTGCACTGATTTTGCCAAAGGCCTGTGACACAGTAGACCATGGCATCCTATTACAAAAACTTAAAAACTAAGGTATTGTTGATCACGCGCTAACTGGTTTTAATTGTATGTATCCAATCGATCGCAATAAGTCCATTTCTGTCAGCGCTTCCCTCCACCTCCCAGTCACGTGCGGAGTACTCCAAGGCTTGATACTCAGCCCCCTGCTATTCACGATATTCATAAACGATCTGTGCAACATCGGCAAAGCCTCAACTGTACACATGTACGCAGACGACACTGTAATCTATACCAGCAAACCAAATCTCCCATAGTTGGAGGCAGTACTGCAAAAACAATTCACAAAGGTAGAAAAGTGGATCAAAGATAACAAACGTTTTCTAAATACTGACAAAACTGTTATGATGCTATTTGGAACAGTACCTAAACTACATAAATTGCAAATTCCCCATCTATGTGTCAGGACAAAATCAAATGGCACATTGACCACAGTCACTTCTCTCAAATATCAAGGTATGTGGTTAGACCCAAATCCACCACATCGAAAAACTCTCTAAACTTTATCACAAACTAGATGCCCTGTACAGAAACAAATCCTTCTTGAGCCCCATGGTAAGAAAGCAGATTGTACAACTAATGCTTATGCCGGCTATCATAGGCGTCTCTACATGGGGGCAAGGGGGGGCAATTGCCCCCCTAGGTTATTCCTTGCCCCCATGTGCCCCCCCACCAAAGATCAGCATCAAGCTTCCAAACACATTTCGGACCATGATATCTCCGTCCCTGTGCATCGTTTATGAACATTCTATGTGACATTGGAAAGGGCAGTTTCTGGCCTTTCCAATGATACCCAACATGATCATATTCAGTGTAATGTAAAAGTCATAAAACATTAAATAAAAACGTGCACTTAAATGTAAACATTTTCATAGGGTTGAAATGGCTCAGCAGTGAAGTGGTTAATGTTCAGACTATACATTACATTGTGTATTACGTTAGTTTTTGCCTTGGTTTAGTTGTATATTAAGGGTTAATGGGTAGGCTTCATCCCTCACAGTATACATTTTATTTTTTCCTTGATTAATGGCTTTTTAGGGGTTAATGGGTAGCTATTGTATTTCCCTGGGTTTATGGCATTTTAGGGGTTATTATGGAAGTTAGAATCTAATGATCTTTAGATCCTCTGCTGTCACATTGCGGGGAATTCATTTAGCTGAAAGTATGGTGAATTCCCTATTTAGCGAATGTCACTGTAATTTGCTAAAAGTTGAGTCGCTGAAACAGTTATCAGACATTCAGCGAAAACTGCCGAATTGCAGTAAATAAATTCAATATTTTAAGTATCAGGTTAGTACAACAAAAAGGCATCATTGCATCACATTACTCTGGGGTTTTGGAATCTTATTTATACAGTGGCAAGAAAAAGTATGTGAACCCTTTGAGATTACGTGGAGTTTTGCATGAATTGGTCATAAAATGTGCTCTGATCTTCATCTAAGTCACAACAATTTGAAAAACACAGTCTGCTTAAAATAATACAACACTATATGTTTTCATGTTTTTATTGAACATAACATGTAAACATTCACAGTGCAGGGTGGAAAAGTATGTGAACCCCTAGCCTAATGACTTCTCCAAGAGCTATTTGGAGCCAAGTGTGAGCCAACCTTGAGTCCAATCAGTGTGATATTATTGGATGTGTTGCTGAAAGCTGTCCTGCCCTTTAAAAACACACACCAGTTTTGGGTTTACTGGTTTCAGGAAGCACTGCCTGATGTGAACCATGCCTCGCAGATAAGATCTCTCAGAAGATGTACGATCAACAATTGTTGACTTGCATGAAGCTGGAAAGGGTTACAAAAGTATCTCCAAAAGCCTTAATGTTCATGTGTCCACAGTAAGACAGACTGTCTACAAATGGAGAAAGTTCAGCACTGCTGCTACTCTCCCTAGGCGTGATCGTCCTGTAAAGATGACTGCAAGAGCACAGCGCAGAATGCTTAATGAGGTAAAGAAGAATCCTACAGTGTCAGCTAAAGACTTACAGAAATCTCTGGCACATGCTAACATTTTTGTTGACACATCTACAATAAGGAAAATGTTATAGCTGACTATACTAAACCTGTGCTATCACTTTAACTAGTGGCTCCGCCCAGGAGGACACAGGTCAGAGGGCACGGCAGCCATCTTCAGGGTGAGTTAGTGTGATGCAGTTATGAAGGCAGATGCATGATCCAGTGTTCCTGTAGTTATCCAAGCCTGTATATAACAGTAAGTGTCCTGCAATAAAGCAATGGTGAACCTGACAGCCCAGCCTCATATCTGAACAAGCAGAGAGCACAACAGTGGCGACGAGAATGAGATTTGTAAAGGTCTGCTCAGCCTGAAAAAAAAAAAAACAGGGATTGAAAGCCAGATAAAGCACACACTGCCATCCAGCAGCAAGATCATGGCACTGATAGGCACATTAACTGAGTTAGATGGAGAGAAAACTTCCTGGAGCTCCTGGGCTGAGAGATTAGAGCAGTACTTCAGTGCTAACACCATACCCCCTGAGAGACAGGTTGCAGTGTTTCTCACAGCCGTGGGCAATGCAAGTACTCCATCCACTTGGTTGTGCAAAGGTAAAGGTATCATACAAGGGCCAGACAAAGAGACTACCACTATATATCCTGAGAAACGGAGGACCGCCTCTCTTTGGCAGAGATTGGATCACTCATCTGGGAATGCCAGATATCATCAAGAATCCTTGCAACACCCTGACAGTTCCGTCAGGACATGATGATGGATGGGTGGAATCCTTAAAACAGCGTTTCCCTGAGGTTTTTGTGACGAGTTAGGGAAAATCAAAAATGACTGTGTGAGGCTCAAGCTGAAACCGGATGCTCATCCCAAATTCTTCAAGGCTCGGACAGTACCGTTTGCCCTTAGAGCGGGAGTGGACGCTGAACTAATCCGGCTAGAAGAACAGGGTGTCATTTCCAAGGTAGAGAGCAGTGCTTGGGCATCACCTATTGTTCCAGTAAAGAAATCAAATGGTGAATTGCGCATCTGTGGGGATTTTCGCATGGTACTAAATAGCCAACTGGAGGTTGACCAGTATCCTCTACCCAGAGTAGATGACATCTTCGCTTCACTTGCTGGGGGACAGAAGTTCACCAAGATTGATCTACGACAAGCTTACTTACAGTTTGAGGTCCACCCCTCTTCTCGAAAATACCTCACCATTAACACTCAAAGGGGTTTGTACGAATACAATCGAATGGTGTTTGGCATTGCATCTGCACCAGCCATCTGGCAAAGAAAGATGGATGAAATTTTAGCAGACATTCCCTTCACTCAGTGTCTATTAGCCGACATGCTCATCACTGGTCGCACGGACCAAGAACACAAGCAGAATGTAGAGCTCGTTTTACAAAGACTTCAGGACCAAGGTCTCAAGGTAAATTTGACAAAATGTAAATTCATGGTGCCTAAATTGGAGTTTTGTGGCCACTTAGTAGATGCAGAGGGCATTCATACTGCTGAAGACAAGGTCGATGCTTTAGTCAAAGCTCCAGCCCCAACAAGTGTCCATCAACTACGATCCTACCTTGGCCTGCTTAACTACTATAATAAATTTCTTCCAGACCTTGCTCATACATTGTTTCCACTGCATAGGCTCCTGGAGAAACACTCCAGGTGGGACTGGTCAGCTAAATGTCAACATGCTTTTGAGTCCTCTAAACGGAAACTGTTAGCGTCACGTATGCTTGTGCACTACGACCTCCAGAAGCCTCTCACCCTGGCTTGTGATGCCTCTCCTTATGGTCTGGGCGCTGTTCTTTCCCACATCCTACCAAATGGCTCTGAGAAACTGGTGGCCTTCGCCTCCAGATCCTTGACAAAGACAGAGAGCAATTACTCTCAAATTGATAAAGAGGCACTTGCATTGATATGGGCAATTCGGAAGTTTCACCTTTACCTGTAAGGTAGAGAGTTTACCATTTTAACGGATCATAAACCGCTTCTTCAAATTTTTAGCCCTGACAAAGGAATCTCTCAGACAACTGCAGCCCGTCTCCAGCGCTATGCCCTGTTCTTGGGAGCATACAGCTACCGCATACAGTATCAAAGTCATGATGACAATGCAAATGCAGATGCAATGTCCCGTCTCACAGAACTGCCTCTACAGTCGACACCATCAGTCAAGAGTTGTAGGTACACCACCTCACACCTCCTTACTTCCAGAGAGATAGCAGCCCATACTGTGAAGGATACCCTTCTGACAAAGGTGCTTACCTTTATACGAGACGGCTGGCCTGCGACGGTATCACAGGAACATGAACCTTACTACAGGAAGCGAATTGAATTGTTTGTGAAGGATAATTGTGTCTTATGGGAGACCGAGTGGTCATTCCACAAACCCTCCAGAGACACATCTTGGACTTGCTACATACTGGTCACCCTGGAACCACGCGGATGAAACAGAAAGCATGGGGCTATGTGTGGTGGCCGAACATAGATGCAGATATCACGGCATATGTCAATGCTTGTGTAGGATGTGCACAAACTGCCAGAGACCCTCCTCGAGGATGCATTCAACCCTGGACTTGGCCCACGGTTCCCTGGTTTCGCCTTCACTTGGATTTTGCGGGTCCCATAAGGGGACAAACCTTCTTGATTATAATTGATGCCCACTCAAAATGGCCAGAGGTCATTCCAGTTACCCAGCTGACTACAAAGGCAACAGTTGCCATATTATTGCATCTTTTTGCTTCGTTTGGGTATCCCAGGGAGATTGTCACAGATAATGGTGCCCAATTCACAAGTCAGGAGTTCCAGAGTTTTGTTACGGTCGATAATATCAAGCACAAATTAACCGCCCCCTATCACCCAGCCACCAATGGGCAAGCAGAGCGGTTCGTACAAACTTTCAAGAACTATTTCAAGGCCTCAGTAGCTGTGACTAGCCAGAGGTCCATATCGCCTCAGCAGTTAGACTCTTTCCTGTTTACTTACAGAACTACACCACATGCCACCACTGGTACAACACCAGCTGAGCTTATGTTGGGAAGACAGCCATGGACTGCTTTTGACATGCTTCGCCCTCAGACCGTTCATGAACATGTATTACAATCCCAAGAAAAGATGGTGAACTCCAAAGAGTCTCCTGTTTTTGCAACCCACCAGGAGGTCTGGACTCGATCGTATGGATCTGCCAACACTCGGTGGCTACCTGCTACCGTTGCAGAATCTTTGGGACCCAAGATGTACAGAGTCCGCCTGGAAGATGGTTCCATTACCAGACGACATGTAGACCAGCTACGGTCTCGTTCACGGGTGCCTGAACCCTTAACGTTCCCAACCTTACGGGGTCCGGTGTCCACATCTAATGCGTCGGAGGACATCTGGAATGGTGTCTGGGTTGACTCGGAAACTTTGGACTCGTCTCCTGTGGGTATTTGTGACTCTGGTTCAGAGGTTCCCCCTCACCCCTCTGTACCCTCCTTGACCCCACCAGTTGATCTTTCATCCAATCCTACCGCCTCCAACACCCCGCCTGCTGGTGGGCGTCCCCAACGTCACCGACGCCCTCCTGACCGCTTACTTCTTCAAGAACGGATAAGAGACTTCCGTCGGTCCTCGCGTAGGGCCCGGAAAGATGTGGATGATGATTTGGCCCCGCAATTTTATTCAGAAGACTAGTCATCAGTTTTTCAGTGACACTCTCCAAGTTCTTCAGATGAACTGTGTTCGATTGTTCTGGTTGTTGATTTGTTACTAGGTTTTGGTTATGTTGTTCTGGGTTTAGTTTTTGGGGTGGGGAGGAAGGTGTTATAGCTGACTATACTAAACCTGTGCTATCACTTTAACTAGTGGCTCCGCCCAGGATGACACAGGTCAGAGGGCAAGGCAGCCATCTTCAGGGTGAGTTAGTGTGATGCAGTTATGAAGGCAGATGCATGATCCTGTGTTCCTGTAGTTATCCAAGCCTGTATATAACAGTAAGTGTCCTGCAATAAAGTAATGGTGAACCTGACAGCCCAGCCTCATATCTGAACAAGCAGAGAGCACAACAGAAAACATTAAACAAGAATGGAGCACATGGGAGGACACCACGGAGGAAGCCATTGCTGTCCAAAAAGAATATTGCAGCACGTTTGAAGTTTGCAAAAGAGCACCTGGATGCTCCACAGCACTACTGGCAAAATATTCTGTGGACAGATGAAACCAAAATTGAGTTTTTTGGAAAAAACACACAACACTATGTGTGGAGAAAAAAAGTCACAGCACACCATCATCAAAACCTCATCCCCACTGTAAAACATGGCGGAGGGAGCATCATGGTTTGGGGCTGCTTTGCTGCCTCAGGGCCTGGACGGATTGTTGTCATTGATGGAAAAATGAATTCCAGAGTTTATCAAGACATTTTGCAGGAAAACATAAGACCATCTGTCCGCCAACTGAAGCTTCGCAGAGGATGGGTGAATCAACAGGACAATGACCCAAAGCATACAAGTAATTCAACAAAAGAATGGCTTCAACAAAACAAAACACGCCTTCTGGAGTTGCCCAGTCAGAGTCCTGACCTCAACCCGATTGAAATGCTGTGACATGACCTTAAGAGAGCGATTCACATCAGACATCCCAAGAATATTGCTACACTGAAACAGTTTTGTGAGGAGGAGTGGTCCAAAATTACTCCAGATCGTTGTGCAGGTCTGATCTGTAACTACAGGAAACGTTTGGTTGAGGTTATTGCTGCCAAAGGAGGGTCAACCAGTTATTAAGTCCAAAGGTTCACATACTTTTTCCACCCTGCACTGTGAATGTTTACATGTTCTGTTCAATAAAAACATGAAAACATATAATGTTTGTGTTGTATTATTTTAAGCAGACTGTGTTTTTCAAATTGTTGTGACTTAGATGAAGATCAGACCACTTTTTATGACCAATTCATGCAAAACTCCACGTAATCCCAAAGGGTTCACATACTTTTTCTTGCCACTGTATATATACTTATTTAGGGCACTATTACCTGGTGTAAGTTAACCCTTGCCTCAGCACGGTTTTGCGTTAGCACCAGGTTAATTGAGTCTAGCGCTGAGCAACAGATCGTTTGCCTCCCGCTACAAATGGGAAAAAAATCACTTAGCGCGTTGCTATTAGCAATTTGTACCGCCAGCTTACTGTACTTTCTGCGTCCTTTACTTAACATGGGGAGCGGTAGAGATCTCTAGTGCTTTTGCAGCTAACAGATCACTTGGTGCCAGCGTCAATTTTTTGAGGGGCGCTAATTGCAACATTTTACCTACTGCTCAACCCTGGTGCTAAGTTGCTAACTCCAAAAAAAACCCAGGAAAAACAGGTCCTCACCCAAAATTAACAGGCAATTAACAGGCAATTGAAAGGAAGGCAGCATAGGTGTTCTCTTGGCCCCATACACCATAGTAATGGATCTGGTCAGCAATGTTGTTGCTGTTGCATTAGGCTCTATTATAAATGTATCCTTTATCCACATATATCCGAATTTTAAACATTTTATGCTGGGGGTTATTCATAGTATGGAAGCGGTTGATTAAACGTGGTCTACACAGTCACCCTAATAAAGGGACACATGAATAAGTCTTGCCCTGAAGCATGTATTATTTATATGCTGCAGCAGGGAAATTTGTGTCGCTCCCCTGGCCTTCCTTTTGGATCTATTTAAAGCAGTGTAATGATTCTACATGCTGTTGGGTGGCATTTATCATGCAATACCCATCAGCCTTAATATATGTGTGCATCAAAACATGGATGATACGTCCACTGTGGATGATTTTAATAATGCAGGGGTGAGAGGTTATTCACTGGATGTGTTCATATTCAAGCTTGTGAGGGCAGGGTATAGTTATGGCCCGGCACTCTGCACTGGGGAAAAAAAAAAGGTTCTATTCTGTACACAAACGCATTAGTTTCCCTAGCGTGCGCTAAACGACCTTGTTCATGGACTCCTGTGGACAAGGTGATCTGTTAGTTGGTCATCAGGCACTATGTTTTAGCGACTCACACTAAATTTTTCCTTTAGTGATGGTGTATTAGCTCACACCAGGTGATGGTGCCCTTAGTTTTATCCAGTGGTATTATTTAGCGGAAAAAATTATTAGTGCCCCCAGTTTTGACTGAGGTATCCTATGTGCCCCCCCTAAATATTGTTCCTAGAGTCGCCACTGACGGCTATTGAATAGGGAGATGTAGTCTATGCAGCTGCCCCGCAAACACACCTTCATAAACTTACTACATTGTATAACTCATTCTGCCGCTTTGTTCTATAATGTAACTACATGACCCACCATTGTGACATGACCAACCTGGTATTTAAGAGATTTTCTGGGAAGCTACCATCCTACCTGAATAGACTACTTCCCCCAGCAGTTCACTCATCCTATAACCTCCGATCCAGGACCAGCACCTTACTTGCAGTACCACAATACAAAAAGAAAGTGGCTCGATCCTCATTTTCCTACAGAGCACCACAACTATGGAATAATCTCCCAGACGCCATCCAATCTTCCCACCAGTCTAAAATCTCTTAAGAGATCTCTATTAACATACCTCAATACGGGATGCACCTGTAAACATGTAACATAGTGAATATATTTCTTACATATTTATTTTTTGTTAATCTGTATATTTGTGTTGTTTTTTAATATCTTATTACTTTGTATTTCTGTAACAAATGTAACAATTCAATGTTCTTGAACCTAGAACATACTTGAAAATGAGAGAAATTTCAATGTATTCCTCCTGGTAAAATACTTTATAAATAAATATATGAATAACTTCGGCAGCATCGCAATTGTGCCATAGAGAACCATTGAATGAATGATTTTTATGTACATATCGCCGATGTGCACCGAAGTGTGGCAAAAAAAGATTCAGGGTGAATGTTTGACGAATCTGAAATTCGAAACATTCACCCCGAGACCCAGAGATTCTGAACATGCACCCAGTTGAGTAAATGTTCAAAGTCTCAGGATATCTGGGTGTATGTTTAGAGTCTCAGGGTCTCTGTCAAGGATGTAAGGATGAGCTGGCTTTGGAGAATAGCAGACCTGTTCAAGACGACCGCTGACAAGGAGGCTAGGATATATATATGTATACAGCATTCCGAGAATAGTGGGAGTGGTGTCAGGGTTTGGTTCTGCAGAGTATCCGATATTCAGGAATGGTAGAAATGCAGCACGTAATATAATCGAAATAGCAGGTCTTACTGTTTACAGTGTAGACAACAGTAGAAGATTGGTGGCGTTCAAGCAATGTCAGAGGCAAGCGGTGGTCGAGAGGCAGGCAGCGTTCAGGCAAGGTCGATGGTAAGCAGAGGTTCGTCAACAAAAGGATCAATCAATAGCTCAAGAGGTAGTAGCTCAGGATTGTAGATACAATAAACAAGCAATTTACTCACCCTCTGGCGGTTTCTTTTATGGAGGGATGATTAGGTGCAGGTGCCGGTGATCTACGATACTTGCGGCACCATTTCCGGGTTCGCGTCATTGGGGTGTGACGTCATGCCCTACAGTTTGTGCCGGGAGTGCCGCATTTCGTACGTGCATGCGCAGTTCATTGCGGCAACACACTGAGAAGAGAGAGGACTTGCCTTCGATTCTCTGATGCCGGAGGTAGGGGATGGTGCCACGGTAGGATGTGCCAGACTCTGGAAACCCGAGAGCGGCGGTACATGACAGTCTCTGAGCGCATAATCAGAATCTCAGGGTCTCTAAACATTCACCCTGAGGGTTTTTTTTGCAACACTTCGTAGCACATCTTATTGAATCTCTCTTCTCCAGCAGCCTTTGAATTCTGCAACATGCTGCAGGGAAGAATTTCCACATACTTTGCATTAAGATGTAGAAGTTATGTGTACCTGGGAAATGCAGAGGATTTTACAGCGATCTGTATTTAAATCAATATCAAAAATGCACCCAAAAATGCAGTTATTCTCCATAAATTTTAGAAGGACACAATGTAGCATGTTATGGCAACTAACTGAAAAGTCGACTCTTGATACAATAAACGTAACGATTATAATAGGAATTATAATACGTATGTATAACAGTAGGGATGGGCTGGCGGTTCGATTCGAACATTTCAGCATGTTCGCCGCGTGTTCACCCACAATGCTCCACAATGGACCACAATGCACTTTTTCACTGGCCTGAAGCTTGTAATTGGCTACAGCCTTGCACCTGACCACAGGTCAGGTGCAAGACAGGTGCAAGACTATGCCAATCAGGGCTCAGAGTCCAAATTTTGCTCAATCATGGGCTCACAGAGCTAAGTTACGCAGCACACTATATAAGGCTTCCCCGCAGCCCCAGCGTGTGTTTGTTACAGGAGTGAATCAGAGAGGAGAGGAGATTGTTGCATACTAGGGTGTATCACTGACTTATACCAGAGTTCTGGGAATTTTAATCTTATCTGGCAGTAGCTGGCAGTGCCAACACAATCAGGGTGTATAACTGACTTATACCAGAGTTCTTGGAATTTTAATCTGTGTCTTTGGCACTGCCAGCTATCAGGGACAGGGTGTATCACTGAGTTATAGCATAGTTCTGAATATCTTTAATCTAGATAACACAGTTGAAACAGAGTTCGGTATATCTCCAATCTTTAAACCAGAGTTGAATCAGAGTTCTGCATATCTCCAATCTTTATACCAGAGTTGAATCAGAGTTCTGTATATCTTTAATCTATATATCACTCACCATGTCAGAAAGACCAAAAAGGACAGGCAGACGCTCCCAGACACAGATAAGAGGGCAAGCAGCATCTGTGTCAGAAGGCTGTGCCCCTGGTCATCGTGGGCATGGTGCATCCCCTGCAGGGGCACGCTTGTCCTTTCTAACTGATGCTGGCTGTCTTAAGCAGCAGCAACATACAGAGGATTTGCAGGATTGGCTAACCAGGCCATCCTCATCCTCCGAGTCCACTGCCAGCCATGCTTGTAGTGGTGTACAGTCCACCTCAGCTGCCAAAACATCTAATTCAGCCTCCATGTCCCCAGCTACTCCTGCCGTAGCCTCCAGTGCTCTGATTCAAACTCTGAGGTTGAGGAAGGGAGTAAGATCAGCCTAGAGGGAGGGTTTGTGCCAGTGACACACAAAGAACTGGCACTCATGTTCCCCCAGCAGCTGCAGCATATTGCCAGGTTGGCTCCAGTGACGAAGAGATAGGGGGTGATGACAATGATGATGAGGTCACTGACTCCACCTGGATGCCTGATAGAACAGGGGAGTCAAATGAGGAGGAGGAGGCGCAACAAAAACGTGGCACAACGTCCTCAATGAGCAACCATAGCCAGTCCAAGTCAGAGCTGCTCAGGTGCAGAGCACTGTTGTCTCCAAGCACACGTGCAGGAGCTCTGCTGTCTGGGAGTTCTTCACAAAATGTGCAGCAGACTGCAGCATTGCTATTTGTAAGCTATGTCTGAAGAGAATCAAGCGTGGGAAAAAAAATCACACACATGGTACCACGTGCTTGATAAGACATATGACCACCTGCCATGCATCCCGTTGGTACAATACCTGCATAGGTCCTCATCCTCATCTGTCTCTACCCCCACTATATGTCCTGCCATGTCATTACCTAAAACCTCCACTGACAGGGATGATGCTACAGTAATGGGTGTACCAGGTCCTTCCTCAGAATGTGACAGCATCCCATCAGCTGCAGATTTATGCAGTCACATTTCATTACCCGAGCTGCTGCAGCGTAAGAAAAAATATAGTCCCAACCATCCCCTTGCACAGTGTCTAAATGACAGCTTGGCAAAATTACTCGCATTACAGCTGCTGCCTTTCCAGCTGGTGGACTCTGCCTCCTTCCGTGAATTTGCCGAATGTGCTGTATCACAGTGGCAGGTTCCAAAACGCCAGTTCTTTTCAAGGAAGGCCATTCCAGCACTATACCAGCACGTGGAAGACAATGTTATGGAGTCATTTGGAAAGGCAGTCAGCAGCAAGGTGAACATTAGTTTAGACACGTGGTCCAGCAAGCATGGACAGGGCCATTACCTTTCCTTCACGGCACACTGGGTAACTCTGCCCTACTCCTGGGTAAGTTGACACATGTACCATGTCTAGCACACATCCTAAATCTGGCGGAACAGCGTTTCCTAACCAGGTACCCAGGGCTGGCAGAGCTTCTCAGCCAGGCCAAAAAAGTCTGCAGCCACTTCAGACGGTCATTCCCAGCAAGTGTTCGCCTGGCAGAAATTCAAAGAGAATTCCACCTTCCCACAAACTGTCTGAACTGTGACATGCCCACCAGGTGGAACTCGACATTGGCAATGCTGCAGCGTCTGCACAAGCAGCAGAGGCCCTTCAATGAGTACCTGTGTGAGTATGGCACAAGGACAGGTTCAGGTCACATGTTTCCCCCCGCAGTGGCTGATGATCAAGGATGCATGCACTGTACTGTCACCATTTGAGGAGGCAACGAGGATGGTGAGCAGGGACAGTGCATGCATCAGTGATGCAATTCCTTTAGTGTTCCTGCTGGAGTGCACTCTGCAGAGAATTATATATGTGGCACTAGAGGCAGAGCAGCGGGAGGAATACGTAGGAGGCCTTCCCTAGCTCTCAAGGTCCCAGTCTTTACGCAGACAGCATTCCTGTGGGTCCTCAGATCAGACAGGACGAGGAGGAGGAATATTTAAGTTGTGGGGGGGCATTGAAGGTGGGGATTCCTCAAGGGAGGGTTTTGTGTTCCCAGAAACCCAAGGACTAGTACGTGGCTGGGAGGAGGTAGTGCATGATACGGTTATCCTCAGTGACCAGGAACACTAGGAAGTTAATGCCACCTCCAACCTACGCTGCATGGGCTCCCTTATCCTGCAAAGCCTGCTAAAGGACCACAGGATCCGTGCTATCAAGGAGAGGGATCATTACTGGTTAGCAACCCCTTCTTGATCCATGATACAAGGGTAAGGTTGCAGAGCTCATCCTGCCCTCACAGAGGGAGGACAGGATGAAGCAACTTGAGGACGCTCTAAAGCGACACTTGGCAACCTACCAGTGCCTGGAAAGGTGTTACACAACTGATGACACAGGTGTTTGTGAGGCTGCAGTTGATCAGAGGAAGAGCGGTGAAGGGGGCCGCATGACTGATGCCTTTTCCAAATTTTTTAGTCCACGACGCCCAGGGACGTCAAATGTAGGCACCCATTGCCAGCATCTTCACCATATGGCGCAGGCCTACCTAGGGGCAAGGGCAGACCTGAATACCTTTACAGCAGATGATCTACTGGCTTACTGGGTGTTGAGATTGGATCACTGGCCAGAACTTAGCTAATATGCTATGCAGCTTCTAGGTTGCCCTTCATCCAACGTGCTTTCTGAAAGGACGTTCAGTGCCGCTGGAGGTTTTGTCACAGACAAAAGAGTGCATCTGTCCACCGACTCTGTAGACCGGCTGACATTTATAAAAATGAATCAGTCCTGGATCAGTAGCTATCACTCCCCTGATGCTGATGTAACTGAATAGATCAGGGATCTCTTCTGCATTCCCAAAACCTCCACCACTGCACTGGGGTTACATTGTGAAGGCACTCGCTGGCACCAAAGGCCCAATATTTGGGTGCACTGACGCGTGTACCAGATTCACATCATTTTAAAATTTGACGGCAGGGTCCACCCCTGCACTCTTCCACAATACCTCAGAGGGGTTACGGTGTGATGGCACTAGCTGGCACCAAAGGCCCAATATTTGGGTGCACTGACACGTGTACCAGATTCATATCATTTTAATATTTGAATGCAGAGTCCACCCCTGCACTCTTCCACAATACCTCAGAGGGGTTACGGTGTGAAGGCACTAGCTGGCACAAAAGGTCCAATTTTAATGCACCTGTTGTTACTTTTACTCCAAAGCCTGCATAAGTTTCACCATAATTTGGCCAACAAAAATCACTAAACTTGTTCTCCGTGTCCTAAAACGTCTCCTCTTTTCATACAGGCTGCCGCCCCAAGCAGTTGTTTATGAATAGATTAAAGGAAAACCATTTACCGTCATTTGAAATGTCATTTTTTTCTTTTTAAATGTTTCTATACATCCTACAAATCTGCCACTTCACGGGCAGGTTATGGGGACCTCCTAGGCATGATATTTGAAGGAATATTTCTTTTTTATTCTTAACCTTTATTTCATGGAAAAATCACTATTCCTTTAAAAACTTTATTTTTTTAACTTTTTTTCCTTGGTTCCTGTCCCCCAGGGCACTACCCGGACCCCCATACACCTTTTTATGGCCAATATCTTGCATATATGCCCTCTCGGAGGGCACTCTAAAAATCGAACATTTGAGTCCCATTGACTTCCATTGAGTTCGAATCGTGTTCGCGTTTGAATCCGAACTTTTTCAAATGTTCGTGTTCGAATGCGAACCGAACACAGGGGTGTTCGGCCCATCACTATATAACAGCAGTCTATGTTCATAGGTGTGTGAGGGACAATAATTATATAACAGTAGAATGCAGTGAAAAAATGTTTATTAGCAACATAAAACACTGCACTGTATAACTTGTTGATATAAGCCCACAAAATCTATGTAGGATCCAATAGTATCAGGGAGCTTCCTCCACTGGTTCACCGCACCATTGTTGCTGCGTTTTTTTCAGCGACACATTTTTTCAGCCTATGTAACTATCGAGTTCAACCTTTCACATCACCTACTGCTTTTGATCCAAAAGATGTCAAAAAACCCAGTCTGAAGAGCTCGCCGAATATGCAACATACTGGGAAAATATTCCTTCTTGACCCCAAAATGGCAGTCAGAATTCTCCTTGGATCAAGCAGCCATTATCACATACAAGTTGAACGACGGGCATCACTTTCCTTTTTTATCACCAGTGCTTCTATTTCCGTTTAATTCTTTGGATACAAACGGGAAAATCGTTATCCAGGATTGCTCTGCGGCTGATGCAGTCCTTTCTGGGATCATGGTTCAAGGCAATCACATTGGCATTGTGGCAAATATAACGTGTTGGATACAACATCCAAGACACGTTAGACACGGATGCTTCTTCCTGATTCCGATTCTCTTGCGCCACCTTAGAGAAGGACATAAGCAATAGTATAAGTAAAACCATTCTCTCCACATCTCCACATCTACAACATCTTGTATGTTTATTTACCCCTTTCGCTACTGAGGCATTTCACGCCTGTTGTGCTGAGCTCATTTTTACCAGTTTTGCTCATCATGTTTAACCGCGTTTTGAAGCCTTATTTTATTACATGACCCAGACATATTAAATATCGTTCTTTCCGGCAGACTCGGCAGATTCATAATATATCATTATTATATGTATACGTTATGTCCTGTCTGTATATTATAACAAAAAATGCAATAAAATTAGAAATTTCAATAATTTACAACGTGTAAAGTGTTTTTTTTCACATTTTAACATGCGAGTGTTTGCAGTTAGATTTTCTATGGGTTGCGCTTGTTAAAAAAATTAGAAATGGGGTCTCGTTACATTTTTTTGGGGGGGAAATTACGCGATTTTTAACAAACCCGCCCCATACAAAATTTGTTAGTGCAGCATCATTGTTCACATTATAATTGAAATGGGAACAATATTGCTGCATTAACAAAACAAAAAAAAACAAAACTTATTTTTTTTATTATTATTTTTTCAAATATTTTTTTATTTAGATTTTTATTTTTTATTTCTTTTGCTAACTCTGTACATGGTCATGTTTGGTATAGTTGAAAAGGCCATGCTCTGCACCCCTAGCTGCCATGGATCAGGAGATAGGGGGTTCATTGGAACCCCCTATCTCCACCATTGGTGGCAGCTAGGGGTTAACTCCAGAACTGACGTCAGCGCACTATGCACGATGACGCCAGTCATCAGGAGGAGTTCCCGGAAGCTTGGCCGACATCCAAGATATCGGCCAGCTCCGGGAGAGGATCACTGGAGGGAGAGAGGTCCGAAGGACCTCCCCCCTCCCTTTCAGGTACCTCCTCCGCACTCGCGTGGGGGGCCACCTGAAATAGATGTCATCGCACCAGCGTGATGACATCTATTGTCCCCGCCGGGGTCCCGGAGTGCCGGACTGACATCCAAGATGTCAGCCCGCACCGGGGGGTGCAGCAATCGGCCGGAATCCGCTCAGCATGTCCATAGCACAGGAGCAGCACTTGCACAGGACGTGCTGGGTAATATTAAGCGCTGTTAGTTATTCCTCTTATATCAAGTTTATTTTAGTAAATTAATCTATGTTTCTCCTGTAGAGCTCGGTTCTCTTGTTACTGTAGTCTCTTCTCTGTTAAGGCTAGGGTCAGACGAAAGCATTTTTCCCCGCGAACGTGAAAAAGTGCATCCGAACGCATTGATGTATTTTTTCACGGAATGCGCAAAAACGGTCAGACGATGCGCAATTTCGGGCGTGATTTTGTGCAGATCGTCAATAAAACTCTTTTTGCGTTTGGACGTTATGTTGGCTGGACATTAGCAGCGTCTGACATCTCCTAATCACGCAAACACGCCGCTATGCCGCAGCTGCGCACTCAGTACGTCAGTACTAGCGGTTCAGTGTTCTCAGAACAATGCGTTCAAATTCCACTTGCGTTGCACGGCCGGACTTTTGTGCGGCCGTACATCGTATATTGGCCATCAGTGCCCGTCATCTGCTGCTAGTGCGGCCGTAATTATGTGCGCCAGAACGCACATTAAAAGTGCGCTGGTCTGACCCCAGCCTTAGGCATTTTATCTGTAAATGGTGGGACTGAGATTGGGTTGCTATATAGTTACAGATTGACTGAAGCTGCACGATTTATCAGCCTTGGTGGTGGCAGCAGGTATAATTATAATTTGGGGTGTTGTAGGGTTGTAGGTTTTGGGGGTTAGGCTGATGAAGCTCAGGAGAAGGAAGGAGGGGGGGTTCCTAGTGGCGCAACAGTTTTATACAACAAATTTCAATGTCGTACCTTGAATCAACAGATGCATATATATCTATATGATTCACAATCATGCAACTTCACTAGTGCAATTTCAAAATAAAGTGCTGGTGTCACAGTTGGTGTGATATTAAAGTGCAACAGTTTATACAATGTCAAAAGTGCAACAGTTCATACGATATTAGAAATGCAACGGTTTATGCATTAATAAAGTGCAGCAGTGACAGCCTAAGTGCGTAGGGAGGACTTGGTATGGCACGTTAATGGATATTTGAGAAAAAGAGGTGGCGCAGATGTCTGCGTCAGCGTTATGGTGATTGATGCAGTCTAAGTGTACAAAATGACCTTACACTTGTTTCTTATGTGCATTGAAGGTCTACTGTCCTTAGTGTCCTTGTTTTCCAGAAGTCCTAAGGTGACAGAATGTGCACTGAACGTGCTCTGCCTTGTGCTTGATACGGCAGTTCTTCCTATAACGTTGGTTAACTCCACTCGAAAAGTGGGAGATAAAGAACGGGGGGGAAAGAGAAAAGACAATAATGGTGCAGCAACGTTTTATGCTAGCAAAATCTCTTGTGCTCAATAATTGCGCACTTACAAGAGCCAGAGCCACTTGAATCCGGGCTCTGGAGTTGAACTCCTGGTGTCAACTATAGGGTGACCACTTCCCTTCTTTACTGTGACGCCTTCACCTCAGGTGGAGAGACATAGACAGGGGGAGAAAAAGTGCTCTCATGGCACAGCATCAGTGGTTACAGACTTGTTACGAAAGAAGGGGGGTTGGTTACACTCACCGGTTGAGGAGCCTTATTGTTCCAGGCTCAACTGCTGTGCGTATGGTACTACTTGGTGGTGAGTACCGGAACCTCTTTACAGCTGCTACTTTGGATGCTGGCTGTGGTGTCCGTGTGGATCCTGGGCAACTTGCCTTATCAAGTTGGTTCACCAATACAAATATAGTGACTAGATATGTATTGGTATGAAAGAATTTAATTCATATATAAAAATATAAAAATATGGGTTACAGGTACAATAGGTTACAATTGCAATCGATACAGAAGAGAGGGGAAAGGAAAATATAGATAAAAATAAAAATAAAAGCTCGAGACGCGTTTCGGTGCAACAAGCACCTTCCTCAGTCGATATGTGAAAATGGGGGGGATCTGAAGCCTTCCCGGGGTCTCCTTTTTAACTGGGGAGGCATAGGTGGTGTTTGGAAACAATTTCGGATTCATTTCCGGGTATGTGCAGTGTCGCGGTCACGTGCTGCCGATGACGTCATCTTTCGGCGCCGCGGCCATCTTTGTTTAGCGTTCCACCGTTTTGTATGCGTTCCACTTCACTATAATCAGCGCTGGGTGCATTCTGAAGCAGTTACAGGTCCCAAATGGTCTTGATAGCTCGTGTAGACATAATTAAATACAGATAAACTGTCTGGGGGGACAAAAAGGACCTTCTTGGAAATGATAATCAAGGCGGAACATTAAAACAGCGGGCTATATACCTGGGGTGCCAGAAAACGTATTATCCCGGGAAAGGAAGGTGGACAATAATAGTAGATATACAGGTCCTCATATGAAATATCATACAGTGTACCGAGAGGTCCCAGCAATCCAGCTTGTAATGGACCATAAATAAAATAGCAAGATGGCTAATTAATAATGATAAAAATGTAGAAAAAGGGGGATAGATAAATAGAGGTGCCATATAACTCCATGTAGGTGATATTAAATAATGTATTGGAGGTTCTCAGTATTCTGGCATATAAATAAATATATGAACTAAAAATTAATAAAAGGGGTGCCTATGAATAGGCAGTAAAAATTGGTAATAATACATTTTTATTAAAATTGCCTATTAATTATAGAAAAGAGGGGAGAGGAGATAAAAATTGGGGGATAAAATTAGGAGATAAAAAACATGGGACTCAGAGATTAAAAGGTCTCCATTGAGCAGCATGATAATGCATAAAAACAATTAAAATGGAGTAAATATAAAATGGATATAAGGTAAGGATATAAATATAAAGTGCTTAGTGATCATCTTAAAACTAGGCATAGGATAAGCGCAAAGGTGGAAGGGTCGTGGGCTTAACAATTAAGAAAATGGCAAAGTTCGAAGTCCGCATTGAGTCCTCGTGGTTGCATCGTGTCTAGTCTAAAGATCCAACTCATTTCTATCTGCCCAATTAGTTTGTCTAGGTTACCGCCTCTCCATGGTACCTCAATTTTCTTTATACCAACAAAGTTGAGTCCTTCTGGATTTTGGGCGTGCTTGAGTTTGAAATGCAGTGGGACGCTGTGTTTTTCATAACCATTCCTAATATTTCTAATATGCTCTTGGATGCGGATATTGAGTGGTCTCGTAGTCCTACCTACATATTTCAGCCCACATGGACAGGTTAATAAGTAGATAACGTTCTTTGTGAAGCAGGTGATGACTTCTTTGATTGCGATTGGTCCTGTGGTTCCGTTTACTTGTGCGATAATCTGTTTTTTACTCCTTGTATTTCGGCAATTTAGACAATTGCCGCACTGGTGAAATCCCTTCTGTATATTGAAGTGATTCGGTCGTGCAAGTGTATTGTGTGTGTGCCTATGCGTTAACTTCATTTTGAGGTTTTCAGGACTCTGATAGAAGGTAGAAGTAGTAAAACCAGTGACTGGGAGCTGTTAACCCCTTACACCCTTTCACAATATACGTTACGTTTGGACCAATAGCTCTGTGGACATGACAGGGTATTTAACTGTTTAAAGTGAGAAGCTGAATACAACTAATTTTTATTTCAGTGTTTACTTTCATTAGGCTTAAAATAAATTCTGTAAAAATAGAATTGGTTGGAAAAACTAGTTTTATTAGTGTTAGGTCTCAGTGGCGTTACTAGGTTTGGTGTCACCCGGTGCGGTAACTCATGGTGCAACCCCCCCCGGTTTTACAGTTTCTTTTTTTAACTACTCTTACTCATAAATCAGTACTCCCATATAACACTGAATGCTCATACACAGCACACATTATTGTGAGGTTTATTGCTGTGGAGCTCTGAGATATGCTCACACACAAATTTTGGCGAACTGCCAGCAAGTACAGTGGCTGTTCGAAGGCAGTGAAAGTCCCCATAGAGAAGTAATGGTTAATCTGTTCAGACAACACCGAACAGCAGTTGAAATATCCTGATGTCTGGTGGTTTCATTCGGCAGTTTTATTCAGGCAAACCCCATAGGTTTCAAGGATATAAATATTCCCGTTTTTATCCAATATCTAATAAACAGTT
The DNA here is from genome assembly GCA_009667805.1 of Leptobrachium leishanense. Taxonomy (NCBI): domain Eukaryota; kingdom Metazoa; phylum Chordata; class Amphibia; order Anura; family Megophryidae; genus Leptobrachium; species Leptobrachium leishanense. Next base: position 258,095,343 of record CM019066.1, read on the forward strand.
TATTCCTTTAATCTGTAGTAAAAAGTCTCCTTATTTATTGATTATTTTTTTAGTATCTTTTAGGCATTTTTAAAAACAAAATCTATTTTTTTTCTAATAGTGTTTTTTCATTTTTCTGTAACAGTGCAGCATGGGCACTACCCATCAACCAAAAGAAAACAAAGGTCATGGTTTTCCAAAAGAAGAACGCAAAAAAACAAGAGTTCCTCTTTTACACTTAATGACTGCACTCTTGATGAAGACAACAGCTACACATACCTCGGCCTAGAAACAAACCGATCGGGAAGTTTCAGACCAGCCATAGAGGCCCTAAGAGACAAGGCGTGTAGAACCTTCTATGCCATCAGAAGAAACTCTACAAACTAAAACTGCCTGTAAGAGTCTGACCTAAAATCTTTGATAGCGTCATCACTCCAATCCTCCTTTATAGCAGTGAGGTATGGGGCCCCATCACCTACCCAGACCAACCCAAATGAGACACCAGCCCAACAGAAATATTCCATCTGGAATTCTGCAAGCACCTCCTCCAAGTCCATCGGAGCACCTCTAACAATGCTTGCCGGGCCGACTCCCCTTACTTCTTGCAATACAGAAGAGGGCGCTATCATACTGGGACCACCTAAACATCAGCAGCCTCAACTCATACCACCATAACCTACTGGCCAAGAAGGACCACCCCAAACCATGTGGGCTGCAACAACTCATATCCACCCTGATCATCCAAAGCCCCCAGGAATGCAACCTGACAAAATATCAAATAAAGGCCCTAATTAATGATTCCAGGGGAAACTATATCAGAGAAAGGAGACATGATATAGCAAACTCCAGGAAACTCACCATTTACCAATCCTTACAGAGGGAATACAAACTGGCCCCATACCTGGAGGTACTACAAGACAAATCCTAAGCCGCTACAGACTGAGTGCCCACAGCCTGGAAATCAAATCAGGGCGGCATAGACAGACCTACAAGCCCAGGGAGAATAGACTGTGCCAGCATTGGGACCAGGGGGCCCTGGAAGATGAAGTCCACTTCCTCCTACAGTGCCCCAAGTACTCAGCACTGAGGGACACTCACTTCCAGAGACTCTCCGCTCTCATCCCAGACTTCACCTCTATAGAAGAGACGAGGAAACTCCACATCATACTGGGAGAAGAGGAGTCGGTGGTGAAAATATCTGCTCAATACGTCACAGAATGTCACAGACTGAGAGGAACATGAGAGATCCCAGACTTATAAATCACCAACACGGACTCGCCCCCATCCCCCTTCACATTATCCCTTACCCCTGATAATGTCCATGGACTTGCTCATTCCCCCCCATATATGTCCCACTACCCCCCTCCACCCCATATAACCTCCCCATATGCTTTGGCAATGCTAAAATGTATTTGGTCCTGCCAATAAAGCTTATTTTGATATGATTTGAACAGACCTTTTTATTTTCATTCATAGGACCTTATATGTTAATTCCAGACATTTTCGTTTACTAGCTTTTTTTAAGAACAGCTGGCGACGGGTTTTCAGTGGCATTCGGTGGCTGAATCCCTGCACTTCAGGGACCCTGTGGTGAATTCACTGGGGAAATTTGATTCCCCAAAGTGCGGGGAACAACAAATGTCTGCGTCATTTCAGTGCTCTGTGAATATCCCCTTTAGTGGTGTTTTTTTTGCCACCCCCTGGAAAGTGCCAGCCTAGGCCTTGCCTACCCAGGACATACTTGAAAATGAGAGAAATCTCATTCCTGGTAAAATATTTTTGTGTAAAAAAACTGAAAACAAAAATAATATATTTTTAGGGTGTCACCCTAGGGGTTGGTGTCACCTGGTGCTGGCCGCACCCTTGCCCCCCCCCCTAGTGACGCCACTGTTAGGTCTAAATTAATATGATAAAATGTATCTTTAATTATACTATTAATTGAAATTGCAGAAAAAGATCACAGCACTGTATTCCAAAAAATGCCCAAACAACAAAGGAACCATGAAAAGAAAAACGCCCTCTAACCTAAACCAAATATGATTTGAGATATATATACACATGACATTAAAAGTATAAATATAGTAATTAATCCAATACTTACTGACTTGGCATCCTCCTGGCATGCTGCTTGTGCTGCTCTCCTGCATGGGATCTCTCTATGCACTGCTAGATGTCATCTAGGATGGCATCTATTGGGTTTCTGGACGCAGCAGCAGCATGAGAGGGATTTTATGCCAATTCAGAAGCATCTCATGCGGCTTTCCTTCTCTTCCTTCAGCACCATACTGATAATCTGAAATAATATCATAACATATTTGTCACAGTGATTGTCCTAGAACTCCACTGGTTTCTTTCATAGTGTTCACAAATTCATATATTATTAACCCTGCATTTAGGATAGGCGACTTCAGTTTCTCCGTTAACGGCATCTTGGACACTCAGGTCTTGTGGAGATTATATCTGCAACAAAAATATGTGTTTACCCAAACCCACTCACAGACACTCAGTATTAATCAACTACTGGAACTAAAACCAAAGTTTAATACGTCATAACATGAGGGATCTTACCTGATCTTCCTCCTCATCAATGTCAGCGGTGATGGGCTGATCATTTGTGCCTTAAGAAATAAGATATCACATTTATTTATAAGTGAAGCTGTATATAACTCTATTATAATACTAAACAATAAGTAGAGGAATGAAACCATAAGCCTTAACAGATTGCCTTTTGTTCGTTCTTACCTGATCTTCTTCCTCGCTCTTGTCAGCGTCGGTGGGCCAATCATTTATGTCCTTAGAAGTAATATATCACATTTACTTATGGCAAAGTTCTTTATAATTTGATTATAATATTTGGAAATAACTAGAAAATTGAAACCACAATCGTTAATATGCCGCATTGTGAAGGTTCATACCGGCTCTCCATCACTTGATTCACGGGAGGAGAGAGACGCACGTCTGAGCTGTCGCTGCTCCTTCCCCTATAATCACTATGGTGCAGTATGGCCTGAAAAGGAAGATATCATGTGATTAATTTTTGTATCTACACTAGAGATGTGCAATTTGTTTCGTTCTGAATAAAAATTTGGACAAAATTCACCATTTTCATATTTCGGGAGCATTTCCGAAAATGAAATATCGACCATCCGAAAACTTTGGATCGATCTGAAATTTCGGCGAGATTCGGATTGGTGATTTGGATCGATTTAGTGATTCAGATCAATTCGGTGAATAGGATCATTTTTAATAAGTTATTTTGCTTTTTATTGCTTAGTTAAGAATGGGAAGTAGATTCTGCATTGAAACCTATGAGTTTAAAAGCCTTGTTTCTTTAAAAAAGTTAGCAAACCTAAAATTTCACCCAAAAAATGCCTAAAAAAAATAAAGAAAGAAACTTTCATTCTTTTGTTACTAGTAATCTACTTCCCATTCTTAAATAAGCAATAAAAATAATGAAATACCTCTTAAAAACAGAAAAACCAACTGATCCTAATCACCCGAATTGATCCGAATTACCGAATCGATCCTAAACACCGAAACGAGCTGAAACGAAACAAAAAACTGCCCAAACTGACCCGAAAGGAAAAAAAAGACCCGAAAAAAACCTAAACAAAACCAAAAAAAAGTCATGCACATCCCTAACCTTCACCAAACATCAGTAACCAGTAACTTTAAAACATAAGACTTGGTACGTGGTGTTGGTTTGGTTCTTACCGGTTAATAGCGTGGAATAACGATGCGCCGACTTCCAGTTTACTCCGGGCTTTCTGCACTGGCACGGGGCGAGTTATGCATGAGATGAGACCAGCGTTGATCATCTCTCTAAGCAGAGCAGCACATTACACGACAGAAGAACAATAAAATGTTTTAGATTGTATTCACTAATGGAGCTCATTCTGCATAGACTAACAGAAAAGAAGTGAAATCGTGTCATTTAAAATGTATTTACATTGACACATAGGGAGCACTATGTATATGGAGGCAGGGTCTTTCTGTGTGAGGATTTACTGCAGCAGCGAGAACAAGTTGATACAATGTGTCATACTCACCAGGATCTTCAGGGTCTCGCACTGCTTTATCTTCTCTTCCTCTGTCTCATTCTACTCGGGCTGATTCACATCAGCCTAGGAATCCTGGAATGGAGCTTCCACATCAGGTTTCTCCTCCCGTGTTATAGGATGGTGGAAGAAAAAGGATAAAAATAAAACTTTGAGATATTAAGAGGTGCCCAACCTGATAAGCTCCATATAGTGAAATGTTTACTCCTCCATTATCATAAAACACACCAGCAAAACAAACCACTAAACAACTAAATCAATCACACAAGTAAAGGATCTATTAACAAAGCATCGAAATTGCATGCAATTTGCTTTTATTTTCGCCGTGCTTCAGTGCATTTTGCAAATTTATTCACCATAAATTTACTATTTAGCAAATAGGCAATGTAAATTAGAGTAGCGAAAGCAGTTACATTGGCAAAAACCGCCAAACTACGCCGAATTGGCAAAGGCGAATTCCACCAAACTGCAAAAGAAATACGGAATTCTCTTATTATCCTAGGTGTTTAAACCCATAAAAAATATTAAAATGTGTCAAAATAACTAAAAAGGTCCTTTAAAAAAAAATAATAAAAAGGTCTGTTACAGAATAAAAAAGTTTTTTAGAAAAATTTGAAAAGAAAAATTTCATCTTAAATACAAAAAGGTATTCTAAACAAACAAAAAAATAAAAAGGCTTTCTGTTGAAAAAGAAAAGAATAAACGAGCTTTAATTTTTTTAAAATAATACGTTTTTAAACTGAATCCAATGGGATTCGCCTGTTTAAACCTGTCAAATTGAAACACTGAAAATCAAGGAATTTTGGTACAGTTCGGCACTCTGTGAATTAAAGAGACAATATTTTTCTATGGGGCAATTTCGGTATTGCCGAATTGCGGCAAACTTCGAATTACACTGTCGTTTGCTGTGAATTTGACTGTATTTGGAGAATTGACAGAGTAGTGAATAGATGAATTTTCTCGAAATACCATTGAATGGGGAGATTCACCATCTGGTGGAATTTGTGGCCATTTCCAGAAATTAGTGAATAACTCATTAAATCAGTCAAACAAATAAATCGAAGCAGCGCTCCAGGGACTTCTTCTCACAATTATTACATTTCTTGTATCCGTATCCAGAGCCAATGTTTCCGTTATTTTAGATTTATATTTCATAACTTTATCAGGAGACAATAATGTAAGTTATAATGGAAGATATTGAAAAACGGACTCTAATACCATGAATATAATAATTACAATAAGAAGTCCTTGGAGTGTGGTCTCCATCCTCGACATATTGATTCACATGGATACTCACACACACATACTTACTGTTACTGTATAACAAACCCCTAGATCTAAAACAATGCAACTATACATATGTCAATACAAAAATAAGCACTATAATATTTTTTGAGTTTTATGGTTCATTTGTGCTTAGAGATTTTTTTTCAACACCCTAGTGGTAGAAAATGTATGATAAAAAAGTGTTATGGAATGTGCATACCAAGGACCCTTGGGTCCCTTTACCTATGTGAAACAAGCAGCAAAAATAAAAGAGAATATCCAACCACAAATCAACTATACAAAATTTAAACACGATTTATAGTCATGTTTTATTATAGGACCCAGACAAGTTAGGAATTCTTTTTTTCAGAAGACTTGGCAGATTTAAAATATATCATCATTAAGTGTATATGTCATGTTCAGTCACAATGCTATAAAACCTGTGTTGAAAAACTTTGTGGCCATATATTCTATGGGGTACTCTCAGTGGCGTAGCGTGGGGGGGGCTGGGGGGGCCGTGGCCCCGGGCGCAGTTTTGTTAGGGGCGCATTTGCGACCCTAAAACTGGCCCGGGGGTTGAGGGGACGCAGATGCCGGGCAGCGCAGGAGCGCCTGCCCGGTCTTTAACAGTCCGTCCTGTTAGGTGATGCGGCTGCGCGGCGTGCGCAGCCGGTCACGTGGTCCGGCTAATCAGGTGGTACGGAGTCTCTGTACCACCTGATTGGCCGGACCACGTGACCGGCTGCGCGGCATCACCTAACAGGACGGACTGTTAAAGACCGGGCAGGCGTTCCCGCGCTGCCCGGCATCTGGGTCCCGGTCCCCTCAACCCCCGCCGGAGCTGGGGCCTGGGGCAATATCCAGGTAAGGGCTGGGGGCAAATCCATGAGCTGGGGGCAAATCCATGAGTGAGCTGGGGGGCAAATCCATGAGTGAGCTGGGGGGCAAATCCATGAGTGAGCTGGGGGGCAAATCCATGAGCTGGGGGGCAAATCCATGAGTGAGCTGGGGGGCAAATCCATGAGTGAGCTGGGGGGCAAATCCATGAGTGAGCTGGGGGGCAAATCCATGAGATGGGGGCAAATCCATGAGTGAGCTGGGGGGCAAATCCATGAGATGGGGGCAAATCCATGAGTGAACTGGGGGGCAAATCCATGTGAGAGCTGAGGCAAATCCATGTGAGAGCTGAGGCAAATCCATGTGAGAGCTGAGGCAAATCTATGAGCTGGGGGCAAATCCCCGTGAGCTGGGGCAAATCCATGAGTGAGCTGGGGGGCAAATCCATGAGTGAGCTGGGGGGCAAATCCATGAGTGAGCTGGGGGGCAAATCCATGAGCTGGGGGGCAAATCCATGAGTGAGCTGGGGGGCAAATCCATGAGCTGGGGGCAAATCCATGAGTGAGCTGGGGGGCAAATCCATGAGTGAGCTGGGGGGCAAATCCATGAGATGGGGGCAAATCCATGAGTGAGCTGGGGGGCAAATCCATGTGAGAGCTGAGGCAAATCCATGAGATGGGGGCAAATCCATGAGTGAGCTGGGGGGCAAATCCATGAGATGGGGGCAAATCCATGAGTGAGCTGGGGGGCAAATCCATGAGATGGGGGCAAATCCATGAGTGAGCTGGGGGCAAATCCATGTGAGAGCTGAGGCAAATCCATGTGAGAGCTGAGGCAAATCTATGAGCTGGGGCAAATCCCCGTGAGCTGGGGCAAATCCATGAGTGAGCTGGGGGGCAAATCCATGAGTGAGCTGGGGGGCAAATCCATGAGCTTGGGCAAATCCATGAGCTGGGGCAAATCCATGAGCTGGGGGGCAAATCCATGAGCTGGGGGCAAATCCATGAGCTGGGGCAAATCCATGTGAGAGCTGGGGCAAATCCATGAGCTGGGGGCAAATCCATGTGTGAGCTGGGGGGCAAATCCATGAGTGAGCTGGGGGGCAAATCCATGAGTGAGCTGGGGGGCAAATCCATGAGTGAGCTGGGGGGCAAATCCATGAGCTTGGGGCAAATCCATGAGCTGGGGGGCAAATCCATGAGTGAGCTGGGGGGCAAATCCATGAGATGGGGGCAAATCCATGAGTGAGCTTGGGGCAAATCCATGAGCTGGGGGGCAAATCCATGAGTGAGCTGGGGGGCAAATCCATGTGTGAGCTGGGGCAATATCGATAACGTCCACAGGTTGGGGGGGGGCGCACAATTCTTTGCTGGCCCCGGGCGCTGACAACCCACGCTACGCCACTGGGTACTCTTGTTAAAATGTTTTAAGTTAAAACTTGATATTGCATTTTTCAGAGAAAATATGCAATTTAAGCCTAACCTAAAACAAAAAAAATGCTATAGAAGGGAGGTTATTAACAAATGTTAATAAATATTTATCAATTTCCCACATTCAAAAATATTTTTTTCTTTTACAATCATGGTGTTGCTTTTAGTTGACAGAGCAATCTAAAACATATGCAAACAACATGGGTGTCGTGGTATGTTATCAGGATATCTAAATTAATCTTTTCAAGTACTATTGATGTAACAACATCACTGCTCTGTAACTGCGGAGAGAGACTGTGGAGACACAGGTTCGATCCCGGCAAGAAAACAAAACCGTGTGATCACACAAAGTAATAATACGTAACTGATTCACTTTTGCACTGATGAAGTCCATTGTATGCCTGGACGAAACGCGTTGGCTTTTATATTTTAATTGAAATCCTGTTTACTATTATTGGAACCGGCTTCTGGCTCTTATCTCCTGTGATGGCAGGGTGTCTGGTCTGGCTGTACTAATCCAAAGGAGTGGTAATTGAGATACATGCGCATTACCTTTATACTATCTGCGAGTGCAATCTATAAAAAGGGGGTCTATATGTACCCGATTTGATGATTTTCTGCACCATGATCTGCTTTCTTGTCTCTCTTTAGAATCCATCCCCATTTTTTCTGTTTTATTCTGTCGATCCCGGCAAGGGCACCTCTCCAGTAAGTGTCCTTGGGCAAGACACCTAACGGTACACACTCGCCACCCAGGACATACTTGAAAATTAGAGAAATCTCAATGTATCCTTCCTGGTAAAATCCTTTCTCAAAAAACTGAATTCTTTGGTTTTAGATATAACATTGCAGTTGCCTCCGACTGAATTCCTTTTCTATTCCAAACCATGTGCACTGCCTTGAAGCAGTTCTTAACACGGTACACTCCTTCCTCCACACTGAAACTCTTTCTAAAAGTTTTTACCTGCACCTGCCTATCAAAAAATTGCAAAAATCCAACCATTCCAAATTCCAGACATTTTTAGAATCCTGGTTTAAAGCCGTATGATCTCCTGTCTTAATTACTGCATCAACCAACATCTGCAAATGCTCTCCTCACTGCATTTCATCCCTATAGCTAGCCTCTTCCTGTCTCATCTGTTTTAGTAACCATCAGGTCCTCCACAATCCCAATGTCTCCATTAGCTTTCCACTACCTAGCAGGAAATTGTTGAAAATATTGACCTTCAAATTACTTTTTTAATCATGTTCTCAAACTACTCCCTATCCCACCTTCTTCATTATTTTCATGAGTTTTTCTTAATCTACATGAGTTTACCTCTGCTGTCATCACTTCATGTCAGGTACAACATTTCTCTTGTGCTGTCTTTATTTTGAGGAACTCCATCATCCATCTCATCATACTTTCCACTCACACTAACAGAGTCAAACCCAAGTCTGTTCAGGGAAACATATCAACTAACAGCATAATCTAAACTAATTTACCTACATCATATCAACCTGCCCTCTATTCAAAGCACTGTCTCTGTAACCATATTTCTCTTATTTATACTGTATCAACTCTGTCTAAATATAGGTCTTGTTCACAAGTACAAACTTTAATTTATGTTCAAATGTATTGGCTGTACCCTTGGCCACATGAATAGTTGACTGTTACCAATTTGCACCTTTGTACTGCAAAGGACAATCTACTGGTGATTAATAAATTAAAAAAATAAAATAAAAAGTATAATAACAAGAAAATACCCTGAGTATCTTGACTATACTATATAGACATATAAGTAAGGGGTTATATTCCCTAGTTTGAACTTAAGCTAGCGTATTGATATATAAGCATTATAGATAAGTGTGTTTAATGCACTCCCTCCACATTACATTCCTGATGCTACCCCCTTTAGTAATCTGTTTGCTCATAATTTTTTGCACTAGCTTTCGAGCTTACTGTACTTTGCGCATCCTATTCCTAACATGGCGAGTGCAAGTCTACATTAGCATTAAAAGTAAGGTATTCCATAATGCTAGCACTTATTACTGCAGGGATGTGGACAGCCATAGTTTAGCACCACCTAAAAGCTGTGCTACATGATTCTGCAGAATCATACAGCCCCCCCTAAATCCCCCTGAATAAATCCAATACTTACCTATAATCCCACGGCGAGAATGGTGGCCTTATCCATCGCTTCTTGCCATCAGGAGCAGAGTGAAGCGGGGAACAAATACTTCCCTGTCTCCCTTTGCAATCATCCCGCGGTCCTGCGCGATCTCCTATGGACTCCAGGAATTAATATTCATGGCACGGAAGTGCTACCATGAGTATCCCAGCGGTTAGTGCTGCGTTCTGGGGCAAGGTGCTGAGGTAGTGCCTGCGCCAGAATATCGTGCTAACAGGCGCAGATTTTCCTCGTTGGCATCCCCATGTAAGCGCTAACTTGGGAATATAACTCAGAGTATTTATTCCTCATGAGTGCCACATGGGAACTTATTTTTGGGATGTCTCAGAAAGGTATGTAACAAGAAGATATGTTACACAAAATAAATTTTCAATAAGTTCTACAGTAAAGAGCTAAAGAGAGTAAAGTCTTCAAAGCACTGAGGTAAAAACTATCTTTAGCCAACCACCAAAATATAATTAAGCATAAAGACGGAGTTTAGCATTGGCAATGATGCAAGGTGCATTCTTTTCCACTAAACCTTGTCCTGGGCTTTAATCTTATTTTAGTAATACTTAGAGTATTATACTGTATATAATAGTAATAATAATGATAGTAATAATAGAGTATTATCAGAGCTACCAGCTTTATTTCTGAGGTAGCTGTTTTATTATGTCTGTTATTGTGTATATCTACTAGACACTGTGCCAAATCAGCGCCCAGTGCTTTTTTTCATATATAATGCCCATACCCACTGAAAATCAAATGCTCCAGTGATATCCAATTCACTGAGAATGTTTGTATATATGTAGAAATATCACAGATTGAGGGGTATTTCTTGAAACGGTCTTTACAAAATAAATGACATTATGACAACACTAAGCCAATCATTTTTATTCTATGCTAAACCTGAAGACCCAACATGTTTTTTTATGAAATGAGAAGATAGGACTAATCATGTGATTCTCGACTCTATAAATTTGAACCATGGTATTTGGCATTAATTTCCTCAATCCAATATGTCATATTTAGAGCAAGAGTATAGAGCAATCATGCCGCCAAGCTAATATAATACATAATATAAACTAAGGCAGGGATCCTCACTGTTTTTCATTCGGGAGCCACAGTGGCAAGAGATCAGTCAAGAGGAGAGCCACATTACTGCAACACCTGTGGCCTATCAGTTTGCCTCCTCCCATGGAATGCTTTATATTTTAAGTCTATAATACAGACAAATGTAACACTTCTATATCTTTTTATATGAAACTAAGAAGAAAAAATACTAGCTTTAGTCAATATGGAGATGAAAGTAAAAATGTATTAATTATTTTACTTAACTGTAATTTTGTCTCAGCTTTAGACTTCCCAGATCTTACTTTTTTACCTCAGTTTCTGACTGTCTCGGCTTCTTTATTTGCAAACTCTGCTCTCTGTCCTTCTTTCTTTCCTCTGCTTTCTGTGCCTCTTTTTTTCCTTTGCCCTCTGTGCCTCTTTCTTTCCTCTGCTTCTTTCTTTCGTTCTTTCTTTCTCCTCTTTCTTTCACCTCTTTCTTTCATTCCTCTGCCTCTTTTTCTTTCCTCTTACTATTTTTCTTTCCTCTGTGCCTCTTATTACTTTCCTCTGCCCTCTGTGCCTTGTTCCTTCATCTGCCTCTTTCTTTCCGCTGCCCTCTGTAACTCCTATTACTTTCCTCTGTCCTCTGTGCCTTGCTTTTCTCTGTGCTTCTGACTACTTTCCTCTGCCATCTGTGCCACTTTGTTTCATCTGCCTCGTTCCTTTGCACATCCTCTTTCCTTTGTACCTCTGCCCTCTGTGCTTCTTTGTTTCATCTGCCTCTTTCCTTTCCACATCCTCTTTCTTCTGTGCCTCTGTGCCCCTTTCGTCTGCCCTCTGTGCCCTTTTTATCTGCCCTCTGTGACTCTTTCTTTCTATTCCTGTGCTTCTAATTACTTTCCCCTGCCCTCTGTGCTTCTTTCTTTCTTTCTTTCTCTCCTGTGCCTCTTATTACTTTCTTCTGCCTTCTGAGCCTATTTTTTTTCATTTGCCTCTTTCTTTCCTCTGCCTCTCTTTCCTTTGTGCTTCTTTCATCTACCCTCTGTGCCTTTTTCTTTCTTTCATCTTATTACTTTCCTCTGTCACCAGGTGGCGCCCGCATGCCACCAGAAGATGCCCACTTTCCGCACTGCTAGCAGGGGTCTATGAGCCAACGCTAACAGCTACGCGATCCGTGAGCCGCCACTGCTGGCTACATGGTCTGTGAGCTGCCACTGCCGGCTACACGGTCTGCAAGCCGAAAACTGTTGGCAATGCGGTCCTCGAGCCGCCACTGCCGGCTATGTGAGCCGTATGTGGCTTGCGAGCCTCGCAGTGAGTATCAGTGGTCTAATTCAATGATGACAGGACCTCTGAATTGAAAGACAAGTGGAGGTGTACTGGTTCCCAACTTGCTGCTTTGTGCTTCAGATGTCTTACTGATTTGTGGATTTGTGAAGGAAATTAAAACCTGAATCTGCATATTGTGAAGACTTGGTTACAATCTTGTATTTGGTGATTAGCAATCCTCGCCAATCCTTGTAATATCAAGTCAGTTATATTTTTAAGTGTTCTATTCATAGAAGAACCATCAGTAAGCATTAACCATGCATCATCATATGCCTTTGGTCATGTTTTCCCATCGTTAACTTTTAGTGGATGAGTGTAAAATTCCTAGTTTAAAGGGTTGCATCCAAACAAAATAAATTGGTTTTAGATTAAAAATGTAGCAAAGTAAAAGCCCCCTATTTACTCAGAAGTAAATAATTTCGTGCCGTAAACAACACCCCACATGAAATTATTTTTACCTGTCTGCTTTAATCAGTCAGCAGCATAAAAAGTAATGTTGAAATGGAAAATTAGAAAGGGAAAATGACTGTTCTTGAAAAAAATAGGATTAATTTAGCTAAACATACATCAAAATGTAAACATACAGTCTCAGACACTTTGAAAGGATTATCTTTATATATTGTTTGACATTCATTTGGGATTACTGAATTAACGTCAGAGATATAAACATACGCTTATTTTAAAATGAAGATTTATGCCAATGATGAAAACGTACTAAAGTTTTAAAACTTTCATGTTTAAGGGATCATCCTCAATCATGACCCTAAACTAACTTAACATGCTTGTTTTATTTAGTTTGTGCATAGAATAATGTACTTAAAAATAAAATTAAGTATAAATAAGATATATTACAACATGAAATTGAAGCGCAGACAATTGCAATATAGTGGTGCAATATAAGAACACCAGCACGCTAAACAAATCAATAAATGTCTCGGCAGAGAAAATAGTGCCAAAAGGAAATGCAATCATAGTACAGCATATCAAACAAAATGGGAAATGTAGGGCCATATTATATAGTTTTTGCTAATTTAACCAGAGCTGTTGTAAACTTACCAGAGCCATTATAGCCAAAGGAGGTTTTCAGTTTACAACAGCTCTGGTTAAGTTAGCAACAACTACTGTATGTAATATAGCCCGTAGTGTACAATACTGAGCTATACTCGCATAGACTTCAAACTCGAATTGGCTCTTTAGATATCATCCATGGGGTACAGCAAATGTGTTACACTATTAAACATTTATTGCATTTTGTTATTCTTTTTAACCATATAAAGACAAAAAAATAAAGAACATACAGTATATCTTCTATAAAAGTATATTGAAATGAAATAGTGGTTGACGGCACAGACTCACATGATGCAGCACCTTCTCATTTTAGTGGCAATGTAATAATACTTTTGGCCTATAAAAGTAAACTCAGCCCCTCTTGTGTTGTCCTATGGTCTTATACCATCAGTTTGGCAAGAGACAATAACAGAAAAATTCTTATTGAGCTTTCATCTATTCGGTACATTTTCAGAATTGGAGCCATAAAGGAACAAGCTCAGGAAAGGAGTTTTAAATAGGAACAGCTCTTCTTTTAATCAATTTCTGCAAACTTCAAAACAGTGATTAATAAACTCAAATAATAATTTAAAACACGCATATAAAATGTAATACAATATTAGCATGCATATCTCTATGTTGAACTAACTTCTTCAGTTGCCAGAAAGAGGCTTCAAAAGACCTCGCACATATACCTTGATAAGCATGATGTTTTATTTCTCCTCCATTTCAGGGGTCCACAATCCCTTACACATCTAGTGTTGCTTCCCTTGCACTTCCACCAATAGTGTCTGTTGTTACATATGCGCTCGCATCTGAAAACTTGTATCCAAGGATGTAATTTCGCTTTCTGTACACTGTGCATTCCACGTCAATGGGTTCAATTAATGGAATTAAGTAAAATTAAAGATAATTAATTACAATAAGAAGTAAACAAAAAGGAGAAACGTAAGTAAATGAAGAAGTGATATTATTTTTTCTTTAAAAACGGACTTAAAATAAATAAAGATGTCTTTTATCTAAAGCACTTTCAGACCCAGGATGCTTCAGGAGTGGTCCTGGCCTGGGTAGTCTCTCTGTCAGGGTTGTCAGACTCGGGACCCCCAGATGTTTTATACTATTCCTAGAATGCTTTGCTGGCACAGTAGTCAGCAGATCATGGGAGTTGTAGTTCAGAATGATTTGGGGGTCACGGCTCTCTGTGCTTTCTCCAGATTAGAGCAGTGGCAGTCGCTGGTGACTTTCCACAATCCCTCATGATGGCCATGTCCCATCCTGGGTTCCTTCAGGGCTTCCCCACTACTACAGGGACCCAACCTGCCGTAGCTGCATTCTAAAGCCCCCAGACCCCATTTTTAAAGATTCTGGAGGATGCCGCATGAGGAGCGATCTGTTCCTGCCACCTTTCTCACTGTCTAAGCACTGCGTTATGGAGGCTCAGGACCACCGGCTGCTCTCAACCCAAACCTGCCATAAAGCTTTGCCTCTTAATGACACAGGACGAGAATATGAGCCGAGCTCTGCAGGGCAGGAAGAGGGGGGCCGAGCTCTGCAGGGTGGGGAAAAGGGGCCAAGCTCTGCGGGGCCGGAAAGGAGGCCTAGCTCTGTGGGGCAGGGAAAGGGGGCTGAGTTATGCAGGGCGGGAGGAGGGGAACCAAGCTCTGTGGGGCAGGGAAAGGGGGCCGAGCTCTGCGGGGCAGGAGGCAGCGCTGCTTGGAGTGATCTTTCTGTAGGTTGGAGAGAAATCAATAAAAATTTGTCTTTATCAGAAAAAATATAAATAAATAATTAAAAATAAGGTACCTATTCTCCAATATGCTAACATTTTAAGAAGTTTGAATTACTGGTCGGAATACAATATTTAAAGCTTTAACAATATCATTAGTGGGCATCTTCTTCCAAGTTAGCTAATTTTAATAATATAAAAATAAATTAACCTTAAATGAAGTTAATGAATGGAACAATAGCCACATTCAAGATAAACCAAATGTCAAGTAAGAACCTTTCTTTCTGCAAGTGAATAATCATTTGATGATTTCTTACATAGCCTCAAAAATGTGTTACTGTGTTAATGTAACCATAAAACATACGTACACTGAGCACATTCTTCCATTATGTTCTTTTTTTTTCTAATTCTTTTATAACACCTGTATTTGCTGTTTTGGTTTGTAGTGTAATGTGATTATATAGAATAAATAAGGTTAATTTCATAGTTTTTAGGTTTAAAAAAAGGACACTCTAATCACCATGACATGGTGGTATACGTTATTTTAAATGGTCATGATGGCTCTATTCCCCCCAACTTTCCCTGACTGGTTTGACTGGCCTTAAAAGTCGTGGTGTATCCTGAATGCTTTCAGACAGTAACTGGGAGGTGGGCGCTAACAATTTCGAAAATATCTGAATGCTTAATTGTGCGGTGATGTAATGTAAAAAGGATTCAGCTTGCTCAACCAGTCGACTCTGTAATGTATCTCAATTCGTTGACTGGGTGAGTGCCAGTCGTCTGCATGCTGTTTTATAAGGGGACATAGGCCAGCTGGAAGAGCGCCTGGGACGCCAAAGCGAGGGATAAAACTGTGTTTTTTATTTTGGGCAACAACAAAGGAAGGACCCAGCAGGAGTTATTAATGAACCTCACCCAGTCTTCTTTTTCCTCTGTTTTTGTCAAAAGTGTACCTTTAATCGTAAAAAGAGGTACTGTGGCATTTAATTATTATACCACTTAATAGAAAAGAAATTATATACATATATATATATATATATATATATATATGTTGTGGTGGAGGACAAAAAGCCTCCACGCTATTGGAATGTGGCACAGGAGCTCTGGGATGCAATTCATTGAAATTGCTGTGATGTGCAAGTGGCTTCTGCAATAATAAATATATATGTGTATATATATATATATATATATATATATATACACATGAACAATCATGGGAGCACTCTCGGTCTTAAAGTAAAATATCAAACTTTATTGGCGATACATTAAAAGAAACCAACGTTTCGGCTCATGTAAGAGCCTTTTTCAAGGCTAAAAACAATAATGAAACACCATGACATTTATACTGAAAAAAATAAGGTGACTCACCAACCAAACTCCATGCCGTTTGCAAACTTACCCTCCCATAGCGGATGTGTCATCTCTAATTCGACGCTGCACGTATCAGCTGGCGTGATTACTGCGTCTCCCTAGTTGTTTACTAGGTTGCTATGGGAACCCTCTTCCCGGTTCCACGCCGCACATTACAGCTGATGTGGTCACATGTGTGAACTAAATTGTTGGCTTTATGAATCCAGTTGAAGAGTTTAATGATCAGACTGACAATCTTGTTAGTGTACAGATTATGCAGGTAAAAAGTCATTAATTTTGTCCAGCAGTGAGCACAGAATGGCTGCTATGTAACCAGGAAGTACTTTAGAACAAGACACTGAGCAAAGTGGTGGAACTAGCTGAATGCAGAAGGCTAAGGAAACGGAGCAGGGACAAAATAGCTATGAAATCAATAGCATGTAAGCAGCAAAGGCAGATTCAACACAAAACAGAAAAATATAAAATAAATCCTAAATCATAGGGCATAACAGAGCCACTGATGATATGGCTGAGATCTGGGCCAGTGCACACCCAAGAGGGGAGTACAGACATGCTTGTTATATGCTATACAAAAATTATTGTTCTACCTTCTGTGGACCATTAAAGGTGTGAAAGCTACATAAATAAAGTTTAACCTTAATAACAATAGTGAAATCAATATATGTACATCCCATGATCATAAAGATATCGGCATAAAGTGGATAAATACATGAGACTAGTGTGAGTGAATATGAGCTAGGATGAATAAGTGATCATGTGAAAAGTGGCAAAAAATGTGTGTGTGTATGTGAAAAATCCATGTAAATGAAATCCGTGTGGAAGGTGAAAATAAATTATATGTAATAAAACCTTGTTATGAGTGAATGGGTGTGGGTGATAAACTAATGATGATGTCTTTCTGAGGTATAAAAAATTGAGGTGTTAAAAAAGTTGTGTATATATATATATATATATATATTATATATTTATACAATAAAGCTCAATGTTACCACCTTTGCAATACATAAAGTATGTTTAGCCAAGGGAGAAACAAATTTCTCTCTATGCTGGATTAAGGGATTCATCGCGCCAGAGTTGTCCAGTTTCTTTTAGACATGTGCACAGCACAAAATTTCGTTTTGAACTAATGGATTAGTCCTAAAATGCAATTTATTTAGTTGCTAAAGAAATTCGTTTTCAGTTCTTTAGTATGAAAACTAATTTCATTCATCCGAAAACCAGTGGATACAATTACTATTGTAGTGGCTCCTCAGAGGGCTGAGATCGCTGCTTGTTACAGTATCTCTCACTCTCAGCACACTATGGGCCATATTACATAGTTGGTGCTAACTTAACCAGAGCTGTTGTAAACTTCCCAGAGCCATTATAGCCTATGGAGGTTTTCAGTTTACACCAGCTCTGGTTAAGTTAGCACCAACATTGTAATACTGCCCCGTGTCAGGCAAAGCTGTTGCAGTAACTGACTGCTGCTCATCACAGCGCTCAGAGTTTCAGTAAAACTAGTAAATAATATTTTTATATAAAAAGAGATTCGAAGAATATTATTTCCTTGTTTTACTGAAACTCTGAGTGCTGTTACAGTCAGTTACTGTAACAGCTGAGCCTGATACATTGTACTGAGAGATAATGTAACAAGCGGCCGATCTCAGCGCTCACAGCCACTGGATTTAAAGGGGTAAAAAAAAAAAGGCTCCTCTCTGTATAATGTATAGAACATCCTCCTGCATTAATTAATGCCCCTCTCTGTATAGAACATCCTACTGCATTGGCATGTGGAGGGTGCAGAACTTCGGATGTTGCGATGTTGCGCTCTTCATTGCTGGTCTCCTTCACTCAATGTAATATCACAAAAAGAACTGAAACTAAAATGTAGTGCATTTTATTTTAGTTTCTTTCGTTTTTTGTACTGAGCAATTTCGTTTCTCTTGAGTCATCCGAAAACTAAATTATCCCAAAATTCGGACTAAATCGTTTTAGTACTAAAACGAATGCACATGTCTAGTTTCTTTCATCCCTTATTGTGACTGGCTCATCCCTCTCAGCTCCATTACTCTCAGATACCATTATCCCTTATTTTCATTTCTGTAAGTATGTCTATTCGTCTCCCATTCCATTATGCCTTCACCCCATTCTTCTCACCTCCCATTAGGCCTCTATGTCATTCATCTTCCCCCATTGTATCTTTGCCCCATTCTTCTCACCTTTAATTGTGTCAATGCACTATCCCTCTAAATCCCATTGTTTCACTTGCCAGGTGTGACAGTTAATCGTGGTGTTTATAAATGTGACAGTGAGTTTTATCCAACAGAGATGATCAAAGGGAAAAGAGCTGGTTAAGAAAATCTCTTTGAATCTTTCCACTTGCCCAAAAGCAAAAAAAGATTTTTCTTCTCTTGAATCAACAGAAACATGGTTATGCTAATGTTGGAATTAGGTGGTCCTAATTCTTTTGTTGGCTCATTTGTTTGAAATACTTTCCTTATACACTTTAACTTCTGAAAAAGACACAAATAAGGAGCACTTTATATCATAAAAATATGATAAGAAAGAGAAACAAAATATATAGCATTTTTAACGAGACACTATCTATATTAGATAAACATATGAAAGATTGTGCACTCACAGATTTTAACCAATTCAGTGTCCGATGGATGCTCCAGGAATCATTGAATGTCCAGACAGAATGGCACATGAAATTAAATTAAAGATGATAGAACCCAGCACTCCAATCTGTACCAAGACCAGTTTATTGGGCTAGCAGCAACATTTCTGCTGATGTAACAGTCTTAGGTTTCTCATCAACTTGAGAAAGGCTGTTGCATCAGCCAAAACTAGCCAACTAGAGAAAACAAACAGTTGGTGATAGGCGCAATTGTACTTATCTTTAAAATGCCAAAATATTTCCAGGAGATGGTCCACAGCTCCACACAGAAATAGAAGAAAAACGCAGGGATTTCAGCAAAGATTGATGTTAGGGATGATGCCCGAACCAGTCCAAAACTGGAATCACCAGTACTGGAAACACCAATAACCGGATTTGGCAAAAAAGCGGGATGGTGAGAATTGAAATGAATAAAATTATTTATTTACAAATTAAATATCAAACAATAAACGCCCGACGCGTTTCGTCTAAAAGACTTCCTCAACGGCAGTAATAATATGCAATGTGTCAAATAAAATAATATAAAATAGAGACTTCCCATCATGCCTTTTATCATCCCTAAACATTTTCTATTAATGAAGTAACCAATAGAAACTGTTTAGGGATGATAAAATTACTGCCCTTATTACTGCCCTTGAGGAAGTCTTTTAGACGAAACGCATTGGGCGTTTATTGTTTGATATTTAATTTGTAAATAAATAATTTTATTAACTTCAATTCTCATCATCCCGTTTTTTTGCCAAATCCGGTTATTGGCGTTTCCGGTACTGGCGATTCCAGTTTTGGACTGGTTCGGGCAACATCCCTAACATCAATCTTTGCTGAAATCCCTGCGTTTTTCTTCTAAAACTAGCCAACTAAACTGGTCTTTTGGCAGATCGAGGTGCTGGGTTCCTTCATCTTTTATTTACTATCTATATTTGAAGCTTGATCTCCTTACTTGGTTGGAAATTTACTAGAAAAAAATTTCTTCAGTAATACACTTTTACGTTTCCCCAAGAGATGTGCCTTGACATAGGAGGTCGATTTAATACATTTATTGCCATTTTAAAAAGACTGAATATCCTTTTTTATTTGCAGGTGTGTGGGATTTTGTAGCACACATGAACATTTTCTTTCGTGTATTGTTAACTATGTAGTAATCTGCCCGGGTGCCTTTTTAAGAGGATTCTTCAAGGAAGCAAGAAAACAATCCTTCGTGGGATTGTATTGAGACAGAAACAAAGGAGGAAAAGGCTAGTAGGTAAACTGTAAACAGACTTCATAAGGCATATAAAACCCAGTGTAAGTGGGGGTTGCGCAGGCCACCACACTCAATGTAACAGGGTAATGACTGATTAAATTGTCGCCAGATTGGTTGATTTTTAAGTCAAGCATATAGGTATTAGTTATTAGTCATTAAGTATTAGGAGGGCATAACGTCTACGCGTTTTGCCGGTACCATATGCTGGCTTCGTCAGGACAGGCCCATATAGTGGCAAGAGGTAGAGTGGAGCGACTGGTTAAGAAGTTGCACACCATAGCATGGTTATGTTTGCACCTGACTTCTTGCTTCTGGGTTGGAAGAAGAAACATAAAGCAAGAAGTCAGGTGCAAACATAGCCATGCTATGTTGTGCAACTTCTTAACCAGTCTCTCCACTCTACCTCTCGCCACTATATGGGCCTGTCCTGACAAAGCCAGCATACGGTACCGGCGAAGTGAGTAGACGTTATGCCCTCCTGATACTTAATAACTAATACCAAATACCTAATAATAATAACCAAATGATTCCTCCAAATGATTCCTCCGACGTAGTTATACTTTCAAATTGGCTACTCTAGTCTAAATAATGTCAATTGATTGTCAATTTACTGTGTTTAATAGGGTTGCCAGATCAGTCATGTTTATCTATATGCATTTAACTATTTCATGGAGAGGGGAGCATAGGGTAAAGTGTTGCCCTTCAACATGTAGGGTTGCGGGTTGTATTTTTCATGCACTGTCCAAAAGCATGAATACATTATATGTGTCCAGGAAAACATAACTGATATGGCAACCCTAGTACTCGAGGTATACTGAATACATCTCTGTAACTGTCCTGTTCATCTGATGTTCTTTTATTCCCTGGAAATCAGATCAGATTAAAAAATATGTAAAAGATTTTGCAATCCAACAACTACATCTGTAGCCGAATATTATATATTTTATAAAGTCTGTGTCACAAAAAAGCACAGACCTTAAATGCATTGTACATGTATAATCCATATTCCATGCCATTAAAAAGGTAATTGAATAAGTGCAACCCTTTCACTGCCAAAGAGACTTAAAAAGACCCAAGTGTCTCCTCTATGCATAATGCTAATCGAATGTGAGAGAAAGGAAATACTCATAAGAAAAAAAAATGTATAATAACAATTTCCTTTTCTATCTGGCCCACAGAGTGAATTAACTTGGGACTGTTTTTAAATTGTTTTATAATTGAGTTCAGGTGCATCATACTCTAGTCAAGGCACAGTGTAATGGTCTATAAAGATTAACTCCTTGCTGCGTTGAGCAATATCTAAATACAACAGCATGAGAAAGTCAGAGTCAGCTTAAACGACAACTCAAATGCACGTCATGTAACAGTTTATCACAGCATATCAAACAAAACCTTCCGGATAAGGTGAAAACCTAATTCTAGCAAGCACAAATCTATACAGCATGTTGACATTTTGATCTATAGGAAAAAGTTAAAGCAATAATCAACTTTTAGTGCAGCACTTCATCATTCACATTGATTTGATTTTCATACAGATGGCTTCGAGAAAAACATTTGCTGACAATTCTTTGACACATCATTTTTTCCATGGGAATAATTATTTAAAGAAATATATTTTTTAATAGATATAAATCAATGCAACAAGTATTTATAAAGTTCTGTAGCGCTGTACAATGAGTAAGACAGACCAACAAATATACATTTATGTTAAACATACAGAGCATTATTAGTGGGGACCTTGTTTGATAGCTTACAATCGAAGAGGAGAGAGGGTGACACACTAGGGTGTGTGAGGGTAAATAGAGTGTGAGAAGTCTTCCAGCTGGAGATAGCCGACAAGCAGGCTGTAACACGGTCCAACACAGGAGGAGTGAGATCAGAAGAGTAAAGGTAGATTTGGGTGTTGTCAGTAGGGATGGGCGTTCGGTTCGATTCGAACATTGCCCGTTCGGCGAACTTCGAACTTTTCAGGCCGTTCCCAAAAAGTTAGAAAAATAAATAAATTTTGATTTTTTTATAAAAAATGCTTAACAAATCCTAAAAAAATCTAAAAATAAAGAGACTCTTTACTGAAGAATATTATAAGCAACGTTTTTTTAGATATTGAGTTAAAACGGGAATATTTTTAACATTGAAGCCTATGGGATAAAACAATCTTGTTGCTAAAACATCAGGCAGATGAGGCCCCCTAATCAGGCATTGTAGAGGGCAGCCCACCGCCCCGAGGATCCCTCGAGGAGCATGCGGCCGCCAGATGACAGAGCTGCGACTGTGCGTGCTAGCTGGCTGGGTGCATGTGGCAGAGAGGCGGCGCAGGGAGGGAGCCACTGCACCTGCAGCCACGGCAGACCCCCCCACAACCAGGATCCAGGGATCCCCACTGACTGTCCACCAGGCAACACATTTCTAAAAAATTTTTTTTTTTAAAATAAACCTTTTTTTTCCTTTCTATTACTCACCTGATTCCTGGATCCACCAACAAGCGCAGCCTCCCATCTCCCACGCTGTTAGACGCTGCAGACGCGTCGTGTGCAGCTATTCCAATCATTTTAATATTTGAATGCAGAATCCACCCCTGCACTCTTCCACAATACCTCAGAAGGGTTACGGTGTGAAGGCACTAGCTGGCACCAAAGGCCCAATATTTGGGTGCACTGACGCGTGTACCAGATTCCAATCATTTTAATATTTGAATGCAGAGTCCACCCCTGCACTCTTCCACAATACCTCAGAGGGGTTACGATGTGAAGGTACTAGCTGGCACCAAAGGTCCAATTTTAATGCACCTGTTGTTACTTTCATCCAAAGCCTGCATAAGTTTCACCATAATTTAGCCCAAAAAATCACTAAACTTGTTCTGCGTGTCCTAAAACGTCTCCTCTTTTCATACAGGCTGCCACCCCAAGCAGTTGTTTATTAATAGATTAAATGAAAACCATTTACCGTCATTTGAAATGTCATTTTTTTGTTTTTAAATATTTCTATACATCCTACAAATCCGCCACTTCACGGGCAGGTTATGGGGACCTCCTAGGCACGATATTTGAAGGAATTTTTTGTTTTTATTCTTAACGTTTATTTCATGGAAAAATCACTGTTCCTTTAAAAAAAAAAATCTTTTACTATTTTTCCCTTGTTTCCTGTCCCCCAGGGCACTACCCGGACCCCCATACACCTTTTATGGCAAATATCTTGCATATATACCCTCTTGGAGGGCACTCTAAAAATCGAACGTTCGAGTCCTATTGACTTGCATTGAGTTCGAATCGTGTTCGCGTTCGAATCCGAACTTTTTCAAATGTTCGTGTTCAAATGCGAACCGAACACGGGGGTGTTCAGCCCATCACTAGTTGTCAGCATAGAGTGATATTGGAATCCATAAGAAGATATAGCCAAGAGAGGTGTTATAGACTGAGAAGAGTAGGGGTCCCAGAACAGACCCTTAAGATACCGCAACTAAGAGAGGAACCAGGGGTTGAAGAGGCACCAGCGAAGGAGACACTGAAGAGATAGGAAAAGAATCAGAAGAGAGTGGTGTCACCAAGGCCAAGTTAGTACAGTGTGAGGAGCAGAAGAGGGTGATCAACAGTGTCAACTGCAGTGGAAAGATCAAGTAGAATAAGCACAAAGAAGTGACCTTTGGTTTTAGCAGCAACTAAATCATTAGCCGCAACTGTTTAATGAAAAATGGTACCAAGCTTGCAAAAAGTGTTTGAGATTCATTAACAAAATCTTACATTTTCATAAACAGACATATATTCTGGAGTGAGGTAAAATCAAACACTTGTCTCATTCAATCTACTCAGTACTCAGTCACTTAGTTAACTTTTAGCTTTAACCCCTTCATTACCAACAATGACTTTACTCGGTTTGCAAGGTACCTGCTGGTGTCCCCATGTCGAGTATACTCAAGGTGTGCTAATTCTGGAGCAATGCTAAGGAACTACATTGTTTGTAAACCAAATTCTTTTGCAGTTGAGCTCCAGAATGTGCCCCCAAATTTGTATCAACAGGCATGATACCCACGGTGCTAAAACAGGTCAATAGAACCTGTTTTATTTCTTCAAGAAAAAATCAGATTTCAAACCATATTATGGAATTGTAGTAACCCTATAGGACCAGCAGATGGTTCTATCTGCCTCTCAAATTGTTGATACATTTGAAAATGTGCTGTAAATATTTTCAAGCACAATGTCGCGAATCAATGATTACATGTAGGCTGCCGGTGTCATTCTGTGCCCTCTTCTCTCCATGCTGTCACTGTGTTTCTTGGGTCCTCTGGTATGCATGCTGATAATAATAATGATGCTGCTTGCCAGTGTGTTTATTTAATGTATTTCCTTTTGGTAACGTGTCATTTTAGGGTGTCTATGTCCCAAGCGTCATTATGCCAATGTCATTTTGGTGCACAAAAATTGACTCAGTCCAATACGATAACAGTTAACATTATAAGCCAGCTTCATGTTCAAATTAATGTCTTGTTGTGGTCTATACTCATGAGCACGTCATTTATTTTTCATATGTCTTACTTTGTACTGAAAAGGATTTTCTCTTGACTTTGCTGATCTCTCCAGTACTAATTCCTGATCTGTTTATTCGTATTTGTGTATTTCTCCTGTCCCAATATTTGGTTTGTTTATATTGTTTTCCTATTATCTCTTATCCCTGAACCAGACATGTTTCTCATCAGTAGGATTATCCATCAATTCCTATTTTCGGTCTGGTATTATACAAGCAGAAATCAATAGGAAACATGACACACAGTTTCAATGCATCTATAATGTAAATTTATTTTATATAATTCTACTGGGAATTGGCTGTGGTTTTATGGAAAACAACTTGGCAACATTAATAAGGTAATTTTTCACACCATTCTAATTAGCCAAAAGGAGTAGGATGACTATCAGGTCTATTCACTACAAGGTGAAACTCAGGAGAACTGACAGAAGAGAACAATCTAGACCAAATAGCCAATTTGGAAAGTGAGTTAAACCGGAGAATTTTTCTGGTTTGGCTATTTTGAGCTAGATTTTTCATGTCTCTTGCCAATTCTCCTGAGTTTCACCTTTAGTGAATGGACCTGTATGGGACCTGAAGGTAGGTGGCAATAAGAAGGAAAGCTGAGCTGCAGTGGCCATGCTGGGGAAAACAAATATGCACCTAGAGGAATCTAGCATACTCTCACAGAGGTTTTTGATCAAAGCATGAGTAAATTCATTTTTCAATCCTGAGTCTGCTCACTCTGATAGCGATGAAGCTATGGCAGGTCTACACGCAGGAGCATTCGTAAAGTGTCCATGTGAAATGTTAATATTTTTGAAGACAGAGCTGGAGTGAAAGAATGTCATTACTTTTAATTGTTCTAATTAATTTTCCCCTCTGTTTTGTCAGACTTTAATTTAAACTGTATTTAACACTGCACATTGATTAAATTGCCTATTAGGACTCCACATAGTTTCTGCATACAGTTTATCCTAGGCATAACAGCAGTGGCACTCACAAAGAGGATATAGAGCATTTCTATCAAGCACTTGTAGAATGTAGGTCATGATGGCTCAGCACTCCTCCATTGTAGATCAGCACAGCTTTATTAGGAGATCACTCAATATAGCAATGTTTTAACCATGCAGTATTCTTTTTTTTCCCTGAAAGACCACAGCATGCTTAAATGTTATTCTTTTGAGTGAAAACAGTTTGTGATGGAGCTATGTGGTCATTTGCGTCTTCATCTGGAGTAAATGCTCTTTCTATTTAGGGATGTGCATGGCTGAATAATTAGTTTTCGTTTAATTAGTTTCGTTACATTTTTAAATAATTTCATTTTCAGAATTTCAAAACTAATTTAGTTTCGTATTTCGTTTAGTTTAGTTTTGTTTTTCACATCGATTTCGTATCGATTCGCATTTCATATATCAATTTGATAGTTGATATCAATTCGAATTTTGGATCACTAAATAAAACCCCAATTAATCAAATTTTGCTGTTAAAAGAAAAGCTACGGTTAAATTTTAAGCTGTCACAGATTTAGTATTTGAGTCAAATTAAACAGTGAAACAAAATTAATTTGTTTCATAAAGTCCTTTGCTGACTATTACTTGTATTTTAAGTTAAGATTAATTCGATAGCTGATATCAATTTGATAGTTCATTTCAAATGCGATAGTTGGTAAATTATTCAAATTTTTCTTTTATGATGATGACACAATGTAAAATGAAATAAATTCGTTATATACCATTTCGTATCGTATCGATTCGTTATTCGGAAGTACTTCCGAACTAGGAATTATCAAATTTCGATACAAATTCTGAATTTTTGCATCTCTATATATTATTTGTTTCTATGCAACATTATTGATGTCAGGGATAACTAGTGTACACGCATCAATGACCTTTGGAATTCTCATAATCTTGATAGATAGCAGACCACCAAAACAAGTCAAAAGGCAAATATATTGGTAGTAGTACGGTCCCTCCATTAATTACAGTTACAAGTACTTAGACAGCATCAACAGATTCCGTAGTGCGGAAGCAAAACCTGGAGACGTACATGATACAAGAGGAAAGACAACCCTGCCCGTAGGATAACTGTCCAGGTAATACAGCACTTCCCACCAAGTGCTCAAGCAGACATCCCAAGAGCTTAAAATCTAAGGGACAGTGGTAGCTGAAACAAATGGGAGTAGAGGGAAGGTGAAGCTGGTGGTCAGAAGAAATATCGTAGGGATTGCATGGGAAGTACCAGAAGTTTGGGCTTAGTAAGAGTAATTAGAGAGAGAAGTGGAGAGCTGGAAAGGAGAGCTGAAATTAGGGACCGGCCCTGGGTGGGCGGGTGGGTTTGTTGGAACAGCAGAGGGAGGGAGGGATGTAGGTCAGTCTGTGAGAGTAATAATATATGATTATGATGCAAGCATTATTGATGCAAGATAGAAGTAAAAAAATTCAGTTCAGGTAACACAGGTTAGTGATATGTACAACATGCAAAGGTTGTTCTGGCATTTTATGTTTGTTGACAGTTAAACTTAACATGTACAGCTTGGAAAAAAGACGAGACAGAGGAGATATGATAGAAACATTTAAATACGTAAAGGGAATCCACAAGGTAGAGGAAGGGAGTATATTTAAAAGGAAACAAAGTAGCAAAACAAGAGGACATAGTCTTAGATTAGAGGGGCAAAGGTTTAAAAGTAACATCAGGAAGCATTTTTTTACTGAGAGGGTGGTGGATACATGGAACAGTCTTCCAGTTGAAGTGGTAGAGGCCAAAACAGTAATTGAATTTAAGCAAGCATTGGATAGGCATAAGGCTATCCTAAACAAAAGATAAATCCAGGTAAAGTATCCATGTAATTGGGCAGACTAGATGGGTCGAAAGTTTCTTATCTGCCAACATTTTTCTATGTTTCTATGTTTCTATGATTCTAAACAATGAAAGGCTCCATCCATGCATCAAGGGTGTGTGGTTGGTTAAATAAGTAAAGAATCTGACGCCAAACTTGGTCCAGAAATAATAAGAGTTATACAAAGCTCTAAAATAATAACTATAAAGAGTAGATATCCGCACTGTAATTTATCATTTTTGGCTTCTGACATCCTTTGTTAGTTGCACACACCTATTCCTTCAGACATGCCCAATTTCATGCCATCTGGCGAGGAGGCACAGCACAGGGAGGGTACACAGCACATGCTCATAAATCATAATCCACCCATCAGCAACATGAACTGATGTTAAGTGGGACCCTTGCACTCACGATGGTCCTAATAGGAAAACTGATACATATTCAGTTCTTCTCATCCTCCTAACCACTGTCAAAACCAACAGAAAACATAATCTCCAGTAGACATGTGTGATTTGATTCAAATAGTATCAATATTTGGTCAAAATATTGTAAATTTGGCAATTCCAGAGTTAAAGAACCAGATAAACCCAAAGTTATAAACCGTTAAAGGAAAAGTTATTTAAAATATAGAATACAAATATGAGTTTTGGCGATGGGCTTGAAATGTCCTGTCGGAAAGACATGACTTGTATGAAGATTGAAGCCACAGGTTGAGTACCCTTTTATCCGGAATGTTTGGGATCCTGAGCGTTATGAATTTTGGACTTCAGGAGAATGTAATGTCTGAGAGGAAGGCGATCCCCTTCCTACTGCAGTACCAGAGTGTAAACACGCTGGGATATCTATGCCACCTTTTTCCAGGGACATGCTGCACACAGCAAACATGTCTCCTGCAGTATGCTACACACTGGGCAGCACAGAGGCTCCCAGCATGTAACGCACTGCTCTACAGGAATCAGGATCTGAAGAGCAGGACCCATCTGCCGTGTCAGGAAAGTGAGTTTAACTGAAGTCCAGAGGGCTCCAAAATTCTGGATTTTAGAGTTCTGGATGAGGGCGCAAAACCTGTATATCAAATTTTTGGTTTTAATAATTATTTAGATCTTTATTTTGTCTTTATATGTTACCTAACATCATTTATTTTTTTACCAAAACATGAACAGAATGAGAGTTTGCAATAATTTTTAGCTTTTCTACCTTATAGTAGCACTCAGTTATTCATTAACCACATTACTCCAAAAGCACGTAATTTAGCATCCATCAAATAAATAAAATGCCTACTTTGTCATCTACCTACTTAAAGTTGTGCTTTATTCAGAGACCACAGGACAAATATTTTTCTTTCAAATCTGTGTAAGTAACACAGAGGTACGAATACATCACATAAAGATCTGCCTGTGTGTTAAAATGCATCATGCTGAAGAACATTTGGGAAAACACTTAAATCATTTCTTAAAGCCAAGTATAAAATAGTTTGTAAATAAAATTATGTGCTCGCTAGCATTTTTCAATAGTGCAGGTGTACAAGACCTACTGTGCCATGAATACATGATTAATGTTTTCAAAATACACTCTATTGGAGCTCTGTTTGTGCCAGACTTGATTTTTTTTTATTCCACACTTGGAAATGTCTTCGTTGCTGAAAAGTTGATGTAATTTATTTAGACACATATTATTTATAGCTCAAAAATATTATTTAAAATGGAGATATGTTAGTTTTATAAAATATGCTATTTATAAAGTATTTAGTGAGATTTTTTAACACATGTGTTTTCACAGCCAGTACAGTAGGTTCGATACGCCCCACATAAATGGCAATTTGTAACACTTGATTTTGTTACAGGCAACATTTAAATAAATAAATGAAAATTCAACAACCATTGCTCTGTTTCATATTGATTTATCTGGTTCTCTGCATTTTCAGGAACACAGACGTGAACTTGGCACCGGCAAGGAACAAGCAGTTATCTGCCATACTTTGCCCTAACGTGCCTGCTCTGTGATGGATCTGTGTTAGCTCCAGTAATTTAAATGCCTTTCTTTCTTTCTCTGGATCCAGTTGAGTCTACACAGTAGTAGTATTCTTTATTCTAGTCTATGAATTTATTCTATGAAACAAATTTTTATGGCATCTAGACATTACCTTCTTTATTTTGTGTGCCCGCTGCCAAAAAGTGACATATATACAAAACATAGTCTATTTTGTTATGCACTGAATGCAAACGCAGCAAATATAGATGGGGTCTAGTCACTAGATATTGAAATTTCTGCTAAGTAAAATTAAGTCTAGTTGCTTTCCCATAGAAAATAGTGCCCACACCTGTTGATGCTTAATGGCACTCAAGAACTTTTTTGCTCTGATAAAACCTAACTTTCATTTTTCTTTTTAAAATGTTCTTTTCTTCTTTTTTATTTAGGTCAATGTTTCAATTTTAGGATAAAACATTTCATCAGATTCTGGTGAAGGTTTTTATCATAAAACTGAGAGCTTGATGTAAATATCTAGTTATGTTTTATCAGTGCAAGAGAGTCCTTCAGTGTCATGTCCCATGTCTGGCATAATGCTCTGAAACCCCTGGCACCACTTTTCAAGTACTGCTCATCTCCAGAACCAGTACTGAGATCCATGTACACCATCAGTGAAACACAGATCACATGACACAGACTCACCTGAATAAAGGGCTACGCCCCATTCCATCCAGTGCTTCATCATTGAAGCTCTAACCCTGACAAAGTGAAGTTCTATGCTCTGCTGCTCTGATTACTCAGCCTTACCTAGAACCCTATAAAGACAACCTGCTCCTGTTAGTCTGCAGATTCCTATTTACCCACCATATCTTCAGGTTCCTGCTCCAGTGACTTCATCTCCCTTCATCCACAAAAGCTTGCCTGGTTAGTGTCAATCTGATCACCCTCCTCCACCCGTATCTGTGTGTGTGTGCGCAGATCACTGCACCCTGGGCTCATATTCCCCACCCCAGTGCCAACCCGGTACCACCTCTGACATTGAGTGCCATTCTTTTGGTTCCTGTGTTGATAAAGCCAGATGGAGCACCAGCGCAAGATTAATTTTTGGTCCTACAGTGCAAGACTAAGGAGGTTATCCACTGATTGCTATTGCAACCACATTAAAATTTGGCGATCCAGAGAGGAGAAATTCAAACAATTGCAGACTAAGGTTCTTTGATAAAATTTTGCCTGCTTTTGTTTGAATTTCATTCCTTAGCCAAATTTATTGTTGATGCAACAACATGATTTTCACCAACATTTGTAACAATGGTGATTAGTGAATAATCCCTAAAGAGATTGAGTTTTTGTATGTGTGTATATATAAATATATACAATAATGTCTATTAGGGAGCACTCAAGGACTTCATATCAATAAGAGACGTATATTTTATTCAGAACCCATGAAAAGTCCAACGTTTCAGTTCCTCAGTGCCTTTTTCAAGCATTGAACGTCGTACTCTGCGGCTCTGGGGTATAGAAACATTTGACTGGTACTTTTGCTCTCATTCTGTGTCTCTGTCATAGATACCCAATGATTGTCAAAGGTTAGCAGTGGTTGTTAAAACTATATAAAGCAAATGCTGAAACATCCACTAGATGGCAGTAGGTATTAAACTAAAACATTCAAATATCTATAGACGTCCAGTATGGAACAATTACAATGTCACTAGTCGTTTGTCATCATAACCATGGTTATCTGTGGAACTAGTCCATAGTCATCAAACATTTTATAGTCAAATCTTAAGTTTATGTAACCTTGAGACACGTAGACGACAGATATTTAAATTTCCTATATCCTGTATTTGAATTAGTGTTGCTTTTTTGGACACAATTTAATTTATATTCTTAACTTAAAGGAAAAATCTAGCCGCAATGACCAAGTTAATACAATGGTCAGGGGGTGCCTTCTTCTCCATCCTTCTCTCTTCAAACTCCTGCTGAGACATATGAGAACTCAATGGAGAACAGAAGGGCAGGAAGCAGGAATAGAAACTTAGAAAAGGTGCTTGCATGCCGAAGGCAATGGCCGCTTGACACCGGAGCTCCACTGAGACAGCCCACTCTTCTCCCTCTGCACCCCGTCTAACCTGCGATGGGCAAACCACGCAAGCCGCCAGTCACCCCTGGCCCCTCAGAGACCACCGGGGACCAGTACTCAGGCTCCATCCGGCAGTTTCTAACGCCGGCCCAGGACGCACCTCCGGCGCTCTCACGGGACAAAATGGAGGCGACTCCCACGTCTCCAGCCCCTAGCTCCCCTACACACTCCGCCAGCTCGTGGGACCTGCCACCAGACCTCCACCGCCTCCTTAGCTCCTTACCCACCAAGGCAGACCTGGCGGCATCGACATCCAGCCTCCAGAACGCCCTGTTGGCTGAAATTAGCGGCCTGCGAAAGGTACTTGGGAGCCTGCAAAATTGGGTCCAGCACGTAGAGACAGCGCAGGCCCGCCAGCTCAAAATATCTGCATCCCATGTCACAAGGGCTGACAGGCAACTTTTGGCCCAGGGGGGCAAGTACCACCCAGAGGTCCAGAGTTCAGCAACTTGGGCCCTTGTTTAAGTAAAAACAAATACGGGAAGCAAATTAAGTAATAAATAACATTTTATTACTATTTAAAATAATTATAGAACTCTTTTAGTATATATAAACAAATATAAATTGGCCAAAATACAGAAAATAATATTTTTACTTTTGAGAAAGAAGTAAGCAAACAAAAACAATTACATGAACCAAATATTAACTTTAGAATTATTTGTAGTTAAATAAAAAACAAGGACACATAACACCCTCAAATAGTAAACTATATTTTATAACTGCCATCTGAAGAACATATTAGGACGTATTGTGTAGGTCCCTGCGGCACATGTGAGAAGCTGTAAATCACTTTTCAGGTTTATAAGATACTGTACATTACTGTAGGGACATGCGGTGAGGTCAGTGGCTGGTGCGGCACTGGCTAGTATCAGAGCCAGATATACACAGATATTAACTAACTTTCTGCGGTTTGTGTTTAGCTGTAAATTATCTTTTACTCATTTACTGTACCCACATATTAAATATAATTTTTCTCGCTATTAAATTGACTTTATAAAGATACAATTATTTTTATCATATCATATATACTTTGCTATTAAAAAAATAATAATAAAAAAAACCCTGTTTTTCTGTGCCAGTCATACTCTGTAACCGCCACTAGGGCGCAGAGAGGGAGCTGCCTGGGTCCCTTCCTTTTATTAACCCCCACAGAGGGCTCAGGCAGGGCCTTCCAAAGTTTATTCTCCCCTCAGGCCAGGCCCTCACTTCATTCCCCCAAAGCAGGCCGGGCCCCCCTCAATCTATACTCCCCCCAAGCCACACCACGGGCAGCTGCAGCAGGCCAGCCTGCCCGGGCCAGACCCCCCATAATTTATTAACCCCCGTCCCCCAGTCAGTCCCCCACACAGAGACAGAGCAGAGGCCGAGGGGGGCTTTCAATTACTACAAAGTACTATTTTTGAAAATGTGGCGTCTTAGAAATGTTAAACCTGAAACAACAAATCATGACATTATGTATGTGGAATCTGGATAAATAAATGTGTAGCTACCTGGCCAGCGCCTGGCCTGGCTGGCAGGCTTCACCGCTGTGAGTGTGCTCCCTACTCCACGCAGTTTTGTCTGTGCTGCGCATCACACTGGCACTGGCTGGCGTCTGCTGGCTGAGGCCCCCCAACATCACTGCCGAATGTGCCCTCTTCAGCGTGTGCACGCCGGCATGCTTGCCTTGCATCACGTGGATGGTGAGGCTGCGGACTTGCAGAGGCATCATCACGTGGGGGGGGCAGGCCGGCCGGCGCTAACGCTGCTGCGCAGCAGTTGCCTGCGAGGAGAAAAACAAAACAAAGGAAGGCTCGGGAGTCAGGACGGTCCACGGAGGTAAATTGCAGCGGCGTTTTCCCCCCTGCCATGACACCTCCTTGCAGTCTCAACACCATACACTGCAAACCATGGCCCTTCCACCTGGAAGACCTGGAGAACAGAGAACGCAGGTACAATATTCAGGTAAGAGGCCTCCAGGGCCGGACTGGGAATAAAAAGCAGCCCTGGAAATTTTTTTTTATACCAGCCCCATATTGTGAGAAGTGCAAACGAAAAGGATAATAACAGGGTAATTCAAAGAGATTCGAAAAGTCACCACACGTTCGGTGACTTTTCGTTCAATTCGGTTCGTTTTGCCGATCCCATTTCGGTGACCCTGCGGTGTATTCAGCAAGCACCACAGGGTCCCTGAATTGCAGGGAAAAGCTGCCGCAAACCCGACGAAAACTAACCGCAAAACCCGGCGAATGCACGCCGAAAACACGCAAAAACATCTGGATTAACCCACTGAAAAACCCAAGCAGGAGTCGATCACACGCAGTGTAGCTGCCGGAAAAAGCTGACACCGCAGACGAAGGCAGTGAATATATTAGAAAAACAGTTTGCTTGAATGATTGAAAAGTGAAATGTTGTTTGCAAAAAAACTAAGTGAAAAGGTCTAAAATTTACATTTAAAATCCAATGAATGATAATAACAAGGGCTGTTAGAGAAAAAATAAGTTAAAAAAGAAAAAAAAAAAAAATGCTTAAAAAATCCCCAAATAAAGAGACTCTTTCCTGTTGAATTTTATAATGAACGGTTTATTAGATATTGAATTAAAACAGGAATATTTTTAACATTGAAGCCTATGGGATTCGCCCTGAATAAATCGCCGCATGAAACCACCGAATGGCAGGGCATTCCGGGAACCTTTCACTGCTGGTTTGTGTTCTCTGAATAGCCGAAGCAGTGCTTTTTCATGGGGTTTTCACTGCCCTCGAACAGGCACCGAACAGGCACCGTATGTGCAGGCAATTCGCCAGGATTTGGCGAATTGCCTGCTCTCTGGATAGCCGAATGGCCAAGAAAGGTAACAGAACGCTGATTTTCAGCGCTCGGTTACCTTTCTCAAGCAATTCGGATCTGTTTGAATAATCCTGTAACAGTAAGATATGAAATCACAATCTATCACAGCAGCCCATGGTCTCATGTATTTGGTTGGGAACAACAGCGTTGTGTTCCCGATAGATAGATATCTATCTGAGTAAAGTAGTACGTAGTGATACCTTTTTAAAAATTGGACTAATGCTACAATTAACAGATAAGAGAGGAATCCTCTCGAAAGCTTGTCTTTTAAATGTTACATTAGTCCAGTAAAAAAGGTATCACTACGCACTACTATACTCTTAATTTTGCATCTGGACTAAAAAGTCTTATCAAAATCTAGAGATCTCCAAATAATTGTTATAAAAAGAAACATTACATTAAAAAAATAATAATTATGGTCATTTCAGCTCCCACTGAGCTCCATACATGTATACCCAGACAAAAATCAGCCCCCCCCAGATACATGTATACCTAGACAAAAATCAGCCCCCCCCCAGATACATGTATACCTAGACAAAAATCAGCCCCCCCCCAGATACATGTATACCTAGACAAAAATCAGCCCCCCCCCCAGATACATGTATACCTAGACAAAAATCAGCCCCCCCCAGATACATGTATACCTAGACAAAAATCAGCCCCCCCCCCAGATACATGTATACCTAGACAAAAATCAGACCCCAGATACAGGGCCATCTTTAATTTTGACTGGGCCCTGGGGAAACCTTTTCTTGGGGCCCCCCATGCACATTTTCTCTCCACCCCAAAAACTGTGCATTGTTTTCATTTACATGGTTACTTTTGGTATCGTTTGGAAGCTCTGATCACAGTCCACTGCAGACGTATTATTTTTGTATTTCATTTTTTTTTTAGAATATTGCTCACACACGCACATGGAGACCCTGCCCCACTCTCACACCATGCATGCTGCACACACACAGGTTGCAAACACTCAAACTGCAAACACGCACTCACCAAACTGCAAACACACTCAAACTGCAAACATACTCACACAGTTTGCGCACACTCACAAAACTGCAAACACACACAGGTTTGCGTGCACACACACACAGGTTGCACGCGCACACACACACCAAACCGCAAACACACTCACCAAACCGCAAACATACTCACCAAACCGCAAACATACACACACAGGTTGCAAACACACTCACCAAACCGCAAACATACACACACAGGTTGCAAACACACTCACCAGGCTGCACACACACACACACACAGGCTGCGCACACACACAGGCTGCACACGCACACACACAGGCTGCACACACACACACACACACAGGCTGCACACACACACACAGGCTGCGCACACACACACACAGGCTGCGCGCACACACACACACACACACAGGCTGCACACACACACACACAGGCTGCACACACACACACACACACAGGCTGCACA
The DNA here is from genome assembly GCA_009667805.1 of Leptobrachium leishanense. Taxonomy (NCBI): domain Eukaryota; kingdom Metazoa; phylum Chordata; class Amphibia; order Anura; family Megophryidae; genus Leptobrachium; species Leptobrachium leishanense. The sequence continues at coordinate 258,131,214 of CM019066.1, forward strand.
CACACACAGGCTGCACACACACACACATACAGGCTGCGCACACACACACGCTGCACACACACACACGCTGCGCACACACACACACACAGCTGCACACACACACACACAGGCTGCGCACACACACACACAGGCTGCGCACACACACACACAGGCTGCACACACACACACCAGGCTGCGCACACACACACACACGCTGCACACACACACAGGCTGCACACACACACACACAGGCTGCACACACACACACACACTGCGCACACTGCACACACACACACACAGGCTGCGCACCACACACACAGGCTGTGCACACACACACACGCTGCACACACACAGGCTGCGCACACCACACGCTGCACACACACACAGGCTGCGCACACACACACACGCTGCACACACACACAGGCTGCGCACACACACACGCTGCACACACACACACACAGGCTGCACACACACACACACACAGGCTGCACACACACACACGCTGCGCGCACACACACACACACTGCACACACAGGCTGCACACACACACACACAGGCTGCACTCACACACACACACAGGCTGCACTCACACACACACACACACAGGCTGCACTCACACACACACACACAGGCTGCACACACACAGACGGGCTGCACACACACACACAGGCTGCACACACACAGGCTGCACACACAACAGGCTGCACTCGCGCACTCACACACAGGCTGCACACACACACACAGGCTGCACTCGCGCACTCACACACACAGGCTGCACACACACACACAGGCTGCACTCACACACACAGGCTGCACTCACACAGGCTGCACTCACACACACACACACACAGGCTGCACTCACACACACACACAGGCTGCACTCACACACACACACACACACAGGCTGCACTAACACACACACACACAGGCTGCACTCACACACACACACAGGCTGCACACACACAGGCTGCACACACACACACAGGCTGCACACACACAGGCTGCACACACACAGGCTGCACTCGCGCACTCACACACAGGCTGCAACACACACACACAGGCTGCACTCGCGCACATCACACACACAGAGGCTGCACACACACACACAGGCTGCAACTCACACACACAGGCTGCACTCACACAGGCTGCACTCACACACACACACACACACAGGCTGCACTCACACAGGCTGCACACACACACGCTGCACTCACACACACAGGCTGCACTCACACACACAGGCTGCACTCACACACACAGGCTGCACTCACACACTCACACACAGGCTGCACACACACAAACACACACAGGCTGCACACACACAGGCTGCACTCGCGCACTCACACACAGGCTGCACACACACACACACAGGCTGCACACACAGGCTGCACTCGCGCACTCACACACACACAGGCTGCGCACACACACACACACAGGCTGCGCACACACACAGGCTGCGCACACACACACACAGGCTGCGCACACACACACACGCTGCACACACACAAACACACACAGGCTGCACACACACAGGCTGCACTCGCGCACTCACACTGTTATAGCTGACTATACTAAACCTGTGCTATCACTTTAACTAGTGGCTCCGCCCAGGATGACACAGGTCAGAGGGCACGGCAGCCATCTTCAGGGTCAGTCAGTGTGATGCAGTAATGAAGGCAGATGCATGATCCTGTGTTCCTGCAGTTATCCAAGCCTGTATATAACAGTAAGTGTCCTGCAATAAAGCAATGGTGAACCTGACAGCCCAGCCTCATATCTGAACAAGCAGAGATCATAACAGTGGCGACGAGAATGAGATTTGTAAAGGCCTGCTCAGCCTGAAGAAAAGAAAAAAAAAAGGAAAAAAACAGGGATTGAAAGCCAGATAAAGCACACACTGCCATCCAGCAGCAAGATCATGGCACTGATAGGCACATTAACTGAGTTTGATGGAGAGAAAACTTCCTGGAGCTCCTGGGCTGAGAGATTAGAGCAGTACTTCAGTGCTAACACCATACCCCCTGAGAGACAGGTTGCAGTGTTTCTCACAGCCGTGGGGGCTAACACATATGACACTCTAAGAGACCTTCTGTTCCCTGAGAAACCAGCAAGCAAGGCTCTACAGGAACTCCTGAAACTATTAGAGGATCACTTTCAGCCAAAACCGCTGGAAATTGCAGAAAGATTTCGTTTTTATCAACGGCAGCAGCAGCCGGGTGAAGATGTTAAAGCCTATTGGTGGCCCTTCGCAAACTGGCCTCCACCTGTTCATTGGGGAGTACCTACCGACAGCTTTGAGAGACAAGTTTGTCCTGGGACTGAATAGTGAAACGATTCAAAGGAAACTTCTGACAGAAAAGGGACTCACCCTTACAAGCGCAGCGGAGATAGCATCAGTCATGGAGATGGCTGTCAGGGATACGGAGGAATTGCACCCTCAGATCCACAAAGAAGGGGTGAAAGAGGACGTTTTCAGAACCGCAGTTGCTACAACCAACTGGAGATACAGACCCAAACCCACGCCAGCTTGTTACCGGTGCGGTAATACAGACCACGACTCCAAAACCTGTCGGTTTAAGGATCAACCTTGTCATCAATGTGGAAAAATGGGCCATCTCAAACGGGTTTGCCGTAATAGGAATGTACAAGGACAAAAGCCGCGGTACCCTAAGAAGAAGACTTACAAGGTACAGAAATTGACATCATCTTTCACTGACTCAGAATTACATAGTTTATCTATACATCGTTATACATACATCGTATACACTCCCTGCAATGACAGTACAAGTAACCATTGAAGGGAAGAGACTAAAGATGGACGTTGATACAGGAGCTGCAGTGTCAGTTATCACACAAAAACAGTGGAAACATCTTCAGATCCAGGCAACTGTGCGCCCCACTCCAATAAAGCTGCAGACCTACTCAATGCAAGTACTCCATCCACTTGGTTTTGCAAAGGTAAAGGTATCATACAAGGGCCAGACAAAGAGACTACCACTATATATCCTGAGAAACGGAGGACCGCCTCTCTTTGGCAGAGATTGGATCACTCATCTGGGAATGCCAGATATCATCAAGAATCCTTGCAACACCCTGACAGTTCCGTCAGGACATGATGATGGATGGGTGGAATCCTTAAAACAGCGTTTCCCTGAGGTTTTCGTTGACGAGTTAGGGAAAATCAAAAATGACTGTGTGAGGCTCAAGCTGAAACCGGATGCTCATCCCAAATTCTTCAAGGCTCGGACAGTACCGTTTGCCCTTAGAGCGGGAGTAGACGCTGAACTAATCCAACTAGAAGAACAGGGTGTCATTTCCAAGGTAGAGCGCAGTGCTTGGGCATCACCTATTGTTCCAGTAAAGAAATCAAATGGTGAATTGCGCATCTGTGGGGATTTTCGCATGGTACTGAATAGCCAACTGGAGGTTGACCAGTATCCTCTACCCAGAGTAGATGACATTTCGCTTCACTTGCTGGGGGACAAAAGTTCACCAAGATTGATCTACGACAAGCTTACTTACAGTTTGAGGTCCACCCCTCTTCTCGAAATACCTCACCATTAACACTCACAGGGGTTTGTACGAATACAATCGAATGGTGTTTGGCATTGCATCTGCACCAGCCATCTGGCAAAGAAAGATGGATGAAATTTTAGCAGACATTCCCTTCACTCAGTGTCTATTAGACGACATGCTCATCACTGGTCGCACGGACCAAGAACACAAGCAGAATGTAGAGCTCGTTTTACAAAGACTTCAGGACCAAGGTCTCAAGGTAAATTTGACAAAATGTAAATTCATGGTGCCTAAATTGGAGTTTTGTGGCCACCTAGTAGATGCAGAGGGCATTCATACTGTTGAAGACAAGGTCGATGCTTTAGTCAAAGCTCCAGCCCCAACAAGTGTCCATCAACTACGATCCTACCTTGGCCTGCTTAACTACTATAATAAATTTCTTCCAGACCTTGCTCATACATTGTTTCCACTGCATAAGCTCCTGGAGAAACACTCCAGGTGGACTGGTCAGCTAAATGTCAACATGCTTTTGAGTCCTCTAAACGGAAACTGTTAGCGTCACGTATGCTTGTGCACTACGACCTCCAGAAGCCTCTCACCCTGGCTTGTGATGCCTCTCCTTATGGTCTGGGCGCTGTTCTTTCCCACATCCTACCGGATGGCTCTGAGAAACCGGTGGCCTTCGCCTCCAGATCCTTGACGAAGACAGAGAGCAATTACTCTCAAATTGATAAAGAGGCACTTGCATTGATATGGGCAATTCGGAAGTTTCTTTACCTTACCTGTATGGTAGAGAGTTTACCATTTTAACGGATCATAAACCGCTTCTTCAAATTTTTAGCCCTGACAAAGGAATCTCTCAGACAACTGCAGCCCGTCTCCAGCGCTACGCCCTGTTCTTGGGAGCATACAGCTACCGCATACAGTATCGAAGTCATGATGACAATGCAAATGCAGATGCAATGTCCCGTCTCACAGAACTGCCTCTAGAGTCGACACCATCAGTCAAGAGTTGTAGGTACACCACCTCACACCTCCTTACTTCCAGAGAGATAGCAGCCCATACTGTGAAGGATACCCTTCTGACAAACGTGCTTACCTTTATACGAGACGGTTGGCCTGCGACGGTATCACAGGAACATGAACCTTACTACAGGAAGCGAATGGAATTGTTTGTGAAGGATAATTTGTGTCTTATGGGGAGACCGAGTGGTCATTCCAAAAACCCTCCAGAGACACATCTTGGACTTGCTACATACTGGTCACCCTGGAACCACGCGGATGAAACAGAAAGCACGGGGCTATGTGTGGTGGCCGAACATAGATGCAGATATCACGGCATATGTCAATGCTTGTGTAGGATGTGCACAAACTGCCAGAGACCCTCCTCGAGGATGCATTCAACCCTGGACTTGGCCCACGGTTCCCTGGTTTCGCCTTCACTTGGATTTTGCGGGTCCCATAAGGGGACAAACCTTCTTGATTATAATTGATGCGCACTCAAAAATGGCCAGAGGTCATTCCAGTTACCCAGCTGACTACAAAGGCAACAGTTGCCATATTTATTGCATCTTTTTGCTTCGTTTGGGTATCCCAGGGAGATTGTCACAGATAATGGTGCCCAATTCACAAGTCAGGAGTTCCAGAGTTTTGTTACGGTGCATAATATCAAGCACAAATTAACCGCCCCCTATCACCCAGCCACCAATGGGCAAGCAGAGCGGTTTGTACAAACTTTCAAGAACTATTTCAAGGCCTCAGTAGCTGTGACTAGCCAGAGGTCCATATCGCCTCAGCAGTTAGACTCTTTCCTGTTTACTTACAGAACTACACCACATGCCACCACTGGTACAACACCAGCTGAGCTTATGTTGGGAAGACAGCCATGGACTGCTTTTGACATGCTTCGCCCTCAGACCGTTCATGAACATGTATTACAATCCCAAGAAAAGATGGTGAAGTCCAAAGAGTCTCCTGTTTTTGCAACCCACCAGGAGGTCTGGACTCGATCGTATGGATCTGCCAACACTCGGTGGCTACCTGCTACCGTTGCAGAATCTTTGGGACCCAAGATGTACAGAGTCCGCCTGGAAGATGGTTCCATTACCAGACGACATGTAGACCAGCTACGGTCTCGTTCACGGGTGCCTGAACCCTTAACGTCCCCAACCCTACGGGGTCCGGTGTCCACATCTATTGCGTCGGAGGACATCTGGAATGGTGTCTGGGTTGACTCGGAAACTTTGGACTCGTCTCCTGTGGGTATTTGTGACTCTGGTTCAGAGGTTCCCCCTGACCCCTCTGTACCCTCCTTGACCCCACCAGTTGATCTTTCATCCAATCCTACCGCCTCCAACACCCCGCCTGCTGGTGGACGTCCCCAACGTCACCGACGCCCTCCTGACCGCTTACTTCTTCAAGAACGGATAAGAGACTTCCGTCGGTCCTCGCGTAGGGCCCAGAAAGATGTGGCTGATGATTTGGCCCCACAATTTTCTTCAGAAGACTAGTCATCAGTTTTTCAGTGACACTCTCCAAGTTCCTCAGATGAACTGTGTTCGATTGTTCTGGTTGTTGATTTGTTACTAGGTTTTTGTTATGTTGTTCTGGTTTTGTTTTTGGGGTGGGGAGGAAGGTGTTATAGCTGACTATACTAAACCTGTGCTATCACTTTAACTAGTGGCTCCGCCCAGGATGACACAGGTCAGAGGGCACGGCAGCCATCTTCAGGGTCAGTCAGTGTGATGCAGTAATGAAGGCAGATGCATGATCCTGTGTTCCTGCAGTTATCCAAGCCTGTATATAACAGTAAGTGTCCTGCAATAAAGCAATGGTGAACCTGACAGCCCAGCCTCATATCTGAACAAGCAGAGATCATAACACACACACAGGCTGCACACTGCGACACACACACACACTGCACAACACACACAGGCTGCACAACACACACACACGCTGCACACACGCACACACAGGCTGCACACACACACAACAGGCTACCACACACACACACACACAGGCTGCGCACACACACACACAGGCTGCACACACACAGGCTGCACACACACAGGCTGCACTTGCGCACTCACACACACACAAGCTGCACACACACACACAGGCTGCGCACACACACACAGGCTGCACACACACAGGCTGCACTCGCGCACTCACACACACAGCTGCACACACACAGGCTGCGCATACACACACACAGGCTGCGCACACACACACACAGGCTGCACACACACAGGCTGCACTCGCGCACTCACAACACACAAGCTGCACACACACACAGGCTGCGCACACACACAGGCTGCACACACACAGGCTGCACTCGCGCACTCACACACACAGGCTGCACACACACAGGCTGCGCACACACACACACAGGCTGCGCACACACACACACAGGCTGCACACACACAGGCTGCACTCGCGCACTCACACACACACAAGCTGCACACACACACACACACAGGCTGCGCACACACACACACACAGGCTGCACACAAACACACACAGGCTACGCACACACACACAGGCTGCGCACACACTCACACAGGCTGCGCACACACACACACACAGGCTGCGCACACACAGGCTGCACTCGCGCACTCACACACACAGGCTGCACACACACACACACACACAGGCTGCGCACACACACACACACAGGCTGCACACACACAGGCTGCACTCGCGCACTCACACACACACAAGCTGCACACACACACAGGCTGCACACACACACACAGGCTGCGCACACACACACACACACACAGGCTGCGCACACACACACACACAGGCTGCACACACACACACACACACAGGCTGCACACACACACACACACACAGGCTGCGCACACCCACACACAGGCTGCACACACACACATAGGCTGCGCACACACACACACACAGGCTGCGCACACACACACACACAGGCTGCACACACACACACCAGGCTGCACACACACACACACACACAGCAGCGCACACACACACACAGGCTGCGCACACACACACAGGCTGTGCACACACACACACAGGCTGCGCACACACACACACACAGGCTGCGCACACACACACACACAGGCTGCACACACACACACACAGGCTGCGCACACACACACACACAGCTGCGCACACACACACAGGCTGCGCACACACACACACACAGGCTGCGCACACACACACACACAGGCTGCACACACACAGGCTGCACTCGCGCACTCACACACACACACAAGCTGCACACACACACACACAGGCTGCGCACACACACACACAGGCTGCGCACACACACACACACAGGCTGCACACACACACACACACACAGGCTGCACACACACACACAGGCTGCGCATGCACACACACACAGGCTGCACTCACAGGTTGCAAACACTCACACATGGAAAACATTTTTCCTCTGCGTAATTAGAGGGGAGGGGGGCAGCTGTGTATTAAGTGGAGGCTAAAGGGTTTCCCTTTCCCCACTGAGATTGTAAGGGGGTATAAAAGTATTCAGCACCCCAAATAGATGTATGGGGGATGCTATGCCTTGGGGGCTTTGCGTGGGCGGGGCATAACTGTGCAGGGCAGTTTTTTTTCTCTCTCCCTCTCCTCAAGTGTAAACTGTCCCTGCCTGCAAAATCTACCAGATCCAGCTGCAGCAAATTGAAAGAGGTGCCCGAGGGGGTTAGCAATAGTAGCAAAGTCAGGGATAAACCTGCGATAATATCCCGTTAAGCCCAGGAATGCCCTGACTTGTTTTTTTGTTACCGGACGTGGCCAACCAGAGATGGCTGCTACCTTGCTCTGTTGTGGCTTAAGGAGCCCCCGCCCGATGGTGTACCCCAGATATTTAGCCTCTTCTAGGCCTAAAGAGCACTTAGCGGGGTTAGCTGTCAAACCAGCAGTCCGTATACTATCCAGTACTGCCTGAAGCTTCAACAGATGTGTTTCCCAGTCCGCACTGTGAATTACCACATCATCCAGATAGGCAGCTGCATACTCTCTATGGGGTTGGAGTATCTTATCCATCATGCGCTGAAAGGTGGCTGGGGCACCATGCAGCCCGAATGGTAACACCTTATACTGGTATAACCCCTCAGGGGTAGAAAAAGCCATCTTTTCCTTGGCTCTCATGGTCAGGGGCACCTGCCAATATCCTTTGGTCAAGTCCAATGTACTAAGATATCGGGCTTTACCCAATCTTTCTATCAGTTCATCCACCCGAGGCATGGGGTAAGCATCAAACTTAGAAATGTCGTTCAACTTACGGAAATCGTTGCAGAACCGTATTTCCCCATTTGGTTTAGGCACTAACACGATCGGGTTATTCCACTCGCTTTGTGACACTTCGATGACCCCTAACTTAAGCATCTTTTTAACCTCTGCACTGACTGCTTCCCGTCTACCCTCGGGTATCCTGTAGGGCTTCAGATTGACTTTCTTTCTGGGTTTCGCAATGACATCATGCTTGATGATGTGAGTTTTCCCTGGTACTGGGGAAAACACCTCTCTGTTTTTGGATACAAAATCTTTAACTTCTTGTTTCTGATGGGAAGCAAGAGTTTCGGCGATATAGACCTCTGGATCATTCCCATGGGCAACGTGCGTAGGTTTGCCTTTGGTCACCATGAGGACCTCCCTTTCTACCCATGGCTTCATTAGGTTTATATGGTAGATCTGTTCTGCCTTACGTCTACCCGGCTCTCTCACTTTATAGTTTACGTCACTGACCCTCTCAGTGATTTCGTATGGGCCTTGCCAGCTGGCTAGGAATTTTCTTTCAACCGTGGGGATAAGGATCAGAACCCGATCTCCTGGTTTGAATACTCGCAGCCTTGCGTTCCTGTTGTAACTGGCTTGTTGGGCTTTCTGAGCTTTTTCCATATTTACTTTAACTATGGGCATTACAGCCTCCATCCGTTCTTGCATCTGAACTACATGTTCTATTATACTTCGGTGGGGGGGTATGCTCTTGTTCCCATGTTTCCTTGGCAACATCTAAAATGCCCCTGGGATGCCTGCCGTACAATCATTCAAACGGTGAAAACCCAGTGGAAGACTGTGGGACTTCCCTAATGGAAAACATAAGTTATGGTAATAGATGATCCCAGTTCTTCCCATCTTTATCTACCACCTTACGCAACATAGCCTTTAGTGTTTTGTTAAACCTCTCCACCAGTCCGTCTGTTTGAGGATGGTACACCGAAGTTTTTAGCTGAGTAATGTTAAGTACTTTACATAACTCACTCATAAGTTTGGACATGAATGGGGTACCCTGGTCTGTGAGGATCTCTTTTGGTATACCCATCCTGCTAAACATCATTATTAACTCCCTTGCTATATTCTTAGAGTTGGCATTCCGTAGGGGCACTGCCTCGGGGTACCGGGTTGCATAGTCAACAACAACTAAAATGTTGTTGTTAGAAACATTTAAAAACAAAAAAATGACATTTCAAATGACGGTAAACGGTTTTCCTTTAATCTATTCATAAACAACTGCTTGGGGCGGCAGTCTGTATGAAAAGAGGAGACATTTTAGGACACACAGAACAAGTTTAGTGATTTTTTTGGGCTAAATTATGGTGAAACTTATGCAGGCTTTGGATGAAAGTAACAATAGGTGCTTTAAAATTGGGCCTTTAGTGTCGGCAACAGTGCCGTCACACCGTAACCCCTCTGTGGTATTGTGGAAGAGTGCAGGGTTAAACCCTGCGCTCCCTCAATTCCCGCCTTCAGGATTTCTCCCGAGCGGCCCCCTTTCTATCGAACTCCCTCCTCACAACATTAGACTCGCCCCGTCCCTCCAATCCTTCAAGAAGTCTCTAAAAACACATTGCATTAGAGAAGCCTACCAGCTCACTCCCTAATCCCCCTCTCTTCATTTCTTACTGCATCTGCCCTCACAGGCTATATGCTATTTCATATTCTCTATTAACCCTCACCTATTGTGTCACACCCCTCTCCTCTTAGCTTGTAAGCTCTTTAGCAGAGTCCTCTCTCCTACTGTTCTGTGTGTTGAACCTGTATGTATGGTTGTTGTTCTGCCTGCCATTGCACAGCGCTACGGTACTTGATAGCGCTTTATAAAAACTTGTAACTGTAATTTATAGGACCCAGAGAAATTATATATCCTTTTTTTCTAGTACACTCAGGAGATTCAAAATAATTTTTTATTATGTGTATATGTTATGCCTCATCAGAATACTATAACATAAAATGTCAAAGAAATGTAAATTTCCATTTGAGATTCAATCATTTACATGTTGTTATGTATTTTTCCACATTTTATCATCCAAACCTTTGTGGTTATATATTCTATCAGTTACTCTTAAAAAAAAAACCTAAAATGAAGAACATGTTACTGCATTTCTGTAACAAAATTTGCAACTTTGACTAAAACTGAAAAAAGCTATATTTTCCTAATGTATTTTAGCACATTGCATTTATGTCGCATTTCCAGCCTTGTTCCCTCTATGTGAGCTGATCCGGTTTGGGTTTTGGTTCCTGTTGGCATTCCTGGGTTCCAGCCCAAGGGTTTCCTGTTTGCAGCCAGCTCACTCACCTGTCTGGCCTTGTTCTGATCCACTCCCTATTTAAGGGCACTGCTCCCATAGTGCTTTGCTCCATGATTTTCTTTCATTCTGGACCCTGCCTTTTCAGTGTTATTCTGTGTTTCCTGCTTGCAGCAAGTGCTGTTCTGTTTGTATATTTTGTTCAAGTATATTCTTGGATCTGTTTCCCTCTGTCTGTTTGTTACTCCTGTCGCCGTGTCCTTGGTTCATTTTGGTTATGCCTTTTGTACTATTTCCCATTCTGTTTCTTGTTTGATTCAGTTTGTGGTTTTCCCTTGCTGTGCTTTTGTTTTTTGGTTTATTATTTCTCTGCTGATAATCTGTGTATGACCCTGGCTTGTTTTGACGTCTCTCTCTGGTGTTCTGATCCCTGGCCATTCTATGACCACGAGTTTGTCCTAACCCATACCATGCTGACTCTTTCTGTATATTCTGTTTATATTCTGAGACTCAGCACGGCCCTCGGGTATTTTCTATTGGCTCAGATCCGGCTTCTCTAAAGACCAGCCTGTCAGTGTTAAGGTTCCTTGTGATCATTCAGTGCAGGAGTCTCTGCCTTGTCCCATGGTGTTCTCACCTTCTGTCTTATACATATTGTCTGAGTGGTATTATCCCCTGCACTTTTAATCCTGAACAAGGGCCCCACCACGGCTCATGTGGGTGCCGCTGTGCCAATGACAATATATAGAACACTGAACTGGCTGTGAAATCAAAGGGTGAATACTGGCAGTGGCATTGTTTGCTTCATATGTGAAAATGGACAATGCTGCTGCCTTAGTACAACAAAAACGTTATTTTTTTCATTTAACCCCTTCGGCGCTGTTTCGGAAGTAGAAGTTTGCTGAGCTCATTTTGACCGTTTTTAAGTCACGTATTATTATACCACCCAGACAAATTATATATCGTTCTTTCCGGCAAGCTCGGCAGATTAATGATATATCATTATTATATGTATATGTCATGCCCTGCCAAAATGCTATAACAAAAAATATAAACAAAAGTAAATAAATGTGAATTTTCAATAAAATTTCAATCTTCCACAGTGTGTAAAGTGTTTTTTTTTTAAATTTTATTATCCGAGGCTCTGCGGTCATATGTTGTGGGGTAGATTTGTTAAAAAAATTAGAACGGGGAACCCATTTTTTTTTTGGGGAGAAATTGCGTGATTTTAGCTGAACCCCCCCAAAAAAAAAATCGGTAGTGAAGCATCATTGTTCACATTATAATTGAAATGTGAACAATAGTGCTGCAGTAAAAAAAAAAAAAAATTATTTAATTTATTATATTTTTATTATTTAAATTTTTACTTTTTTAAACTTTTATTTTACATATAACATGGTCATGTTTGATATCATTGGAAATATCATACATGGCCCCCTAGCTGCCACCGATCAGGAGATAAAGGGGTTCAAAGAGCCCCCCTATCTCCTCTAAGGGATTTCCATAGGAAATCCCTTTGCAGCTAGGGGGTTTCCTGGTTAACTGACATCATCGCGCATGGCGCGATGAGTCAGTTGAGTGGGGGGGTGACCCAGAGGTGGGGGCTGCCATCCAAGATGGCGGCCCCCACCGGAAATAGGCCGCGATCGGGCACAAATTAGTGCCCGGTCGCGACCTGGCAACTAAGGGGTTAATCCCCCATACATCGCTGGAAAGGTCAGGCTGTGACCCTTCCAGTGATGCTGGCCACAGCCGCCTGGTCCCCGGCGGTGGGGAGATAGAGGGATCCAAAGGATCCCCCCCTCCCCTTCAGGCGCTTCCCCTGCTCCGGCGGGGGGGATGCCTGAAACTGACGTCATCGCGCCCCCGGCGTGATGACGTCAGTGCACCGGAGGAGGAAACCCTGCTGAGCTGACTCGTGCTCTGAGCAGCGAGGGAGCCGCCGGAGGAGGTGAGTATCTCCCGGGGGGCTGAAAACGCAGAGGACGTACATTTACGTCCTGCGGCGCCAAAGCCCGCCTAATGCAGGGCGTAAATGTACGTCCTGCGGCGTTAAGGGGTTAAATATTACGTGGACCTCTTTAGTATCAATGGAAAGGCTAGACTCTGGCCTTTCTAATGAAACCTCAAATGACCTTGTGGGGGATAAAGAATGGAGATACAGTGGTCCAAAGTACACTGGACGCTAGTGGCAGAGGTGCGGCAGCTTGTGTATTATATGGTGCAATACATAATAATACATTGTGTCATCATCTCCACATTTGTTCCCAGCATGGCAAATGAGTAGGTGAGATATTGCAGTGGCATTACTTGCTTTAAACGTAAAGGCACTTAAAGCCACTGCCTTAAAGCCACTGCCTTAAAGCAGGAGGGTAAAAAGGACAGTTTGCATTTTTTTATTTTTGCACTCTATTATTATTATTATTCTTTATTTATAAAGCGCCAGCATATTCCGCAGCGCTGACTTTTGCTATTGTTGGAAAGGCCAGACTCTGTCCTTTCCAATAACACGTTACTTAACCTAGCAGAGTATAACTAATGGAGATACAGGGGTCAAAGGACCCCCTTTGCTCCTTCTAGCTGTGCGGCGGCTTGTGTTTTAAATGGTACAATTCATAATAAGTAATTGTTCTAATGCTTCCAAACTTGCTCCCAGCTTGGAAAATGAAGTGAGCTAATCCAGCTGAATGTTTTGCTTTATAAGTAAAGATAAAAAAATGTTGCTGCTTTAAAAAAGAAATGAATTAAATAAATTTTTACACTTTATGTATTTTTGTGTGATATCACTGGAAGGGTCTGACTCTGGCCTCTACAACGACACCTCATTTATGTATGTATGTAGCACTTATAGTTGAGATAGCGAGATGCAAATGACCCCCTCCCCATGTGCAATGAAGTCAGTGTACTGGGGGAGGTTCCGCAGCAAGATTTGACTTCCAGGAAGTCAGGTCGCCACAGGACATCAGACCATATTTGCCTGCTTCGATGCAGGCAAGGTATGATGTTTGGGGGACGTCCACTGCAGGCAACAGGAAAATCTGAGGAAGTCTCCCAGATGTCGTCCGCCAAGACGGGGTTAATGGTCTCACTTATTAATGACTTAAGATGCTATTCTAAGAATTCCTAATGCTTAATATAAGTTACTGTTTCCTATGCTTTATAGGAATCAATATTTAACAACATGCACAGGTGCAATTATGTATATCACCAAAAGTTCTTTCTGGTATTAATCCAAATGCAAATCAATTAGATCAATGGATAATATAGTGCAGTATTTTTATTACAACCATAAAAGCTTTAAAATACGAAAAACAAATTCACAAACAACTGGCACATACAAAATGTACACACTGTATGCATTTTTTCCACATTGGCTCAAACCTCCTGATGCTCCCGAGGAAGTGGGACGTATCCCATGAAATGCATTGAGCTGGGCGATTGTGAGCTCTTAAGACTAAACAGTGGACAGTACCTTGGATCGCACGGAACCAGCAATCTATCACTTCTTGCAGTTGGAGAGTGTACGAGCGGGAGGTTTGAGCCACTGTGGCAAAAACGTATATGCAAATTTTGAATGTGCCAGTTGTTTGTGAGTTTGTTTTTTGTATTTTAAAGCTTTTATTGTTGCACTAAAAATACTGCACTATATTATCCTTTGATCTGATTGATTTGCAGATGGATTAAATACCAAAGGAGATTTTTGTGAATACATAATTGCGCCTGTGAATGTTGTTATATATTTGTGTATTGTAGGGGGTTTGGGTGTCCCCAGGGCCGGCGCTAACGTAAGGCGGCACAGGCGGCCGCCTTACTGTCTGGCGTCCTGCCAGTGTGAGGGGCGCCGGCCCGGGGTGAATCGGTCATCCGATTCGGATGACCGACCCCGAGATTTGGCCGGGGGTGAGGGACCCAGATGCCGGGCAGCGCGAGAGCGCCTGCCCGGTCTTGAACAGTCCGTCCTGTGAAGTGGATGCGGCTGTGTGCGTGCGCAGCCGGTCACGTGGTCCGGCTAATCAGGTGGTACTGAGTCTCAGTACCACCTGACTGGCCGGACCGCGTGACCGGCTGCGCACGCACACAGCCGCATCCACTTCACAGGACGGACTGTTCAAGACCGGGCAGGCGCTCTCGCGCTGCCCGGCATCTGGGTCCCTCAACCCCCTGCCGGGCTGGGGCAACAATCCAGGTGAGAGCTGGGGCAAATCCATGACCTGGGGGCAAATCCATGACCTGGGGCAAATCCATGAGCTGGGGGCAAATCCATGAGCTGGGGGCAAATCCATGACCTGGGGGCAAATCCATGACCTGGGGGCAAATACATGAGCTGGGCAAATCCATGACCTGGGGCAAATCCATGACCTGGGGGCAAATCCATGAGCTGGGGGCAAATCCATGACCTGGGGGCAAATACATGACCTGGGGAAATACATGAGCTGGGCAAATCCATGACCTGGGGGCAAATCCATGACCTGGGGGCAAATCCATGAGCTGGGGCAAATCCATGTGCTGGGGGCAAATCCATGAGCTGGGGGCAAATCCATGTGCTGGGCAAATCCATGACCTGGGGGCAAATACATGAGCTGGGCAAATACATGAGCTGGGCAAATCCATGACCTGGGGCAAATCCATGAGCTGGGCAAATCCATGACCTGGGGGCAAATCCATGAGCTGGGGGCAAATCCATGTGCTGGGCAAATCCATGACCTGGGGGCAAATCCATGAGCTGGGCAAATCATGTGCTGGGCAAATCCATGACCTGGGGGCAAATACATGAGCTGGCAAATCCATGAGCTGGGCAAATCATGACCTGGGGGCAAATCCATGAGCTGGGCAAATCCATGTGCTGGGCAAATCCATGACCTGGGGGCAAATCCATGACCTGGGGGCAAATCCATGAGCTGGGCAAATCCATGACCTGGGGGCAAATCCATGAGCTGGGCAAATCCATGTGCTGGGCAAATCCATGACCTGGGGGCAAATCCATGAGCTGGGGGCAAATCCATGAGCTGGGGGCAAATCCATGTGCTGGGCAAATCCATGACCTGGGGGCAAATCCATGAGCTGGGCAAATCCATGACCTGGGGGCAAATCCATGAGCTGGGCAAATCCTTGAGCTGGGGGCAAATCCATGAGCTGGGCAAATCCTTGAGCTGGGGGCAAATTCATGTGTGAGATGGGGGCTCTCTGCTCCTCTAGATTGTAAAAATCCGGGTGCCCTCTGCTCCTCTAGATTGTAAGCTCCTGGGTGCCCTCTGCTCCTCTAGATTGTAAGCTCCTGTGAGCCGGGCCCTCTGTAAATTCTCGTGAGTCGGGCTCTCTGCTAAAACACCTTATTTTCTGTAAGTGCCCCTCCCGAGACTAGTCTCTGGATCCGCCCCTGCCTGGGATTGGAAGGGGGCAATGAGAGGGAGGGACAACAAGCACCACGTGGTTCCCTGCCTGGCCTTGCTTACCGAATCCAATCACAGGCGAGCGGAAAGGTGCGTGTGCACGTGTGCATCACATGCCTGGCCAGCGCCAGCGGCGCTCGCACCAGTCGCCTCGAGACGTGACGTCACGTGTCACACGAGGGGGACGCAGAGAGCGACGGTGGCGGTGCCTAGCTTAAGCTAAGCCTAAAAAATTGTTGCTACTAAAAAACCTACCTGGCTGGTCCCTGATTGTCCCTGGTGGTCTGGTCTCTCGTCTCACTCCCTCCCTGACTGCCTGAGAGTGTGGACTGAGTAGAACTAGAACGCCAGCGGGCGACGGGGGGGCCTGCAGTGCCAAGGTGAGGCAGCAGAAGTCAGCAGGCAGCAGTGAGCAGTGCTGGCACACTGTCACAGTCAATCAGACACAGTCAGCTGAGCAGAGAGTAAGAGACTCGCTGGGGGAAAATTTATACCAAATAATACCCATATGAGCAGCTGGGGGCCGCAAATATACCCATACATGAGCTGGGGGCCGCAAATATATACCCATACATGAGCTGGGGGCCGCAAATATATACCAAATATGTTGTTCCTACAGTCTGACAAATGTAACTACTGCCTTTCCAGAAGAAAACAGTGTTTATATAAGTCCATAAAGACAGCACTGGTGGCTGTCCCCCCAATCAGTGACTCACAACACTGCTAAAGGTTGTCCTTGCAAGACCAACTTTAAGCACTTAATCTCTGCGTGAAACAACACGAACACTCACGATAGAGATTATTATGCATCTCTATCCTGATTGGCTTGACATGACGGGGGGGGAGCACCAACAGACCTCGCCTGAGCACTGGGCTGCAGTGAGTTACAAGTGAGTTACAAGCTCAATGTAATAGAGCAGCAGGAAATGCTAGCAGAATGCTTGGTTGTGTAGGAGAGGTATTAGCAGTAGGAAAGGGAAGTGCTCATGCCACTGTACAGAGCACTGGTGAGACTCACTTGGAGTACTGTGTGCAGTACTGGAGACCGTATCTCCAGAAGGATATAGACATCTTAGAGAGAGTTCAGAGAAGGGCTACTAAAATGGTGTACGGCTTGAAGAGGAAAGTTACCAGAAAGGCTTAATATCTTAACATTGTACAGCTTGGAAAAAGGACGAGACAGAGGAGATATGATAGAAACATTTAAATACGTAAAGGGAATCCACAAAGTAGAGGAAGGGAGATATTTAAAAGAAACAAAGTAAGCAAAACAAGAGGACTGTCACGGTGGGTCAGGGGATGGGGCGCCTGGCAGCAGCTTCCTCGCTGCTCGCTGGCCAGGCGCCGAATGTAAACGCTTCCGGGGCGCTCACGTGGGACGCCGAGGGGCGGGGCCTGGCGTTATGACGCGGACCCGCCGGGTAAAACCCAGTCTCACCATTATACCGGTGCCCTGACGTGGTATTCACCTCCCGCAGAGCTCTTGTGAATATTGGCTATTACCTGTGTATGACTCTGCTTTGGCAAACGAACCCTCCGTGTATAACCCTGGCATTGGCAAACAAACCCTCCTGTGTATAACCCTTGGCATTGGCAAACGAACCCTCCTGTGTATGACCCTGCATTGGCAAACGAACCCTCCTGTGTATGACCCTTGGCATTGGCAAACGAACCCTCCTGTGTATGACCCTTGGCATTGGCAAACGAACCCTCCTGTGTATGACCCTTGGCATTGGCAAACGAACCCTCCTGTGTATGACTCTTGGCATTGGCAAACGAACCCTCCTGTGTATGACTCTGGCATTGGCAAACGAACCCTTCTGTGTATAACCCCTGGTTGGCATTTACTCTGCTCTAGGTTCTGCCCTTAACGTTGGTACCGAGGTCAGTCTATGTGGCACCCTAAGCACACATCAGATTACCTCTGCTATTACTAAAGTCCTAGGGAGGACTTGTGATCTGTTCTGTACCCCTGTCTGGTGTTTCCCTTTCTTTATCTGTTACCTGCTTATTGTCTATATAGCTTTGCCGACCATTCAAGGATCGGAAGAGTAGAAAGGAGCTACATAAAGAGATCAATATCTTGGTAGTCAGAAGGATTCGTGACAATACTCTATTCCATACCTCTGTCTGGTGTTACCCCTTGTTTATCTATTGTCTGGTTAATTGTCTTTCTAGTTTTGCCGACCATTCAAGGATCGGAAGGGTAGAGAGCGGTCTGCGTAAAGGGACCACACTTTTGGTAATCAGAGGATCCGTGACATTACGTCAGGGCCAATGGATCCCGCAGACCTCTCTAACCAGCTGGCACGTATCGCAGCCAGACAAGAGGAACAGGACCATAGGATGGACCAGATTTCTCTCGCTCTGCAAACCCTGTTAAATCGGTCCAATACAGGTACCACAAACCCTCCAGATCCAGTATTACCTAGGGTCAGTTCCGTCCCCCTGAAGGACATAGGCTTAGTATGAAGGCACCCCTACGCTATGATGGTACACCAAGCCTATGTCGGGGTTTTTGACTCAACTCGAGATCTTGTTTGAGAACAATCCAGGTTCTTGTATGTCTGATAAAGCCAAAGTAGGATATCTGATTAATCATTTAACAGAAAAAGCTTTATTGTGGGCTACGCCGTTGTGGGAAAATAAGAAACCCATCATTTATGACTATGAGGGTTTTACCTCTGAGTTAAAACGTACCTTTGATCCCTCTAGAAGGGCTACCAATGCGGGTAGGTCCTTGTTTCACATCAAACAAGGTAATAAGAGGGTCGCCGACTATGCCATAGAGTTTAAAACTTTGACTTCTGAGGTACTTTGGCCGAACGACGTTTTAACCTTAGCCTTTACCGAAGGCTTGAACGAGGCTTTTATGTTTGAGCTGGCTCCCTTAAAATTACCAGAAAGTCTGGACCACCTGATAGATTTCTGTATAGCCATGGACGATCAAATCAGGGAAAGGAGACACCCCAGAGATAGACCCAGAAGGGTCTTGCCTCCTTTACCCTCGTTACCCAGACACACCAGTACGTCAGGTGGTTCGGAGAATGTGAAAACAGATTTGCCAGTCGTTGAACCCATGCAAATAGGGAAGACAGGTATTTCAGAAGCAGAAAGAGCGCACAGAAGAGAAAAGGGGCTCTGCTTCTATTGTGCAGGGGCAGATCACTTCCGCCTTCGATGTCCTCAGAGACCCAGGGTTAGCAGGGCTGAACATAGCAAAGTGGATTCAGAACAGGAAACACCCAGGTTATCGGTTCTCTGTATGCCTCCTTTGTGGATAATGAGAAAAAAAAATCCAGGATTCTGTTACCGATCTCCCTAACCTGGGAGGGGGTTCACCTCAAGACTGAGGCGTTCTTAGACTCTGGGGCCTCAGGCAATTTTATGGATAAGAATTTTGCTGCCAAAAACCTCCTACCTCTGGTTCTCAAGGAAAGACCTCTAATGGTGGAGGCCATAGATGGTAAACCCCTGTCATGTCCACATATCACTCACGACACAGTCGATGTATGTATGAAAACAGGAGTTTTGCACCAGGAAACAATAAGATTTCAAATTATTGAATCACCCTCATGTCCTGTCGTTCTTGGTTTCCATGGCTAACAGAGCACAACCCAGTTGTCGATTGGGTCCAGAGAGACATAAAATGTTGGGGTCAGAGTTGTCAGTCTAAGTGCCTAGGCAGAGTTCAATGTGATTGGTAGCCTCAATATTGCCACAGCCCCTCCTTTGTCCACAGAGGTCCCTGAATGTTACCTGGCATTAAAGGAGGTGTTCTCTAAAGCCAGGACTGAGGTCCTACCACCACATCGTCCATATGACTGTGCCATTGATTTACTCCCCGTACGATGCCTCCTAGGGGTCACGTATACCCTTTATCACAAAGAGAGAACGACATTATGGAGGAATACATAAGGGAGAATCTGGAACGAGGATTCATTAGACGGTCCTCCTCTCCAGCAGGAGCAGGTTTCTTTTTTGTTTCCAAGAAAGAGGGAGATCTGCGACCTTGCATCGATTATAGGGTTTGAATAGGATCACTATAAGAAATGCATATCCCATACCTCTCATAACAGAATTGTTCGACCGATTAAAAGGGGCCGTGTCTATACGAAGCTTGATTTACGCGGAGCGTACAACCTGGTCAGGGTTAAAAAGGGAGACGAATGGAAAACGGCTTTTAATACACGTAGCGGGCATTATGAATACCTGGTGATGCCTTTTGGGTTGTGTAATGCGCCAGCCGTCTTTCAGGACCTTATAAACGACACTCTAAGGAATTTCTGCAAGAATTCGTCATAGTATATCTGGATGATATCCTGATATACTCTCCTGATGTGGACACTCATCATGTCCACGTGAAACAAGTGTTGAAAAAACTATTGAAGGCTGGATTGTACTGTAAGCTAGAAAAATGTCTATTCGACATAGTAACTGTGCAATTCCTTGGTTATTAATAACTCCTGGGGGTTTTCAAATGGATCCTAAGAAGCTCTCAGCTATTCTTGACTGGCCTCTACCCCAAGGACTTAAAGCCATTCAGAGGTTTCTGGGGTTTACGAACTATTACCGAAGGTTCATTAAAGATTTTTCGGCCTTGGTGGCCCCCCTCACGGCTATGACAAAGAAAGGGGTGGGAAATCAGAAATGGACACCTCAAGCCACTCAAGCCTTTGAGGCACTAAAGCAAGCCTTTACTACTGCCCCTGTTCTCCGACATCCAGATCCGGCTCTGCCTTTCCAAGTAGAAGTTGACGCCTCCGAACTAGGTCTTGGTGCAGTCTTGTCCCAAAGGGAGGCTCCTGACAAACCCTTGCATCCATGCGGCTTCTATTCTCGGAAGTTGTCCCCGGCAGAGAAGAACTATGACATTGGAAATAGAGAATTGTTAGCAGTCATCGCGGCCTTGGCCGAATGGAGATACTTATTAGAGGGTCTAAGGACCCCATCGTTATCATAACCGACCATAAGAATCTCACGTACATTGGAGATGCCAAACGTTTAAATTCCAGACAAGCGAGATGGTCATTGTTTCTTTCAAGTTTTAATTTCGTGCTTACCTATAGACCTGGGTCCAGAAACATTAAAGCAGACGCATTGTCGAGACAGTATGAGTCTTATGAACATAATATCCAAGATCAGCATCCCATTGTACCCCAGGAAAGGATTATAGCCGCTACCACGATTAGTGTCTCGTCTCCTCTAATGAAAAGGTTGCAGACCGTCCAGGGTGCAGCTCCTGGGGGAAAACCTCCTGCGAGACTCTTTGTACCTGAGAACGAAAGAGAGGAAGTACTTAACATCTATCATGATAATAAAACTTCCGGGCATATGGGTATCACCAAGACTGTGTCTAGTATCAGTAAACTCCTCTGGTGGCCCACGTTGCGCCGAGATGTCAAAGATTACATTGCCGTGTGCGAAGTGTGCACAAGGCAGAAAAGTCCCAAAACAGCACCCATTGGCTTACTCCAGCCTTTGCCGATCCCCGAACGACCCTGGTCACATGTAGCCATGGATTTTATAGTAGAGTTACCTGAGTCAAGAGGGAATACAGTGATACTTACGATCATAGATCGATTTTCCAAGATGGGTCACTATGTTCCTCTTCGGAAACTACCTTCGGCAGCTGAACTGGTGCCCATATTCATTGCCAACGTGGTCCGCATACACGGTGTCCCTCTGGAGATTGTCTCTGATAGGGGGACCCAATTCATCTCCGGATTCTGGAGAGGGTTTTGTAAGAACGTGGGATAGACCTCTCTTTCTCTTCGGCTTATCACCCCCAGACCAACGGAGCAGCAGAACGAGCAAACCAAAATATAGAGAAATATCTCAGGTGCTTTATCTCAGAACAACAAGATAACTGGTCAGACCTGCTACCATGGGCAGAATATGCTTTGAACAGCGCAGTGAGTGAATCCACAGGACATTCTCCTTTCTTCGCTGTTTATGGTTTTGATCCTCCCGTGCTCCCGCCACGTTTCCTGATACCACGATTCCTGCTTTAGATGAGCAACTGGCATCATTGAAAGAGACTTGGGGGAGAGTGAGACGGGCACTGGAGGAGAGTAGTGCCATCCAGAAAACTAAGGCCGACAGACACAGGAGGCAGGCACCCGTGTATCAAGTTGGGGACAGGGTTTGGCTGTCTTCACGTAACATCAAGCTCTTAGTGCCTTCCATGAAGTTGGCTCCTAGGTATATCGGCCCCTATAAGATTCTACGGCGACTCAACCCTGTCTCCTATGCTTTGGCGTTACCCCCCCATTTTAAGATACACAATGTATTCCATGTAAACCTTTTGAAGCCGTTGTTATGTAACCGGTACACCAAGGTCCATGCTCCACCGCCTCCTGTCTCTGTGGAGGGCGAGGAGGAGTTCGAAGTTAAGGCCATTCTGGGTGCCAGGATGTCTAGGGGTTTTGCAGTACTTGGTCGATTGGGTGGGTTACGGTCCGGAGGATCGTTCTTGGGTACCGGCTGCGGAAGTCCATGCTCCTAGGCTAGTGAAGGCCTTCTATTGGCGCACCCCCGTGCCCCTGGGGGTCGTCCAGTGGCCGCCCCTGGAGGGGGGGTTCTGTCACGGTGGTCAGGGATGGGGCGCCTGGCAGCAGCTTCCTCGCTGCTCGCTGGCCAGGCGCCGAATGTAAACGCTTCCGGGTGCGCTCACGTGGGACGCCGAGGGGCGGGGCCTGGCGTTATGACGCGGACCCGCGGGTTTAAAACCCAGTCTCACCCATACCCGGTGCCCTGACGTGGTATTCACCTCCCGCAGAGCTCTGTGAAATTTTGGCTATTCCTGTGTATGACTCTTGGCTTTGGCAAACGAACCCTCCTGTGTATAACCCTTGGCATTGGCAAACGAACCCTCCTGTGTATAACCTTGGCATTGGCAAACGAACCCTCCTGTGTATGACCCTTGGCATTGGCAAACGAACCCTCCTGTGTATGACCCTTGGCATTGGCAAACGAACCCTCCTGTGTATGACCCTTGGCATTGGCAAACGAACCCTCCTGTGTATGACCCTTGGCATTGGCAAACGAACCCTCCTGTGTATGACTCTTGGCATTGGCAAACGAACCCTCCTGTGTATGACTCTTGCATTGGCAAACGAACCCTTCTGTGTATAACCCCTGGTATTGGCATTTACTCTGCTCTAGGTTCTGCCTTAACGTTGGTACCGAGGTCAGTCTATGTGGCACCCTAAGCACACATCAGATTACCTCTGCTATTACTAAAGTCCTAGGGAGACTTGTGATCTGTTCTGTACCCCTGTCTGGTGTTTCCCTTTCTTTATCTGTTACCTGCTTAATTGTCTATATAGCTTTGCCGACCATTCAAGGATCGGAAGAGTAGAAAGTGAGCTACATAAAGAGATCAATATCTTGGTAGTCAGAAGGATTCGTGACAATACTCTATTCCATACCTCTGTCTGGTGTTACCCCTTGTTTATCTATTGTCTGGTTAATTGTCTTCTAGTTTTGCCGACCATTCAAGGATCGGAAGGTAGAGAGCGGTCTGCGTAAAGGGACCACACTTTTGGTAATCAGAGGGATCCGTGACAAGGACATAGTTCTTAGATTAGAGAGGCAAGGTTTAAAAGTAACATCAGGAAAGCATTATTTTACTGAGAGGGTGGTGGATACATGGAACAGCCTTCCAGTTGAAGTGGTAGATGCCCAAAACAGTATTGAATTTAAGCAAGCATGGATAGGCATAAGGTTATCCTAAACAAAAGATAAATCCAGGTAAAGTATCCATGTAATTGGGCAGACTAGATGGGCCGAAAAAGGTTCTTATCTGCCAACATTTTTCTATGTTTCTATGTTTCTATGTTAACACACACGATTTTTTATTTATAGGAATCATTAACTATAGGCTAGCCGGAGAATACCAAGCTGTTCCCTGGTATCTCACTGTTCTTGGCTCAAGTCAGTATTCAGAAAACTGAAAAGTTGGTGTTAAGTTTGCGATTCTGAATACTCACAAAAAATCACTTATTCACTGGCAACAAAGAGGGAACCACTAAAGGTTATTGTATTGCAGACTCCGGAGGTGTCAATCTTTAACTCCTTTGGCTTCAACTTACATGCACAGTTTTTGCTCATAGTATGCCTTTAAATAAAATACTTAGAACCATAGAGAGAGGGACCAGGCAAACCAAAGAGATGTCTCCTATTTGGAGTGCCTGGATCCTCTCCTTGTGGTTGTACGTAAACTGGGACCCTTGGAAAGCTCTGGCAGACACATACTTGCTGAAACCAAGGCTTCTTAAGGAAGTGTACTTATCCCTAAAATAGTTATTTGCTGGCTTTAAATAAAAAAACAGAGCTTGCATTATTAGGTCTTTACTCAAAATAAATACTAGGAAGTCATCGAAATCCTGTTAATGACCTATCACATCCTTTTCAAGCGATCATATTTTCAGCAGCAAATAAGGAGATGCCGACCATCTCAAAAACAGAAGCATGGCTCGCATTTGCTGGCATCTTGTCTGCCTGAAAGAGTACAAAAAAGTCATTAGTATATAAGTATTTGTTCTTATCACTTCTTCTGAAATTGGGATGAATTTAGCTTTGTAAACAATGTCAGAAGCTAAATGTTGCAAAGCTAGATTACTGTCTCTCCAGCGCCTGATGTAATAGTGCTCTAAACATCTTCAGAGTTTTGTACCTATATTACATCAGTTTAATCAAGAACAGATAAGTATGAAATATATACTAGTTTACTAGTTTGGCAATAGAAAGATACATAGAAGTATTAAAGAGACATGCATCCTTTGTAACAATGCCATTTAAAATGTGCTATGCCTAGAGACAGGTAGTACCACTTGATCCAAAATTGGGCTCAATTCTTAGAGTAGATAGATGTTGGAAATTTAAGGATACAAAAAGCCATGTCACATGGGGCTCTAGGTTGTAGCAGGGGCTGAACTACAGTGGGTGCAGAGGGGGCCACTGCACCTGGGCTCTCGAATACTGAAGGGGCAAGAGGGCCCAGTAGGGCCTTCTTTAATGCCGTGACAGGGATTTGGATTTTCTAAAATTCCTGCTCACTGCCTCCTTCAAAATGGTGGCTGGCCGGCCCCCTCTGATGTCAGGAGGGTGCGATGGGCCACGTGGTATCTGCCACCCTATCCCTAGACTCCTTTGATTTCCATTGTGTCAGGCTGCGGGCACACAGTAGAAGCAGCAAAGTCATGGATTGAAGGTATGTGTGTGAGGTCTCTGTGTGTGGCGGGGGTTTCTGTGTGTGGCGGAGGTCTCTGTGGTCTTTGTGTGTGGCTGAGGTCTCTGTGGTGTGTGTGTGTGGCTGAGGTCTCTGTGGTTTCTGTGGCTGAGGTCTCTGTATGTGGCTGAGATCTTTGTAGTCTCTGTTTGCTATTATTATCTATAATATTTTTTCAATTTCGTTGAATTGCGCCTGCGCTGTAGATCCCTCCCATCGACGCTGCTCCGCAGTCTTCCTCTTGTCCAGCGTTCCAGCAGCAAGGGGAGAGGAGAGCCTCCCTGCAGCAGGACCTGTGGCCAGATGCCGACGGGACCCCCCCTCCATACTGTGACTCTTACTTGCCCTTACCTTCCAATAAATTTGCTTGGGGTACCAAACACACTGCCTGAGACCCCACGCAGCCCATATGCCACCCCACCCTCTACCTGGCTGTATGTATCTAATCATAAATCATACATACAGCCAGGTAGAGGGGGGTGACATTTGGGCTGCGCGGGATCTCAGGCAGTGGGGGGTTTGGTACCCTTTGCAAATTTATTGGTGAAGGCAAGGGCAGGTAAGATATACATATTTATATCAACACACATTTGGGGGGGGGTGACATGTGGCAAGCCTCAACTAAATGCTCCCCCCATCCCTCCAGAAGAATTGTTGAACTTGACAGAGCAGTGAGTTAAAAAAGGGGACACTTTTCACATCCTGACCAGTGTGTGTATATATACAGTATATATAAATACACACTGGTCAGGATGTGAAAAGTGTCCCCTTTTTTAACTCACTGCTCTGTCAAGTTCAACATTTCTTCTGGAGGGATGGGGGTGGCATTTATTTGAGGCTCTCCACATGCCACCCCCCTCTAATGTGTGTGTGTGTATATATGGTCTGAGGTCTGTGTGGAAAATATATATATATATATTTCATGAGTATAGCAGTCTGTAGTGATAACTTTTTTAGTTTAGTCCAATAAAAAAAGTTATCACTACAGACTGCTATACTCCTAAATGATTTATATATAAATATATGTATATGGTACATATATGTATGTATATGTCTGTGGTATCAATGCATCCCTACTCTATACATAGCGCTCCCTGTGTCCCTATAATATATATGATTAGGGTTACTTTTTTCAATTTTTTTATACTATTCCTATTAAATTGGCAGTAATTTAGATGTATTTTATTCAGTAGAAACCTTTTTTCCTATATGACATGCGCTTTGTGAAAATAAGAAGGTTTTGGTGTGTATATTTTAATTTAGTTAGTGGATTCCCATCCAGTGTGGAGAGAAGCAAACGTGATGCCTGGCTGCGAGGCGGAGCAGAGTGAAGTCAAGCCTGCAAAATTTTTGCTTCACTTTGCTTCGCTACGCTGTGCGTCGCTACTAGGGATGAGCTGTTCGGTTCGATCAGTTCGGAGTTTGACTCGAACATTGGCAGTTCGAAAGTTCGCGAACTTTTCTAAAAAAAATAATTGAAAAAAGTAAAGTCTACTAAAAGTAAAATCTAGAAATAAAGAGACTCTTTACTGCAGAATATTATAAGCAACGGTTTATTAGCTATTGAATTAAAAAACTACCTAATGTCTAGGTGCAAAGATTCTCCCCTCCAAATGACCTGTGCTCTCAAACGGCGTAAACAACAGGTGTTTAATTAGTGTTTGGAAATAACATGTGCTTCTAATTAGCAATTAGAATTTGATACATTGCCTGCAGACTGGGTGGGGGCTCCTGCACATGTGCTTGTTTTGAATTCTAAGAAGTGTTCATTTCTACTACATTTCCTCTGATATGCTGTTTAACCCCTTAAGGACCAGGGCTCTGTAAAGCCAATCATTAATGATGTAGATGTTACGGCATTTGTCATTAAGGGCTTAATAAAATCTTTATAACACTCCTTTAGATTTAAACGTAATATTCCAGTATTTGTATGTCATGTACCTCTCCCGAAGGGCCTATGTGAGCATACAATTATTATTGTGTTAGAAATGTCTATCATAAAGCGTACAAGCTGAGTCCCTAGAGTCTCTGACTATCCATTGTCATATATACCTTGCTTTATACATATAATACATTCCCTCATCTAACAGTATAGTAGCCAGTCCCTGTGCATTTTAACCCCTTAAGGGTGGCTAAGTGTCGTGTGTGGGTCTCTGATGGCAATGTTTCTATACATCCTACAAATCCGCCACTTCACGGGCAGTTTATAGGGACCTCCTAGGCACGATATTTGAAGGAATTTTTCGTTTTTATTTTTAACCCTTATTTTATGGAAAACTCACTGTTCCTTTCATAATGTCTTTTTTTTTTACTTTTTGTCCTTGTTTCCTGTCCCCCAGGGCACTACCAGGACCCCCATACACCTTTTATGGCAAATATCTTGCATATATGCCCTCTTGGAGGGCACTCTAAAAATCAAACTTTTGAGTCCCATTGACTTGCATCGAGTTCGGTTCGAGTTCGAGTTCAAACTCGAACTTTTGAAATTGTTCGCGTTCGAATGCGAACCGAACACGGGGGTGCTTGGCTCATCCCTAATCGCTACATGCTCAGTGTGTCTCAGGCTTAAGAAGCTCCAGGGACTTCTGTATTTCAGAAGTCCTGAGATGCAGAGGAGGAGCAGATGAGTGCTGAGGCAGAGAAGGTGAGTATTTTCACCTAAACCTAATATATTAAAATATATTTAAAAATAATTGAGCATTGTTAGCTGTATCTACATAATTATTTATGGGGGGAAAGATTTTTTATAGTGCATTTCCTTATTTGGGATCCTTTCATGATATGCTCACCTCAGTATCTGCTAGAGTCCTGTATCTCCTAGTCCTCCTGAGATGTATAGCCTAACCTGAAATGTACTTGGTATCCATTTGAATTTTTTTGTATTGACATCTATTCTACTTATGTCATCCTCGGTTCCATTTAGCTAATTTGACAATATATCTTTGGTTTAACCCATGTAACTTTCATTTTTTACTTTCTCTTCGCTTCTTAAACAACGTATGATGATATGCATCATAAAGCTCTGTTTAGTGATGAAACCCAAATATGGATTACTAGTTGTAAAGCCTGCCCAGAGGGCAGTCTATTGTGGATATACTGCCCCAGCTCATGGATATACTGCCCCAGCTCGTGAATACTGCCCCAGCTCGTGGATATTGCCCCAGCACGTGGATACTGCCCCAGCTCGTGGATACTGCCCCCGCACGTGGATACTGCCCCAGCTCGTGGATATGCCCCCCAGCTCGTGGATATGCCCCCCAGCTCGTGGATACTGCCCCCGCACGTGGATACTGCCCCCGCACATGGATACTGCCCCCGCACGTGGATACTGCCCCAGCACATGGATATTTGCCCCCAGCTCATGGATTTGCCCCAGCACGTGGATACTGCCCCAGCACGTGGATACTGCCCCCGCTCGTGGATACTGCCCACGCTCGTGGATACTGCCCCAGCACGTGGATACTGCCCCAGCACGTGGATACTGCCCCCGCACGTGGATATTTGCCCCAGCTCATGGATTTGCCCCAGCACGTGGATACTGCCCCCGCACGTGGATACTGCCCCCGCACGTGGATACTGCCCCAGCACCTGGATATTTGCCCCCAGCTCATGGATTTGCCCCAGTTCATGGATTTGCCCCAGCTCATGGATTTGCTCAGCTCATGGATTTGCCCCAGGTCATGGATTTGCTCAGCTCATGGATTTGCCCCCAGCTCATGGATTTGCCCCAGGTCATGGATTTGCCCCAGCTCATGGATTTGCCCCAGCTCATGGATTTGCTCAGCTCATGGATTTGCCCCAGGTCATGGATTTGCTCAGCTCATGGATTTGCCCCCAGCTCATGGATTTGCCCCAGCTCATGGATTTGCCCCAGCTCATGGATTTGCTCAGCTCATGGATTTGCCCCAGGTCATGGATTTGCTCAGCTCATGGATTTGCCCCCAGCTCATGGATTTGCCCCAGCTCATGGATTTGCCCCAGGTCATGGATTTGCCCAGCTCATGGATTTGCCCAGCTCATGGATTTGCCCCCAGCTCATGGATTTGCCCCCAGCTCATGGATTTGCCCCAGCTCATGGATTTGCCCCCAGCTCATGGATTTGCCCCAGGTCATGAATTTGCCCAGGTCATGGATTTGCCCAGCTCATGGATTTGCCCCAGGTCATGGATATGGCCCCCCAGCGCTCATACTTACCTGTCGAGCGGCGCCAGGGAAGTGAAGATTTCCCCGCTTCCTGTTTTTGAAGGACCCAAGCCCCGGTCACGTGACCGGGGCTTGGGTCCTTCAAAGCGGAAGCGAGGGAACTTTCCCTCCGCCGCTCGGGGGGTAGGATGCGCGCGGCAGCCGGGTAGAGGCTGCGCCTCTACCCGGCTGCCGCGCGCATCCTACCCCTGAGCGGCGGAGGGAACTTTCCCTTCGCCGCTCGGGGGACCCGTTAGATGCGCACAGCAGCCGGGTAGAGGCTGCGCTCGCAGCCTCTACCCGGCTGCCGCGCGCATCCAACCCCCGAGCGGCGGGGGAAACTTTCCCTTCGCCGCTCGGGGGGTTGGATGCGCGCGGCAGCCGGGTAGAGGCTGCGAGCGCAGCCTCTACCCGGCTGCTGTGTGCATGTGTAACCGCCGCGGCGAGCCGGCAGCCGGCTCGTGCCGCGGCGGTTGCATGCGCGCGCAACCAACCGCCGCTGGTTGCGCGCGCATGCGCAGTAGGGCTTTGGCGACGGACAGCCAAAGCCTTACTCTATTATAATATAGATAAACAAACAACCAATAGAGGCCTATTCACTTTATTGATTGCATTTGTATTTTATTGTGTTTATTGCTGACTCTATTTTCTAAATCACATTTGTAACTAGCAGGGTTATTCAAAGAGAATTGAAAAGTCACCGCACATTCTGGGACTTTTCGTTCTCTTCAATTCAGTGCGATTTGGCGATCCCTTTTCAGCGACCCTGCGGTGTATCCTGCAAGCACCACAAGGCCGTCATAGTACAAGGAAAAGCCACCGCAAACCTGCCGAACACTCACCGCAAAACCTGGCGAACGCACACCGAAACCCGCAAAAACATCTGGATTAACCCCGTCGAACACGCCGGAGAAACCCAAGCAGCCGCCGATCAGAGCGCAGAGCAGCCATCGGAAAAAGCCGACACCGCAGATGAATGGAGTAAAAAAAAAAACAGTACGCTTGAATGTTTGGAAAGTGGAACGCTGTTTGCAAACAAACTATTGAGCGAAAATGTCTGAAACTTACATATGAGGTCCAATGAATGATAATAAAAAGGGCTGTTACAGAAAAAAGAAAAAACGATTTAAAAATAATTTTGCGAAAAATGCCTGAAAGATCCTAAAAAAATCTATACATAAAGAGACTTTTTACTGCAGAATATTATAATCAACGTAGTACAGGAGAGGTGGGGTCGCGCCTATTCCCCAATGGGGCGGCTGCAACCACCAAATGCATCCAGCCCAGCAACATGTATAAAATATAACAAGGAGAAAAATGTAATCTACGGGTGAGCTTAATCTTTTAATGGCCATTAATAGAAACCAAAACCTCTAATTGTGTTTTGTTTCACACGGTATAATGGGAATAAGCGCAGATGACATTTTTCTCCTTATTATAATCAACGGTTTATTAGATATTGTATTAAAATGGGAATATTTTTAACATTGAAGCCTATGGGATTCGCCTGAGTAAACCTGTCGCATGAAACCACCAAACAGCAAGACAATTCAGCAACTTTTCCCTGCTGGTTTGTGTTCTCTGAATAGACGAAGCATTGCTTCTCTATGGGGATTTCACTGCCCTCGAACAGGCACCGTATGTGCAGGCAATTCGCCAACAGTTGGTGAACTGCCTGCTCTCTGAATAGCCGAATGGCCAGGAAAGGTAACTGTAAGCTGAATTTCACTGTTTGGTTACCTTTCGGCCACAATTCGGATCTCTTTGAATAACCCTGTAATTTGCCATTTAAAATATTTGCTTTTAAATGTTTTGGATTCCTCAATGAAATGTAAATCTTCAGAAAACAGTAAACAGATGATGAAAGAAACATGTGCATGGGGTCCTGTCCAAAGTAAACCTAAAAAGTAACACTTAAGGGGTTATTCAAAGAACACCGAATTGGCCGTGTAATTGCAACGAACAGTGAAATTTCCCGTACGGTGAAATTTCGGGGCCATTTAGCTGTTTCATACTAAGACTGGGCTTTTTGCATTCTTTTGGATGAACAGCAGTAGGTAATATGTGAAAGGCTGAACCTAATGGACGCACGTCATTTTTTCAGTCCATAGGGGTTATACAGACAGATCCGAAATGTGGCCAAAATGTAACCAGATACTGAATTTCAGCGAACGGGGACATTTTGGGGCCATTCGACTATACAGAGAGCAGGCAATTTAGCAATTTGTTTTTATTTTTTTTTACGATACCTGTTCGAGGCCAGTAAATTTCCCATAGAGAAGTGAAGGTTCGTCTATTAAGAGAACACCAGACAGCTGAGGAATGTCAGTGAAGTACCCTGCCGTTCGGTGGTTTCATTCGTCAGGTTTATTCAGGTGAATCCCATGGGCTTCAATGTTAAAAACATTCCAGTTTTAATCCAATATCTAATAAACCGTTTATCATTTTATTCTGCAGTAAAAAGTCTCTTTATTTTTAGATTTTTTTAGTATCTTTTAGGCATTTTTTGGGATTTTTTGTAAAAAAAAATCATTTTTTTTTTTAAAATAGTTTTTTCATTTTTCTGTAACAGACCTTTTCATTATCATTCATTGGAACTTATATGTAAATTCCAGACATATTCGTTCAGTCGTTTTTTGCAAACAACATTTCAAATTTCAAACTTTCAAGCAAACTGTTTTTTTTTGCACGTCTGCGTGTCGGCCTTTTCCGGCGGCTGCTCTGCATTGTGATCGGCGGCTGCTCTGATTTTTCCAGTGTGTTCGGCTTGGTTTTTGTGGCGGTTTCTGCAGGTGTTCGGCAAGTGTTCGGCGAGTGTTCGGCGAGTGTTCTGCGGATTTGCGGAGATTTTTCCCTGCACTACGGGGGCCCTGCAGTGCTTGCTGAATACACAGCAGCGTCGGTAAACTAGGAATCGCCCCGAAGTACGGGGAACAAAAAGTCACCAAACGTGCAGTGACTTTTTGGATCTCTCTGAATAACCCTGTATGTATCATTGTAACTATGAAATGCCCTGATTTTTCTGTGGTTTCGTTTCACAGGTTTAAGCAGGCGAAATCCATAGGTATCAATGTAAAAAAAATTCCCAGTTCTTCTTAAATATTTATTCAAACACTTATTCTTTTTATTTGCAGCAAAATGTATCTTTATTTCTTTGGGATTTTTTTGGGCAAAATTTTTTCCGATCCTTTTTTTTAAATGGAGGATTTTTTCCTGTAACAGACATTCTTATTATTCATAGGACCTTATATATTATTTCCATTTGTGTTTTTAAAAACACCTTTTAACTGCTTCCATGTGGAAGACGCGTCCTGCCACATGTACACATGGCTGTGGAGGACGCTGCGGCCCCCCAGTGCGGACCGACATCTTGGATGTCAGCCCAGCATCCCGGACCCCGGTGGGCAGGAATAGCGTCTATTCCAGGCACCCCCCCCCCACCAGTGCGGGGAAGGTGCCTGAAGGGGAAGTCCTTTGGACCTTTCTCTCTCCCGATCTGCTTGGGGCACGCACAAAAGGCAGGCACTGCTTGGAAGGGCACAGTCTGCCCTTCCAAGTGGTGGCTGCCTTTAACCCCTTGGGGGCTGGATCTCCCCCTGCCTGCTGGCATAATCGCGCATAGCGCGATGACATCAGTTTGGGAGTTAACCCCTAGCTGCCACCTGTGGTGGAGATAGGGGGTTCCAATAAACCCACTATCTTCTGATTCGTGTCAGCTAGGGGTTAACATTTGATATCATTGGAACGGCCAGAGAATGGCCTTTCCAATGATACTAAACATGACCATGTTAAATGTAAACAAAAAAAAATACAGTTTTTTTTTTTTTTAATAATGCAGCAATATTGTTCCCATTTTAATTATAATGTGAACAATGATGCTGCACTAACGATTTTTTCTATGGGGGCGTGTGCTAAAAATCATGTAATTTCCCCCCAAAAAATTTAACGAGTCCCCATTTCTAATTTTTTTAACAAGAGCACCCCATAGAAATTATAACCGCAAAGGCTCGCATGATAAAATGTGAAAAAAAAACACTTTACACACTGTAGATGATTGAAAATTCCAATTTTATTGCATTTTTTGTTATAATATTGAGGGAGGACATGACGTATACATACATTAATGATATATTATGAATCTGCCGAGTCTGCCGGAAAGAACGATATATAATAAGTCTGGGTTGTATAATAAAATGTGACTTTAAATCTCCTTTAAACATGATGAGCGAAACCGGTAAAAATGAGCTCAGCACACGGGTGAAATGGCTCAGCAGCGAAAGGGAAAAAGTTGCAATGTCTTTTTTAATTTACCCCTATTCGACAGCTTGTCGGCTTTTTCTGGCGGCTGGTGGGCAGTCTGTTCGGCGGGTCGGCGGGTTTTTTCGGATCGATTCGGCGGTCTGTTCAGCTAATCATCGGATGCATTCAGCATATTTTTGGTGGTTTTCTGTCGGTTCTTGGCTGCTGTTTTACGATTAGTTTTTGCTGTGCTTTTTCGGATGTGTTCAGCAGATCAATTTGGAGCACTTTTAATTAATAATACAGTAAAAAATAATTGGGAAAATTCCCACTGTTAGTTTCAATGTAGTAACCCTACTTCAAAGACACAAATCACCATCTGGTGGTCAAAAAGTGTTAGTGCAGCTGGAGCCGCATGCTGAAATAGTACAGATCCGTGTCGTTGACATAGCTACCCAGCTCTTTAAACTGTTTTAGCACCTTGGCACATTCTGGAGACCAACTGCAAACAAAATTAATTTGCAACAAACTAATTTAATATACAATTATACAGCATAGTTCCAGATCTTGTATACTCAGTCTCAGGGTACTGTATCTTATGCTACGGGTTGTGCAAACATGATCATGCCAGTAAAAAGGTTACCAATACATTTTAGGGTTAAAATAGGGGCTGGGGGTATTTCAGCTGTGTAGCACCAGAATTTTACTTTATTACAGAGCTTGAAGATTATTACGTGTTAGCAACTAAGATTTACTACGTAGTGCTTTATATCTTTTTAGGAAAGCTAGTATATCTGGTTATGGTCATTAGACAATTGTTCTTTCATGGGGTAGCTAAAAAGATTCTATAAAATTGCACCTATTAGTAGTCATTTTTAAGAGGTCAAACTGAATTCAGGCTACAATTCATTGTTTTCTTTTCCAGTGCTTATTAAAAGGTTTTAATTTTTTTCTTTACTACAAATGATGACGTTCGTTTTGTTTTTTCTTTCTTTTTGATTTGTTTATTATACAATTATTACTTTGCTTCTAATTTATTGGAACAGACTTAACATTTTTGATCAGCAATTTTCATTTGAAAACACAATGACACATTTCATAAAAAGTTTATGCACCTGTTCTGAAAGCCAGATGGGAAAAATCAATTTGTCAGCAATGATTCCTTCATTGCATTCCGTATTGCTTCTTAATCCTAGGATTTGAAAGGAACTGACTGATAAGTGCAGAGAGATGAAAAAAAAGAGAGTTGGCTTAAAGGTGAGGTTTTCATGAATGTCAGTACCTAAAACATTCTTAGTAAATAGACTGCAAGTCTAAACTTTATATGGAATCATCGTTGTAAAACTTATAATTTATTCCAACACTGTAAAGATTGCCAGTTTAAATATATAGATTATGCAGTGAATCCTTCTGTTGTATGTTTAATGCAAGTTTGTTTTTTTTTGAGAAAGGATTTTACCAGGAAGGATACATTGATATTTCTCTCATTTTCTAGTATGTCCTGGGTGGTGAGTATGTACCGTTAGTTAGGTGTCTTGCCCAAGGACACTTACTACAGAGGTGCTCTTGCTGGGATCAAACCCATGTCTCCACAGGCTTGCTCCATGCAGAGCAGTGATGTTACCTCTACTCCACCTAGCCGGTACAATCCTATGGAGTTTGTGTGGTTTATTGAATAGTGATTATGTTTTTTGAGATCGAATAAAAACATGTACTTCTACATACTTGCTTTATAGTTTTATATAATAACATAATAAACTACATTCTAGTCACTTTAGGATGGCTATTTGGGATTGGAGATTAAATGAGTCTCCATTTTCCTTGTGTATCTATTCCAACCTCATCACCTTCAGGTTTCACTCTTATTCTCATTTTTATCCTGGTGTTTCAGCTGGTAGGACTGTTCTGTTTCCTCATTATGAAATATTGGATTGTTGTCGCCCGACATCGGGGTTGAAACTGGAAGTGATGCCTTGTCCGGCGGTGGATCCCTGCTGCAGGGCTGTTTATGCCTCCCCTGATGGGACCTTCCCCCCTCCTCACGGGACTCTGAATGCCACGCTGCAGCATCTAGATGCCTACCTACACTCCCTGCCCTCCGAAGATGATCGGCCGCTGACTCGGGGAGAACTGCGTGATTTTCTGGAGGTCCTGCAGGGAGTTCTGGATGGAACTCCGCGATTGGCGCTGCTCACCGGGAGGGCAGTAACAGATGAGCGGATATCTGGAGACACGATTCTGGGGCCTCGGCCTACAATCGGCACTATGGAGCCGCAGCCATCTGTCATCACTGTGGAGGCGGAGCTGAGGCCTTCGGCACAGCCAGGAGGGGCCCTGGTCGCCTGACGGGACCAAGAGCCCTTGAGGCTGTTAGTGATATCCCGAGCAGCACACTTCTTTCAGATGACAGGCCACTGGAGGAGCCGTCGGTTCCGGGCATGCTGTATCGGCTGGATGGAGGGCGACAACTGGGTATGGAGGTGGCAGGAAATGCTACAAACGCAGAGCGTATCGCTGTGAGGAGATTTGGAACATTCCTGCTGGGTGCTGTCCCTGAGAGGGCTCCATGCCTCGTTTTATTGCTGGACACTGGCTGACTCTTTATTGTTGGGACATGTTTTCCTCTTACTGGCTACCGGTCCTTGGCTGCATACCGTTCCTAATTTTTGTCGACACCCCCCCACCATGATGACATCTCCCTCCCCATAGGGATCTTGCTTGGTCCATTCACTATGGCTTGCACTCCACACTTTGATGGCTGCCCTGGTAATCCCCTCTGAGACCATGCCCTTTTGAGATGACCCCCCCACTTTGCATATTCAGAGACACTTTTTGAAGACAACCCTCCCCCTCTGGACACTCTTTTGCGGACCTTGTTTTACAGAGAGGTGGTTATGTGTTGGTTCTGTGTTTACACCTGCCCCCCCCTTTTTTTTTTATAGTGTGTATGGGACATTGGGTAGGTCTGGGTGAGCCATTGGAGTGGTTACCATGTCTCTGGCTGCTTCTTCTGGCCCCAGATCGCCCAGCCATTTGGCCTCTCCCATGTCCTCCAGTTCCCTGTGGGATTTCTGGAGCGAGCCAGGGATGCCACCTTCTTAGGGCGGTCCCTCACTCCCCTCCTTTTTCTTTTTCTTTTTTTGGCCTACACAGATACCGTACTTGCTGTTAGCTCGCTGACTCCACCGCCTCTCTGATTTTGCAGACATGCCTATCTGAGTGTCCCTTATTGTTCCCTTGCTGGATATTGTTATTTTCTATTATACTGATGACTTGTTGTAAAATAAAAAAATTGAAACAATAAAGAAATATTGGATTGTTTTTCAGTAGTACCCTGGAGCTATAAATAAGAATGTAATGGAATATCCTATTTCTATTGGGTTTATTATTGCAGAAGTCATTTGCACATCACAGCAATTCAAAGAACTGCATCACAGAGCTCCTGTGCTACATTCCCCACTATGCAGCAAGGAATTCTAGGTAAGACATGCAAATTACATCTGTCTCACTTTTTTTGCATCGTTGGTCTGTTTTCACACAGAACCCTTCAATAAATGCTGTGCCATACCAGATGGCTCATTTTAGCAGGTTTATGCAACTGGTCAAAGCCACTTCTGACCAGTGCTGTTTCGGGTTTATTGGACCCTCATCAGCAGAAGCTAGGCATGACCAGTTGCAGTGGATGCTTGGACCCGTAAAGCAAATCAGTACTTATTTGGGTTGTGGTTAAGGGCAAAAAATGAGATAAAAAGCCTCCCCGCAATAAAGTTTATTATTGCATACTATGCATAGCTCCCCTATTCAACCTGGCCATTAACCTCCCTGGCGTTCTGATTCTGACATATTTTATATGTCAGAATCCGTGCATTTATTTCGGCCCCCTTGCGGTATTAGAGAAGGGAACCAGGAAGCAGAATGCCAGTGATCGCACAGAGGTGACTGCGGGGGGACAGCGAGGCATTGCAGGGATAAGTATGTATCTAGCCTGAGTGTGGCTCGGGGTTACTGCTTTCAGCAGTGTAATTTATCCCCAAGCCACACTCAGGCTAGATACATACTTATCCCTGCAATCCCTCGCTGTCCCCCCGCAGTCACCTCTGTGCGATCACTGGCATTCTGCTTCCTGGTTCCCTTCTCGCAAGAAGGGAACCAGGAAGGACAGCGTGATTGCACGGACGAGAATGTGATTGCGGGAGGACAGCGAGGGAGCACAGGGATAGGTATGTATCCAGCCAGAGTGTGGCTCAGGGTTACTGCTTTCAGCAATGAAATGTAACCCCGAGCCACACTTGGGAATACCAACAGGGAAGTTAAAAGGCAGGTATTAGGTTTTCTATTGTAAACACAGAGTGTTTGTCAGGGGCACTATGCATAGTATGCAGGTGTGAGCCTAATATGCAGGGAGACATGAGATACAGTGGCAAGAAAAAGTTTGTGAACCCTTTGGGATTACGTGGAGTTTTGCATGAATTGGTAATAAAATGTGCTCTGATCTTCATCTAAGTCACAACAATTTGAAAAACACAGTCTGCTTAAAATAATACACCACAAACAATATATGTTTTCATGTTTTTATTGAACAGAACATGTAAACATTCACAGTGCAGGGTGGAAAAAGTATGTGAACCCCTAGCCTAATGACTTCTCCAAGAGCAAATTGGAGCCAGGAGTGAGCCAACCTTGAGTCCAATCAGTGTGATATTATTGGATGTGTTGCTGAAAGCTGCCCTGCCCTTTAAAAACACACACCAGTTTTGGGTTTACTGGTTTCAAGAAGCACTGCCTGATGTGAACCATGCCTCGCAGAAAATAGCTCTCAGAAGACCTACGATCAAGAATTGTTGACTTGCATGAAGCTGGAAAGGGTTACAAAAGTATCTCCAAAAGCCTTGATGTTCATGTGTCCACGGTAAGACAGACTGTCTACAAATGGAGAAAGTTCAGCACTATTGCTACTCTCCCTAGGCGTGGTCGTCCTGTAAAGATGACTGTAAGAGCACAGCTCAGATTGCTTAATGAGGTAAAGAAGAATCCTAGAGTGTCAGCTAAAGACTTACAGAAATCTCTGGCACATGCTAACATTTTTGTTGACACATCTACAATAAGGAAAACATTAAACAAGAATGGAGTACATGGTAGAACACCACGGAGGAAGCCATTGCTGTCCAAAAAGAATATTGCAGCACGTTTGAAGTTTTCAACAGAGCACCTGGATGTTCCACAGCACTACTGGCAAAATATTCTGTGGACAGATGAAACCAAAATTGAGTTGTTTGGAAAAACCACAACACTATGTGTGGAGAAAAAAAGGCACAGCACACCAACATCAAAACCTCATCCCCACTGTAAAACATGGCGGAGGGAGCATCATGGTTTGGGGCTGCTTTGCTGCCTCAGGGCCTGGACGGATTGTTGTCATTGATACAGAAAATGCGTCGCGCCATACTCACTTATTTTGGAGCGCGGCAACTGCCAGGAGTAACAGCCCAGTAAATGTATAAAACATAACAAGGAAGGAGAGTGTCATCTGCGCTCATCCTATGTGTTCCATGTACAACAAAAATGATTTGTTGTTTCAATGCCATTGCAACGTAAGCCCACTCGCCACTTCAAGCACCTCTTTAGAGTGGGTACCTAACAATTGTAACCAAAAGGCCGCTCTACTGAGCAGCTCCAAGCCCTCCAGCTGCTTTTCAGCAAGGAGAGACAAAGATGGTGGGTTTTATTTATACACGCACAAGCACTTCCCATTTGGGATCAAAAACAAAAACATGGAAAGAGGAACAGCTGCAAAACGACGGACTGGTTTACATTGATGGAAAAATGAATTCCAGAGTTTATCAAGACATTTTGCAGGAAAACGTAAGACCATCTGTCCACCAACTGAAGCTCCGCAGAGGATGGGTGATGCAAAGGACAATGACCCAAAGCATACAAGTAATTCAACAAAAGAATGTCTTCAACAAAACAAAATACACCTTCTGGAGTGGCCCAGTCAGAGTCCTGACCTCAACCTGATTGAAATGCTGTGGCATGACCTTAAGAGAGCGATTCACACCAGACATCCCAAGAATATTGCTACACTGAAACAGTTTTGTGAAGAGGAGTGGTCCAAAATTACTCCAGATCGTTGTGCAGGTCTGATCTGCAACTACAGGAAACGTTTGGTTGAGGTTATTGCTGCCAAAGGAGGGTCAACCAGTTATTAAGTCACCTCACCCACAGTTATTAAGTGAGTATTCACATACTTTTCCCACCCTGCACTGTGAATGTTTACATATTCTGTTCAATAAAAACATGAAACATATAATGTTTGTGTTGTATTATTTTAAGCAGACTGTGTTTTTCAAATTGTTGTGACTTAGATTAAGATCAGAGCACATTTTATGACCAATTCATGCAAAACTCCACGTAATCCCAAAGGGTTCACATACGTTGCAGGGCAAAGCAAGGTATTTTAACCACTTGGCTGCTATGGACGCGCTCAGCGCGTCCAGCCAAGTGGTTCTCCTGTGCTACGGACGCGCTCAGCGTCCGCTCTGGACGCGCTCAGCCGGATTCCGGCGGATTGCTGTGCCCCCCCGGTGCGGGCTGACATCTTGGATGTCAGCCCAGCACTCGGGAGCCCGGCGGGGACATTAGATGTCATCGCGGTGACGCGATGACATCTAATTCAGGTGCCCCCCCCGCATGTGCGGAGGAGGCGCCTGAAAGGGAGGGGGGGTCCTTCAGACCTCTCTCCCAATCGATCGCCGGGGAGCAGGGGGTTAAGACAGGCACCGCTTGGAAGGGCACAGCCTGCCCTTCCAAACGGTGGCTCTCATTAACCCCTGGGGAGCCAGATCACGAATCGGCGCTGAAAAGCGCCGGTTCGTGATCCTTTCCCGGAGCTGGCCGACATCTTGGATGTCGGCCAAGCCTCCGGGAACTCCCCCTGAGGACTGGCGTCATCGTGCATAGCACGATGACGCCAGTCCTGGAGTTAACCCCTAGCTGCCACCAACGGTGGAGATAGGGGGTTTCAATGAACCCCCTATCTCCTGATCCGTGGCAGCTAAGGGTTAA
Organism: Leptobrachium leishanense; assembly: GCA_009667805.1. Taxonomy (NCBI): domain Eukaryota; kingdom Metazoa; phylum Chordata; class Amphibia; order Anura; family Megophryidae; genus Leptobrachium; species Leptobrachium leishanense. Next base: position 258,172,343 of record CM019066.1, read on the forward strand.
AGTTTGGTACTGTTGGATTGGCCAGAGCATGGCTGTTCCAACGATACCAAACACGACTGTGAAAAAGTTTTTTAAAAAAAATAAAAATTAAAAATAAAAATAAAAAAATATTTAAAAAAAATTATAAAAAAAAAATAAACAAGTTATTTTTTTTTTTTTTTTTGGTTTGTTAATGCAGCAATATTGTTCCCATTTCAATTATAATGTGAACAATGAGGCTGCACTAACAATTTTTGTATGCGGTGCATTTGTTAAAAATCGCGTAATTTCCCCCCAAAAAAAATGTAACGAGACCCCATCTCTAATTTTTTTAACAAGCGCACCCCATACAAAATATAACCGCAATTGCTCGCATGTTAAAATGTGAAAAAAATGCGCTTTACACGTTGTAAATTATTGAAAATTCATATTTTATTGCATTTTTTGTTATAATATACAGACAGGTCATGTCGTATACATATAATATTGACATATTATTAATCTGCCGAGTCTGGCGGAAAGAATGATATATAATATGTCTGGGTCATATACTAAAATAAGCCTTCAAAACACGTTTAAACATGATGAGCAAAACCGGAAATATGATCTCAGCACAGAGGCGTGAAACGCCTCAGCAGCGAAAGGGTTAATATAGAAATAAACAAACAGAGCAGAAGTAAATAAACAGAACTGAACCAAAAGGTATGGAGGAAAGAGGGTGAGGCAGGAAACATTGTGGTAATATTCCAGACAGAGGTCGTGGATGTGGCAGGGAGCAGGCAAAAGAGTAATCAATTCTGTAGCAAAGGATCTAACAGGGTACAGGAAACAATGGATGGAAATACCGGTAAGTATGACAGGAGTCCAGATATGGTTGTCAGTAGGGTGGCTAGATGGATTTCATGAGAGGGTGGCCAGATGGATTTCACGAGCGGGTAGCCAGATGGGTTTCACGAGAGGGTAGCCAGATGGGTTCATGAGAAGGTAGCCAGATGGGTTTCACGAGAGGGTAGCCAAATGCGTTTCACGAGAGAGTAGCCAGATGGGTTCACGAGAGGGTTGTCTGTAGAATCAGGGACAGGAGACAAGTTTGCTTAGAAGCACAGTTCAGACTTCAATGAGTAAGCTTTTGAAAAGGGTGTAGCTTCCTCATACTGAGGCCTCATTAGCCAGGGGGGAGTTCACTTGAGGCCTCAGAATGATTACATGCATACTTCCCGGCAGGGAGTCCAGGAACCTGTATGACGTACTCAGGAATACTGTAAGTGCAGGCTTAAAGGGGCTGCCAGGGGTCAGAGCGTGTGGTTCCTGACAGTGTTGTTGCTATCTACACCAAGACTCAAGGAGGACAAGGAGAAGGGAAGTATTTTAGTAGGTAGTTGTCTTGTTTGTCAATTCTCTTAAGCATGCTATTGGTAGGGTGACTCCAAGTTGTTACCAAATAGACAAACCTCAAGTACACCGCCTTGCATCATGTTCACATTAGTATTGACATGGAATGATCCACTGTTGAATCTATTTATATCCTGGTGTTCAGGCATCACTGGAATGATGAGACCAAGCTTCAGCATATTCACAGAACTAGACCTGCATTATTCTGTGTGTGTAGTTGCTGCTGCAGTCGGATGACGCTACCCAATGAGATTCAGTAAAATCCTACATTAACTTCCAGGTTTCATGCAGTGTTTGCCCTCTTGCAGTTCTTCATAGACACTTTATTGTTTTCCTCTTGATTGCTGCTATTGATTCTCTGTTTTTGCCATGGCTTGTATTGAACTCTGATTTCTATAATTTGGCCCTAAATGTATAGCCCGGCCTCTGTAAGGACTTGTTATTCCTCCTGTCTTTTCTTTTGTGCCTTTCACATGGTAGTGAAGAAGTTAAGAGCTCATTATGCATCTCAAAAGTGTTTGGCAGTGAAAGGGTTAAATGAATGAATCTAAGAGTGTGTTAAATCATAATGCATAATGAATAACAGAAATTGATAGCAGCAAACTTCAGAACATGTTGGTCACGTCTTTGAGCTAGTGCTGTGAAGGACAACCAACAGGTGAACCATAAACACATCCTCTATTGATAACAAAATATTGCAGGCTTATAACTTCATTCTATCTATTCATTATGACCATTTTAGCCAAACTAGGCAAGAAAAGGGCCCCTCACTGCATTACCAAAGTAAGGAACAAAAATGTTCTTGATGTTCATAGTGTCTATTTGCTCCCCAAAAGGAAGCATCTGCTTAACCCTTTCACTGCTGAGGACGTGTGTGGAACGTCCTCATTGACTCCTAAGGAAACATAGGGGGTTCCTTTGAACCCCGATATCTCCCGACTGTTGGCAGCTTGCGGGGTCCTGTTTGGTATCATTAGAAAGGCCAGAGAATTGCCAATCCAATGATACCAAACAGGACTATGTTTAACATAAAGAGAGAAAAAAATAATAATAATAAAAAAAAGAAAAATGTGTTTTTTTAAGACGTGAAATGGCTCAGCAGTGAAGGGGTTAAATAGCCCTGTATAGAATATGTTACCTAATATTTAAATACGAGGAATTAATATTAATTGAAATGTGAAAATTACAGATGTTTTCATCGCTACATTTAGGTCAAACCTTGCCTTTCATTGCTACAAAAAGAAAATTGTTTGAAAATTATTAATTAATTTGGCAATAAGATTGAAGTTCTCAGACTCTATTCCAATCAAGTTGTTAAATTGATGAGTGTGCCCATTATACTTAACTCAATATTGGGTGTGAAGAGGTTATCTCGATTTTGCATTGTAATGCATTGAAAAGCACTCATTGGCATATCAAAAGACCATTTTCACACCTTTATAAAGCATGATTAGTGTATTCCCTGTGCAAAAATGAAATCCTTTGTTTTATGTCTCTCCAAGCACCCTGGAGAGACATAAAACCAGCTGCAAATAATCCTCACTGTTAACAAAACGTTCAAACAGATTACTGCTGCATTACAGCTGCCAGGAAGAGGCCAGACTAGAGGGAGTACTTTGGGGGCACTCGCTGCTGTACAGGGATAAGATTCAGGGGGTTATAATAATTGACAATCCTGTACAGTACACATACAAGGTGTCACTGTAATTTCCATGCACATGCATTATGTCCCATACAGATATTATTTTATATTCTATTGGTATTTTTTTGGAAGCTGCATTCCTAATAATCTTATTATGATTACTACAAATCCCTGTAAGCAGGAGATCTGGCCATTTTTATTATTTATCTTTATCACGTTTGCAGTATCTAACCAAAAGTCTTTTCTGCCTGTATGATAATAATGCAGACCCCGTTTGAAATTGTGTATTATAAAAGACACCATCTAGAGCTCAGAATCTTACGTTTCAACAATATTTCTGTAAAGTAGAAACGAATACATGAAAAATTAAAAATGAAAAAATTAACTATTTAAATTTTTTACCTATCTCAGAATAACAATTTCTGTGCAAAACATCTATTTTAAGCTATATTTAATTGATCACGTCACATCCTATGTTTCAAATAAATGTTATTATAAAAACATTCCAACAAAAATCGCTTGTTAGTGAAGAGGTTAATTGCTTCATTCCAGTGGCGGAAGTACCAGGGTCGCAGCGGTCGCAGTTGCGACCGGGCCCTGGCATTCTGCCACTGGAGGGGGGCCCAGCGCCGCCGCCAGATTCCGGCAATCAGCGCCGGAATCTGGGAGCCGCGCGCTGGCCGTCCCTCTCCCTGCGAGTGGCCACTGACATGCAGCTTGGCCGCTCACGTGGGAGAGAAACCACCTGACCAGCGCACGAGACCTCGCGCTGATCAGGTGGTTTCCGGCGAGCGGCCAAGCTGGATGTTTCCAGCGGCCGCTCGCCAAGGAGGACAAGATGCCGGCGGAGCCTGCCCTGGGCCTGGGGCCCCCCTGAGCAGGTAAGAGCTGGGCTGGGGCAGTATATCCATGAGCTGGGGGGCAGAGCTGGGGCAGTATATCCATGAGCTGGGGCATATCCATGAGCTGGGGGGCAGAGCTGGGGCAATATATCCATGAGCTGGGGGGGCAGAGCTGGGGCAATATATCCATGAGCTGGGGGCAGAGCTGGGGCAATATATCCATGAGCTGGGGCAGAGCTGGGGCAATATATCCATGAGCTGGGGGGGGCAGAGCTGGGGCAATATATCCATGAGCTGGGGGGGGGCAGAGCTGGGGCAATATATCCATGAGCTGGGGCAGAGCTGGGGCAATATATCCATGAGCTGGGGCAGAGCTGGGGCAATATATCCATGAGCTGGGGGGTAGAGCTGGGGCAATATATCCATGAGCTGGGGCAATATATCCATGAGCTGGGGGGCAGAGCTGGGGCAGTATATCCATGAGCTGGGGCAGTATATCCATGTGCTGGGGCAGTATATCCATGAGCTGGGGCAGTATATCCATGTGCTGGGGCAGTATATCCATGTGCTGGGGCAGTATATCCATGAGCTGGGGCAGTATATCCATGAGCTGGGGCAGTATATCCATGTGTTGGGGCAGTATTTCCATGAGCTGGGCAATATATCCATGTGTGGCCTGGGGGCAATATATCCATGTGTGGTCTTGGGACAATATATGTCCATGTGAGCTGGGGGCAATATATGTCCATGTGAGCTGGGGGCAATATATGTCCATGTGAGCTGGGGGCAATACTATCTTTTTTATATTGCAGGAAAAAAAAGGTAAAAATATGGATCTTTTTTGGGGGGGGGTTGGGGGGCCCTTCATGGATTCTTGCACCGGGGCCCTCAGGTTTCTAGTTACGCCACTGCTTCATTCGCTAACTTCATGCCTTGCAGCGCTATTCCAACTGATTTGTAAACTTTGCCTGCAGTTCAGTTGTAAAGTGAACCTACTGTAAATGAATTAACAGCTAGCTAGAGAATAATGAGCTATATCAAACTCGCTCGTTATTATTTACTATACGCTGAAAAGAATACTGGTTCAGAAGCTCTGGTGTTAAGTGAATTTGCATTTACAAAGACGCTTAAAAATATATACCAAAGAAAATCACTTCGCTTCATTTACATGGTGCCGTGAGCAATGCGATCTGCCTCCTTCTTGTGCCATATACTGAAGAACACTGGGAACAAATAGTCCTTTACGGCTGAACTAAGGCTGAAAATACAGAAACTAATGGGGATTAAATTTCAATTAAATCAAGCTCTTGGTCAGAATAGGACCTTTTATCTGCAATCAGGGTCACCATCTGGGGGTGACAGCATATGATATGTTCAGGGTGCAAGTGGCTCCAGGCAGGCCTGGCCCTTACCAAAGCCTATTTAGTTTGTCTACTGTGTTCTACTATGTTACTCCTGTACTCCAGGACTCCCATGAAACACTTGCCTAGTGCTCAGCTTGTGAAATTTATACAAGTAGCAGTTCTGTGATTTTTTTTCCTTGAAAATGTTTATTTAATCATTGCTAAAGTTTGTCAAAATTTCATCAGGACATAAACCCCAACAACATCACACACATTTATAAGAAAAAATTTGCTTATCCCCCCGATGTCCCCACCAACTGCTGGGGAATGCCACCTATGTGTAGGGGGTGGCGCTATCACCCGAAACTGGCATAATCATAATGACGTGGCTCCTTGTATCTTGGCCACTCCTGCTCACAAGAAGGATGTGGCCTCATAGTACTGGTGTGCTTGGCGTACAGTATAGAGGTGGACGTCCACTTACAGCGCTGTCACTGAGAGGCACCAACTACTACTACTAAGCATCTGCATATATTTAAACTTGACTTCTCAATACACTTACTTTTATACACATTAGTACACAAACACTGATCACCATACAGTATTTCCACACAAAATGCTAGATATTAGTGGGAGAAGGCACAACAATTTTAAAGTAACACTTTAGACCAATGTTATATAACTTATCCTTTGGCCCCTACATCGAAAAACTCTCATCTAAACTTTACCCCAAACTAGGTGCCCTGTACAGAAACAAATCCTGCCTGAACCCCGCGGTAAGAAAACAGATTGTACAACAAATGCTTATGCCGGTCATTGAATACGGAGATGTAGTGTATACAGCTGCCCCACAAACACACCTTCTTAAACTTACTACATTTTAAAACTCATTCTGCCGCTTTGTGCTACAATGTAACTACATGACCCACCATTGTGGCCAGTGGTGTACTTAGGTTTTGTGCTGCCCTAGGCCTGACTAAACTCGTGCACCCCCTAATTTAAATTTGACGCACCCCTTCCTGTCAAGGGCACACCTCTTCCTGGTTAATCCCCACCCTTCCTCTTTAAGCTCCACCTTTTCCTCTTAGAGCTCCGCCTTTTCCTATCTTTATATTAAAAGTGGATACCAAGTGCCTACTTGTATATTTTGTATACCATTTCAAATGTATCTATTGAGATAAAGAAAATTATGAAATGTTTAAATTCAAGCATTTTTACAAAGAACAACCACGCATTCACGGGTTCAATAAAACCCACAGAAATGTGCAGTGTGTATGAGCATATCACAGAACTGCACAGCAATAAAACTCACAGTAATGTGCAGTGTGTATGAGCGTATCCCAGAGCTCCAGGGCAATACAACTCACAGTAATATGCAGTGTGTATCACAGAATCCACAGCAATAAAACTCCCAGCAATGCAATGTTTGGTGTGTGTCAGCGTATCAGAATCCACAGCAATAAAACTCCCAGCAATTCAATGTGCGGTGTGTATGAGTGCATCAGAATCCACTGCAATAAAATTCCCAGCAAACTGAGTGTATATGAGCACACAGCAATTATGCTGTGGAGCCATCTTGTCAGCAGTGGGGTGCCACTGCCAGAGGGTGTACTGTAGCTTTGAATCCCTTCCCGGTAGGTGTTCAGTCCAGAATAGAGTCTGTGTTAACGAAAGGGCGGGCAGCTGCGCGCGTGCGTTTCACGTGGTTCAGCCAGTCATGTGGTACTGAGACTCAGAGAAATGGCAGTGAAATGCCCAGATGTTCGGTGGTTTCAATCAGCAGGTTTATTCAGGCGAACCCCATAGGTTTCAATGTTAAAAATATTCCGTTTTTATGCAATATCTAATAAATCATTTATTATTTTAATCTGCAGTAAAAAGTCTTTACTTATTTATTTATTTTTTAGTACCTTTTAGTCATTTTTCAGATTTTTTTGGGCAAAATTCCCCCCCTTTTTTTAATAGCAGTTTTTCTTTTTTCTGTAACAGAACTTTTTATTATCAATCATAGGATCTTATATGTAAATTCCAGACATTTTCGTTCAGTAGTTCTTTTGAAAACAGCAGGCCACGGTTTTGCGGTGGCAGCATTCAGTGGCCGACTCCATGCACTTTGGGGACCCTGCGGTGAATGGTGAATTCACTGCAGGGTGGGGAAATTTTATTCTCCTAAGTGCAGGGAACTACAGAACACCAAAAAGTTGGCGTCATTTCGGTGCTCTGTGAGTAACCCATTTAGTGGTGAGGTTTTTTGCTGCCCCCTGGAAAGTGAAAGCCTAGGCCTTGCCTACCCAGGACATACTTGAAAATTAGCGAAATCTCAATGTATCCTTCCTGGTAAAATACTTTGCAAAAGTAAAAAAAAAATAAAAAAATTTTTTTAGGGGTGGGGCCACCCAGTGCGTGTTTGCCGCCCCCTGGAAAGTGCCGTCCTAGGCCTGGGCCTAGTCGGCCTAGGCCAAAATACACCACTGATTGTGGCATGTTAAAAGAGCTAAACTGCCCATTGCTGGACTCTAGGCGCACCCTTCACCTTTCCAACCTGGTGTTTCAGAGCTTTTCTGGGAGGCTACCACCCTACCTGAACAGGCCCCAGCAGTTCCCTCATCCTATAACCTCCGATCCAGGACCAGCATCTTACTTGCAGTACCACAATACAAAAAGAAAGTGGCACAATCCTCATTTTCCTACAGAGCACCACAATTATGGAATAACCTCCCAGACGCCATCAAATCTTCTCCCAGTCTAAAGTCCCTTAAGAGATCTCTATTAACATACCTCAATACGGAAAGTGAATATATTTCTTACATATTTATTTTCCGTAATCTATATATTTGTGTTATTTTTTAATATCTTGCATTTTATTACTTTGTATTTCTGTAACGACTGTAACAATTTAATGCTTTTGAACTCAGGACATACTTAAAAATTAGAGAAATCTCAATGTATCTTTCCTGGTAAAATATCTTATAAATAAATAAATAAATAAAAATTGTATAAACATAATAAATTCATTACGTTTATTATGAATAATATTATTATATAACCAGATATAAATGTGTAGGCCGTAAGCTTGGAGTTGTGGGAGGGGTTAGTTGCCTTCTTAAATACAGGCATATCCTCAGCCGACTTTCCTACCATTAAACCCTGACCACAATAATTTTTTTTCTTTTAAAGAAGGTTCAATGCTTAGATACATACTAACTATGCATTAATTGCATCAAATGTGAATATAAATCAGAAGTAGGATCAAATAAAATACAATCTTTAACAGTGTTCTGTGATCGATTGCCTTAAGTCATAACATTGATACACTACCTACATGATGGTCTATTAGAGTTATTGTGGTTCGAAGTTAGCATGAGGATTTTGGCTACCATGCTACAACACTGTGTGACGGGAAACATCAGATGGGATTCAAATCATAAAGCTCTTTGGCCAGGTAATGGTTAGAACCATGTGAGACAGATGTTCTGTGATTTGATTTTTGGCTTTGGCCTATAGTTGAATAATATAATGCTGGAGAGCACATGGCAGGTTTGGCAGTGCTTTCTGATTTCACTCTAAATAAAAACTCTGGATAATCTTTTTTCTTCTTTAAAGCCTGTGCTCAAAATGTTTAGAGCAACTAGCATATCAACTTAAATAGACAATTAAAAATGTCTGCCAAACATTTAGCAACAATATGGATGTGACACATAAGATTATCATTAAGATGGGTTTCCTGTTGTGTATATTATTATATAATATAAATATACACGTTTTATGTATGTATCTGATTCAATATGTCTAAATGCAGTCATACAAATTCTTTGGCCATTTCTTTATTCAGTTGTGATATGAGATACTAAACATCAGACTTGTCAACGCACACACACACTATTTTCCCTCAGACCCCCTGATCACCTGGCAGCCCTTTGCTGTCATCCGGTTTTCAGAAAGTCTAACGGAAAATGCATCATAAATTGCCTATTTAAATGGTACTCACGGTGTTTCAACAGTTAAAGCAGGGCTGTTGGAATCCAAATATAGCAAGTTTCCCTCATGAATAAGCAGCTCTAATTGGCTGCTCGTGAGGAAAACTGGCCACTCTGCCATGCAAACAACAAAGGCGATACACCTCTTTAACCCCTTCCCGACTGCTGACGTACCATGTATGTCCGATCGAGAAGTCTCCCTTAGACCCACTGACGTACATAGTACGTCAGGGTTTTCTAACCTCCCACCCTCCGATACTGACCTCTCTCGCTGGGCTCCCACTGCGGACTGGCAGGGGGCCCTGTCAGACACAATGACGTCATCACGGTGCCTACCGGTGACTGCAGTAAAAACGAGGAAGGGGCGCTCCTTTGGAGTCTTCCCTTTTCAGCTGTGTGTCCCATTAACCGTTTCGTTGCCAGATCGCAATTCGGCGCCGATCGGCCAATGATACCAAACATGACCAGGTTTTTTGTAAAAGAGAGATAGAAAAAAAAAAAAATAATAAAAAAATGTTTTGTTTTTTTTCTTTAAATTTTCTTGTGGTTTAATTAAATAGGACTTAAGCTGGCATCTAAAAATTATGGGCATAAAACGATCAAAATGAGTTTAGCGCACAGAGGTGAAATGGCTTAACAGTGAAGGGGTTAAAAATCAAAAACAGAAAAATTGGGTATTTCTATTCTCGGGACAAAATTTTGAAACTATTCAACCAGGGTCTTTTTTGACGGTTGTAGATTTTGGGGATTACATTTTTAAAAAGTGTGTTTTTTCCATGTCTTCATCATATTTAATTTTTTTTTATAGTAAATTATAAGATGTAATGGAAATAATGGTATCTTTAGACAGTCCATTTAATGGCGGGTAAAACGGTATATAATATGTGTGGCAATAAAAAAACGGTTTGATCCTTGGATGAGGATAGACTAAGACTGATTTCCTCTGAGTTCCTGCTTCTTGTGTTAGTTCACGTTCAAGTTCTGATTCTGGATATTCTGTGTATGACTTCTTGCTCTGGTTTCTGGATTATTCTCTTGTCTGTCCCCTGAAGTATATCCGCATTGTTGATTATCTTGTGTATGACCTGGCTTGGCTTCTGGAACCTCTTCTGTATTTTATCTGTCTGTTTACATTAGTTTGTTTTCACTCAATAGGCATTTGGCCACAAAGCCATTTGGTGTGAGTGATACTCAGGGCCTTATTTTGTACTCCCTGGCTGGGAGTGTTTGCTTATTTAGTTTGTTTCCACTCACAGACATCTGGCCACAAAGTCATTTGGTGTGAGTGTTATTTGTTCCTGGCTGGGAGTGTTAGGATCAGCAGTGTGTTGCATTCATTGTGCTTTCAAGTACCGAGTTCTGTCTTGCATTGTGTTGCATTCATTGTGCTGTCAAGTTCAGAGTTCTGTCTTGCATTGTAAAAAAAGAAAATAAAAAAAGGATCTTTATTTAATAAAAAAAACACGATAGAATCGCCAGAATTATCGTAGACACTTTGAAACGAGGAGAACAGACGTTCCGAAAAAACCAAGATTTCCGAAATTTCCGAAAAGTCGATACAAAAAACGAGCAAAGTGACCCTCAAACACGAAAAATGGTCGATATTCCGAAAAAAAAATGTACACGAAAAACGAGCCGAACCGAACCGAATCGAAACAGAAATCGGTCGAAACGAGCCGAATTGAAAATTTTAAACATCCGAACAAATCGAACCGAATCGAACCGAAAAAAAAATTGGTGCACAAGTCTAATACTTGCCCTAAATGCTTCAATCTACACAGTGTAAAGGCTCCCCATCACCCTATAGGGGGCCTACCATTACAGCGCGTCCTTAGCAGCCAAATGGTTAAAAGTATTCATCCCCCCTTTTTTAACCCCCCCACATGGGATTTTTGTCTAATGGTAAAATACGTGTTTCTTTATTTTTCACGAAGACTGTATTTACCAAACGTCACACCTGTAACATCTTTAACTTTTGAAATATAGATATAGAAACATAGAAAATGTCGGCAGATAAGAACCTTTCGGCCCATCTAGTCTGCCCAATTACATGGATACTGATAAAAGTATTCACATCCCTTTTCCCCGACCCCCCCCCTTCACTGGATTTTCGGAAAATGGTAAAACTGAAACTACATTTTTGAGATATAAGTATCCTGTTTAAAATTTCAACCCCCTTCCCCCCCACTTGGATTTTTGAAAAACGGTAAAATACGTGTTTTTTTGACATTTCAAGTCTAATTTAAATACCGATTTTCACGTCTGTAACATCTTCTGTTTTTGTGTTATTGGTATCCTGTTTAAAATAATCAACCCCCTTTTTCACCCCCTTTGGGGCGGAGTTTCCAAAAATCCTTCCTTAGTGGGTGCCTACTTCATAAATACAGTGTACCTTCAAAATTTCACATTCCTAGGCTAAAAGGTTGCAGCTGGTGATGAGTCAGTCAGTCAGGACTTTCGCATTTATATATATATATATATATATATATATATATAGATAGGTATTCTGTTTAAAAGTATTCACCCCCCCTTTTTTTTCACACCCCACCTGGGATTTTTGGAAAATGGTAAAACACCTTTTTTTTTTATTTTTCAAGTACATAGTAAATACCAAATTTCACATCTGTAACATCTTTGGGTTTTTAAAATATAAGTATACTGCTAAAAGTATTCAGACCCCATTCCCCCAACCCCCCCTTAATTGGATTTGTGGCAAACGGCAAAACACATGTTTTTTTTTCACGAGCATTGTAAATACCAAATTTCACACCCGTAACATCTTCGGTTTTTGAAATATAGGTATACTGATAAAGGTATTCAATCCCCCTTTTTTGCCCCCCCAAGGAATTTACAGAAAATGGTAAAATACGCGTTTTTTAATTTTTCTAGATGAATCTAAATACCAATTTTCAAGCCTGTAACATCTGTTTTCAAGATATAGGTGTCATGTTAAAAAAATTAAATGTTAAACCCCCTGTTTTTGCCCCCACTTGGATTTTTTAAAACCGGTAAAATTCGTGTTTTTTTTAGTTTTTCAAGACGAATCTAAATACCGATTTTCACGTCTGTAACATCTTCTGTTTTTGAGCTATAGGTATCCTATTTAAAATATTCAACCCCCTTTTTCACCCCCTTAGGGGCAGTGTTTCCAAAAATCCTTCCTTAGTGGGTGCCTACATTGTAAAAACAGTGCACCTTCAAAATTTCACGTTCCTAGGTTAAACAGTTTCAGCTGGCCATTGATGAGTCAGCCAGGACTTTCGCATTCATGATAAAAGTATTCAACCCCCCTTTTTGCCCCCCTCAAGGAATTTTCCAAAAACGGTAAAATATACGTGTTTTTTTATTTTTCAAGGTGAATCTAAATGCCGATTTTCAAGTCTGTAACATCTTCTGTTTTTGAGCAATAGGTATCCTGTTTAAAATATTCAACCCCCCTTTCATTCCCTTAGGGGCGGAGTTTCCCAAAATCCTTCCTTAGTGGGTGCCTACATCATAAAACAGTGCACCTTCAAAATTTCACGTTCCTAGGTTAAACGGTTTCAGCTGGGCTTTGATGAGTCAGTCAGTCAGTCAGGACTTTCGCATTTATGATAGAAGCATTCAACCCCCTTTTTGCCCCCCCAAGGAATTTTCATAAAATGGTAAAATACGTGGTTTTTTTATTTTTCAAGAAGAATATAAATACCAATTTTAACATCTGTAACATCTTCTGTTTTTGAGCTATAGGTATCCTGTTTAAAATATTTTAAATATTCAACCCCCTTTTTTCACCCCCCCACATGGATTTTTGAAAAATGGTAAACTATGTTTGTTTTTTTTTCTAGGCGAATCTAAATACCGATTTTCACATCTGTAATATCTTCTGTTTTTAAGCTATTGGTATCCTGTTTAAAATATTCAACCCCTTAGAGGCATAGTTTCCAAAAATCCTTCCTTAGTGGGTTCCTATGTCATAAAAACAGTGTACCTTCAAAATTTCGCGTTCCTAGGTTGATGTTGGGAGGGGCTTAACTTCAGCGTCTGAGGACGCTGAAGTCAGACCGCCGCGGGACCCCAGACAGAGAGGTGAGTATCTCCGCCGGGGCTCCCGCAAGCGGATGACGTGTGGGGCACGTCCTCCGCATATAGCGTGAGTCAATGAGGACGTGCCCCACACGTCATCCGCAGCGAAGAGGCTAAAAGTATTCACCCCCCTTTTTTCAACCCCTGTCGGGATTTATGGAAAATGGTAAAACACGTGTTTTGTTATTTTTCGAAAAGATTGTAATTACCAAATTTCACACCTGTAACATCTTTGGTTTTTGAAACATAGGTATACTGAAAAAAGTATTCACACCCCTTTCCCCCGACCACCCTTAATTGGATTTTTGGAAAATGGTACAACACATGTTTGTTTGTTTGTTTGTGTTTTACGAAGATTGTAAATACCAAACTTCACACCTGTAACATTATTGGTTTTTGAAATATAGGTATACTGATAAAAGTATTCAACCCCCCTTTTTGCCCCTCCCCCACTGGATTTTCAGAAAATGGTAAAATACGCATTTTTTTATTTCTCAAGACAAATCTAAATACCAATTTGTAGGCCTGCAACATCTTCTGTTTTTGAGATATTGGTATCCTGTTTAAAAGTATTCACACACCCTTTTTTCACCCCCCACTTGGGATTTTTGGAAAATGGTAAAACACTTGTTCATTTATTTATCAAGAAGATTATAAATACCAAACTTCCCACCTGTAACATCTTTAGTTTTTGTTTTTTTGTATTTGAATTTTTTTTTTGTAAAGGAAAGAAAGATCGTACATCGATCATCAAGTATAACCAAGCAGGGCCAAACACGTAAGTCATAAGGAAACCATAAACCTAAATATTAGGGATGAGCTGTTCGGTTCGATGTGTTCGGAGTTCGATGCGAACATCGCCAGTTTGGATGTTCGCGAACTACAAACATTTCCACGTGTTCGCCGCATGTTTGCCCACAATGCACCACAATGCACTTTTTGCACTGGCCTGAAGCTTGTAATTGGCTACAGCCTGCACCTGACCACAGTTTAGGTGCAAGACAGGTGCAAGACTATGCCAATCACGGCTCAGAGTCCTGATTGGGCAAATTTTGCCCAATTATGGGCTCACAGATCTAAGTTCCGCAGCACACTATATAAGGCTTGAACCCAGCCCAGCCAGCACATGTTTTTCTGCAAGAGTGAGAGGAGATTGTTCTGTCAGTGTGACTTCTCACTGCTAGTGACAGCTATTGGGGGGGTCTCACTTGTTGCAGATATCTGGGAATTGGTGGTGGAAAGTGTGTCTTCTCAGTCAGTGACAGCAGCAATTTGGGGGGCTCACTTGTTGTAGATATCTGGGAATTGGTGGAAAGTGTGTCTTCTCCGTCAGTGACAGCAGCAATTTGAGGGGCTCACTTGTTGCAGATATCTGGGAATTGGTGGTGGAAAGTGTGTCTTCTCCGTCAGTGACAGCAGCAATTTGGGGGGCTCACTTGTTGCAGATATCTGGGAATTGGTGGTGGAAAGTGTGTCTTCTCATTCAGTGACAGCAGCAATTTGAGGGGCTCACTTGTTGCAGATATCTGGGAATTGGTGGTGGAAAGTGTGTCTTCTCCGTCAGTGACAGCAGCAATTTGGGGGGCTCACTTGTTGCAGATATCTGGGAATTGGTGGTGGAAAGTGTGTCTTCTCATTCAGTGACAGCAGCAATTTGGGGGGCTCACTTGTTGCAGATATCTGGAAATTGGTGGTGGAAAGTGTGTCTTCTCAGTCAGTGACAGCAGCAATTTGGGGGGCTCACTTGTTGCAGATATCTGGGATTTGGTGGAAAGTGTGTCTTCTCATTCAGTGACAGCAGCAATTTGGGGGGCTCACTTGTTGCAGATATCTGGGAATTGGTGGTGGAAAGTGTGTCTCACTGAGTTATACCAGAGTTCTGGAAATCTTTAATCTTTATACCAGAGTTGAATCAGAGTTCTGCAGCATATCTCCAATTTTTATAACAGAGTTGAATCAGAATTCTGTATATCTTTAATCTATATATCACTCACCATGTCAGAAAGACCAAAAAGGACAGACAGACGCTCCCAGACACAGATAAGAGGGCAAGCAGCCTCTGTGTCGGGAGGCTGTGCCTCTGGTCATCGTGGACATGAAGCATCCTCTGCAGGGGCACGCTTGTCCTTTCTAACTGGTGCTGGCTGTCTTAAGCAGCAGCAACATACAGAGGATTTGGTGGATTGGCTAACCAGGCCATCTTCATCCTCCGAGTCCTCTGCCAGCCAGGCTTGTAGTGGTTTACAGTCCACCTCAGCTGCCAAAGCATCTAATGCAGCCTCCATGTCCACAGCTACTCCTGCCGTAGCCTCACTATCACACACGGAGGAGTCAGCTGAATTGTTTGACTACAATGACAGTAACATGCTGCTTGAGGATGCGCAGCAACTACAGTGCTCTGATTCAATCTCTGAGGTTGAGGAAGGGAGTATAATCAACCAAGAGGAAGGGGGTGCCAGTGATGACACACAAATAACTGGCACTCATGTTGCCCCAGCAGCTGCAGCATACTGCCAAGTTGGCTCCAGTGACGAGGAGATAGGGGGTGATGACAATGATGATGAGGTCACTGACTCCACCTGGGTGCCTGATCGAACAGAAGAGTCAAGTGAGGAGGAGGAGGCACAACAAACACGAGGCACAACGTCCTCTATGACCAACCGTAGCCAGTCCAAGGCATCAGATGTCAGAGCTGCTCAGATGCAGAGTGCTGTTGTCTCAAAGCACACATCCAGGAACTCTGCTGTCTGGGAGTTCTTTAAGAAATGTTCAGCAGACCGCACCGTTGCTATTTGTAATCTATGTCAGATGAGGATCAAGCGTGGGAAAGACACTGGACGCTTGGTTACCACGTGCTTGAGGTGACATATGACCACCTGCCATGCATCCAGTTGGCGCAACACTTTGCGTAGGTCCTCCTCACCTGTCTCTACCCCCATTTTATGTCCTGCCATGTCATTGACACCAACCTCCACTGACAGGGATGATGCTACAGTAATGGATGTACCAGGTTCTTCCTCACAATGTGACAGCATCCCATCAGCTGAAGATTTACACAGTCAGATTACGTTGTCCCAGCTGCTGCAGCGTAAGAAAAAATATAGTCTCAACCATCCCCAAGCACAGCGTCTAAATGCAGGCTTAGCAAAATTACTCGCGTTGCAGCTGCTGCCTTTCCAGCTGGTGGACTTTGCTTCCTTCTGTGAATTTGCTGAATGTGCTGTACCATAGTGTCAGGTTCCAAAACACCATTTCTTTTCACGGAAGCCCATTCCAGCACTATACCAGCAAGTGGAAGATAATGTTATGGAGTCATTGGGAAAGGCAGTCAGCAGCAAGGTGCACATGACTTTAGACACGTTACATTTCCTTTACGGCACACTGGGTAACTCTGATTGCAGCTGGGAGGGATCCAAGATGGGGCTCTGTGCTGGAGCTTGTTCATCCACCACGCCTCCAGAAAGCTGCTTGTATGAGGTCTGTCTGCTCCACCACCACCTCTCCCTCTTCCTCCTCCTCCTTCTCTGTCTCTGGCGAAGTGGCAGTTAAACCGACACGTGACAGGGGCTATACAATGGCTCAATCAAAAAGATGGCATACTGTGCTTGAGCTGGTTTGCTTAGGGGACAGGAGCCACACCAGGCCAGAAATTCTGTCAGCTCTGCAAGGGCAGGTGAAGAGATGGTTAACACCATGCCAGCTTCAGATGGGAATGGTCGTCTGTGATAATGGCAGCAACCTTCTCTCCGCCCTATGCCAGGGTAAGTTGACGCCTATACCATGCCTAGCACACGTCCTAAATCTGGTGGTACAGCATTTCCTAACCAGGTACCCATGGCTGGCAGAGCTTCTCAGCCAGGCCAGAAAAGTCTGCAGCCACTTCAGATGGTCATTCCCAGCAAGTGTTCGCCTGGCAGAAATTCAGAGAGAATTCCACCTTCCCACAAACCGTCTGATCTGTGACATGCCCACCAGGTGGAACTCGACATTAGCAATGCTGCAGCGTCTGCACAAGCAGCAGAGGGCCATCAACGAGTACCTGTGTGAGTATGGCACCAGGACAGCTTCAGGTCAGCTTGTTTTTTCCCCCCCGCAGTGGCTGATGATGAAGGATGCATGCACTGTACTGTCACCATTTGAGTTGGCAACGAGGATGGTGAGCAGGGACAGTGCATGCATTAGTGACACAATTCCTTTAGTGTTCCTGCTGGAGCGCACTCTGCAGGGAATTATAGATGTGGCACTAGAGGCAGAGCAGTAGGAGGAAGAGGAGGCCTTCCCTAGCTCTCATGGCCACAGTCTTTCCGCAGACAGCATTCCTGCGGGTCCTTCTCAGATCAGACAGGAGGAGGAGGAATATTTAAGTAGTGGGGGCATTGAAGGTGGGGATTCCTCAAGGGAGGGTTTTGTGCGCCCAGAAACCCAAGGACTAGTATGTGGCTGGGAAGAGGAAGTGCATGATGGGGTCCTCCTCATTGACCAGGAAGACTCGGAAGCTAATGCCACCTCCAACCTACGCTGCATGGGCTCCCTTATCCTGCAAAGCCTGGTAGAGGACCCGAGGATTCGTGCTATAAAGGAGAGGGATCATTACTGATCGGCAAGCCTTCTTGATCCACAATACAAGGGTAAAGTTGCAGAGCTCATCCTGCCCTCAAAGAGGGAGGACAGGATGAAAAAACTTGAGGACGCTCTAAAGCGACACTTGTGTAACACCTTTACAGGCACTGGTAGGTTACCAAGTGATGACACAGGTGCTTCTGAGGCTGCAGTTGATCAGAGGAAGAGCGGTGAAAGGGGCTGCTTGACTGATGCCTTTTCCAATTTTTTAGTCCACGACGCCCAGGGACGTCAAATGTAGGCACCCATTGCCAGCGTCTTCACCATATGGTGCAGGACTACCTAGGGACAAGGGCAGACCTGGATACCTTTCCAGCAGATGATCCACTGGCTTACTGGGTGTTGAGATTGGATCACTGGCCAGAACTTAGCCAACATTCTATGCAGCTACTAGGTTGCCCTTCATCCAGCGTGCTTTCTGAAAGGACGTTCAGTGCCGCTGGAGGTTTTGTCACAGACAAAAGAGTGTATCTGTCCACCGACTCTGTAGACCGGCTGACATTTATAAAAATGAATTAGTCCTGGATCAGCAGCTATCAATCCCCTGATGCTGACGTAATGGAATAGATCGGGGATCTCTTCTGCATTCACAAAACCTCCACCACTGCACTCTTCCACTATACCACAAAGGGGTTACGGTGTGAATGCACTTGCTTCCACCAAAGGCACAAAATTTGGGTGCACTGCCACTGGCACCTATATTACCAGATTCATATCATTTTAATATTGGACCGCAGGGTCCAACTCTGCACTCTTCCACAATACCACAGAGGGGTTACGGTGTGACGGCACTGTTGCCAACACTAAAGGCCCAATTTTAAACCACCTATTGTTACTTTCATCCAAAGCCTGCATAAGTTTCACCATAATTTAGTCAAAAAATCACTAAACTTGTTCTGCATGTCCTAAAATGTCTCCTCTTGTCATACAGACTGCCGCCCCAAGCAGTTGTTTATGAATAGATTAAAGGAAAATTATTTACCGTCACTTGAAATGTCATTTTTTTGTTTTCAAATGTTTCTATACATCCTACAAATCTGCCACTTCACTGGCAGGTTATGGGGACCTCCTAGGCACGATATTTGAAGGAATTTTTCATTTTTATTTTTAACCCTTATTTCATTGGAAAACTCACTGTTCCTTTAAAAACGTTTTGTTTTTAACTTTTTGTCCTTGTTTCCTGTCCCCCAGGGCACTACCCGGACCCCCATACACCTTTTATGGCAAATATCTTGCATATATGCCCTCTCGGAGGGCACTTTAAAAATCGAACTTTTGAGTCCCATTGACTTGCATCGATTTCGGTTCGTGTTCGCGTTCGAACTCGAACTTTTGAAATTGTTCGAGTTCGAATGCGAACCGAACACGAGGGTGTTCGGCTCATCCCTAATAAATATCAACAAAATCAACAGAACTGTAAGAAAAAAAGGGGTAGGATACGAAAAAGCAAAGTCTCAAAGATAAGTAGGGGGAGGGAAGAGGGGGGAATGGGAGAGAAAATAATTAAGTCTGTAATGGTAGAGACTTAGATGGGATGTAATTGAGTTGCAACTCTAACCCAGATCCAGCACGGATGTAGAAGAGGCCCCGGGGTCAAGGCCAAGAGACGCCCGAGCAGGGCTAAGACCCAAGGAGTGCAACAGGCCTCCTCCGTAGTGGATACTAAATGAGACACATTGTCATGGTTGACGTACATGGTTCTGGCCGCCCCCCATCTATACCTAATTTCGCGACCCCTCAAAAAAAGCAGAGACTTCTCTAAATTGTCGTCGCACCAGTAAAGTAACAAAAGGCAAATCATTAAATAATACCAGTGATAAACCCTCAAAGGTGATCGGGGCACGGCTGCAGCAGACGACATTAGCCTATGTTTATCGGTCTCACTCTCCGCCACCGCCAGCACATCCCGTGGGGATTCAGCCAGGGCCATAGCCGCTTTACTCAGCCAGATAGCGGTCCCAAAAATAGTTCTGTTCAGCGTCTCCATCACATGTGACACGAATCGGTTGACAAATGGCAACAAGGCATCGTTGGCGATCGACTCCGGTCTCCCCCGGATACGGATGTTCCTCCAGCGATGTTGGCTTTCAGCTGCCTCCACTGCACCTGTCAGTATCTTAACTTGGGATTGCAGGAATTCCCCCTGCAGTTTAAGTAAGGCCTGTGTCGCCACAGTCTCCTCCACCCGAACTTCAACGGCTGTCAGCTGTCCCTTAACCTTCTTCAGATCCGTAGTTAGAGCCGCAAAGTCGGCATGCCATACTGTCCTCATCTCGTCCAAAGTCTCACCCAGTAATTGGCGAACATCGTCCAGGGTAAAGGACAAAAGGCCTGCCTTCCCTCGTGATCTGTTGGAGTCCCGAAGAGAGCCTGCGTGTCCGGGAGGTGCAGACAACGTCACAAGTTTACGTGCTACTGATTTCTTCGAGCTGCCCTCTCAGCCGCCAACCGTCCCGTCTTCCCTGATATGCGAGGTGATTGCCGTGCAGCGATTGAGGCCTCCGACCAATATGGGTCTCCATCCTCCGAGGAGCTCATCGTGGGAGAAAGGTATGTCGTCGGTTCCCCTTGCCGTTTCTGCCGGGACTCACCCAATGCATCTCGGATGTCCCTCTGCCTAGAGTCCTCCGGTATTTGGGATTTCTTAGCTGACTTGGGACCCATAATAAAACTGTTTGGCGTGTAAGTCCCGTCCACGAAGCCACCAGTAATGTCCTGGCCAGGTATAAGCCCTTAAGATGGCTGCCAGGCTCGCACCACCGCACCAGGCCTCACTCCCCAATACAGCCCTGATCCGAGCCAGACAGGGTGGAAATCACGATCCGACGTACCGGGATAGGGCCAGTTGGTATCCTTCAGTCGCCGATAGAAAAAGAAACAGGGGAAATGTCCAAAATCCACATAAAATCAGCGAAATCACCGAAGAGCACTGGGAGATGCGACTGTTCCCGCCGGAATCTTTAGTTTTTGAAATATAGGTATACTGATAAAAGTATTCACACCCCTTTTCTCCCCCACCCCTTAACTGAATTTTCGGAAAATAATAAAACACGTTTGTTTTTTTCCACAAAGATCGTAAATACCAAATTCCACACTTGAAACATCTTTGGTTTTTGAAATATAGGTATACTGATAAAAGTATTCACACCCCTTTCCCTCAACCCCTCTTTACAGGATTTTTTTTTGGAAAATGGTAAAACACATATCTGGGTTTTTTGCATGAAGATTGTAAATACCTAATTTCACACCTGTAGTATCTTCGGTTTTTGAAATATTGGTATACTGATAAAAGTAGTCAACCCCCCCTTTTTGACCCCCCCACTGGATTTTTGGAAAATGGTAAAACACATCTTTTTTTATTTTTCAAGATGAATCTAAATACCAATTTTCAGAACCCCCTTTCTTCACACCCCACTTGGATTTTGGAAAAATGGTAAAATCAGTGTTTTTTTATTTTTCAAGATGAATCTAAATACCGATTTTCATGTCTATAACATCTTCTGTTTTTGAGATATAGATATCCTGTTTAAAATATTCAACCCCCTTTTTCACCCCCTTAGGGGCGGAGTTTCCAAAAATCCTTCCTTAGTGGGTGCCTACATTGTAAAAACAGTGCACCTTCAAAATTTCACGTTCCTAGGTTAAACAGTTTCAGCTGGCCATTGATGAGTCAGTCAGGACTTTCGCATTTATGATAAAAGTATTTAACCCCCCTTTTTGCCCCCCTCAAGGAATTTTCCAAAAACGGTAAAATACGTGTTTTTTTATTTTTCAAGGTGAATCTAAATGCCGATTTTCAAGTCTGTAACATCTCCTGTTTTTGAGCAATAGGTATCCTTTTTAAAATATTCAACCCCCCTTTCACTCCCTTAGGGGCGGAGTTTCCCAAAATCCTTCCTTAGTGGGTGCCTACATCATAAAACAGTGCACCTTCAAAATTTCACGTTCCTAGGTTAAACGGTTTCAGCTGGGCGTGGATGAGTCAGTCAGTCAGGACTTTCGCATTTATGATAAAAGTATTCAACCCCCCTTTTTGCCCCCCAAGGAATTTTCAGAAAATGGCAAAATATGCGTCCTTTTTATTTTTCAAGCTAAATCTAAATACCAATTTGCAGGCCTGTAACATCTTCTATTTTTGAGATATAGGTATTGTGTTTAAAATATTAAAAATATTCAACCCCCTTTCTTCGCCCCCCCCCACTTGGATTTTGGAAAAATGGTAAAATCAGTGTTTTTTTTATTTTTCAAGATGAATCTAAATACCGATTTTCATGTCTATAACATCTTCTGTTTTTGAGCTATAGATATCCTGTTTACAATATTCAACCCCCTTTTTCACCCCCTTTGGGGCAGAGTTTCCAAAAAACCTTAGTGGGTGCCTACGTCATAAACACAGTGCACCTTCAAAATTTCACGTTCCTAGGTTAAACGGTTTCAGCTAGGCGTTGATGAGTCAGTCAGTCAGTCAGTCAGGACTTTCGCGTTTATATATATAAATATAAAAAGGTGAAACTCAAAAAATTTGACTATCGCGCAAAAGTTAATTTATTTCAGTAATGCAACTTAAAAGGTGAAACTAATATATGAGATAGTTCAAGCCATGATTTGTCATAATTGTGATGATTATGGCTTACAGCTCATGAAAACCCCAAATCCACAATCTCAGAAAATTAGAATATTACATGCAATCAATAAAACAAGGATTGTACATAGAACAATATCGGACCTCTGAAAAGTATAAGCATGCACATGTGCTCAGTACTTGGTTTGGGCCCCTTTTGCAGCAATTACTGCCTCAATGCGGCGTGGCATGGAAGCTATCAGCCTGTGGCACTGCTGAGGTGTTATGGAAGACCAGGATGCTTCAATAGCGGCCTTCAGCTCTTCTGCATTGTTCAGTCTCATGTCTCTCATCTTTGTCTTGGCAATGCCCCATAGATTCTCTATGGGGTTCAGGTCAGGCAAGTTTGCTGGCCAATCAAGCACAGTAATCACATGGTCATTGAACCAGGTTTTGGTGCTTTTGGCAGTGTGGGCAGGTGCCACGTCCTGCTGGAAAATGAAGTCAGCATTCCCACAAAGCTCGTCTGCGGATGGAAGCATGAAGTACTCAAAAATCTCCTGGTAGACAGCTGCGTGAACGTTTGCACGATATTCAAATTTTTCGATTTTCACCTGTAGATATGTGTGGGTTCCATAAACGAGTAAGAGGAAAATTTGACCTAAACACAAAAAGCGCAGAAACGTAAAAAACAGCAGTGGGCACTTACGGACGGATTTTTGTAAAACCGCTCAGACGCTAAGGGGTTAAGGGACGTGGGCATGATAGTGATGGCATATATTGAGTAATGACTCTCAAATATTATGACTCAAGATGCTAATACAGCACATTAGACGTATAGAGCTGCCAATAGCGAGCAGCAAATGAATAACGGACAGAAAATAAAATACACACATCCTTAAAAGGCACATTTTTGTTACAGAATAATTGAAAACGCAATGTAGATGTGTCTTTCAATGAAGGTACACAACATTTTTTTAAAACATGGGATGTGTAGTCAACACTTAACCCTTTCGCTGCTGAGGCTTTTCCCGCCCCTGTGCTGAGGTCATTTTTTACCTGTTTTGCGCATCATGTTTAAACCTGTTTTGAAGGCTTATTTTAGTATATGACATCGACATATTATATATCGTTCTTTCCGTCAGACTCGGTAGATTCATAATATGTCATTATTATATGTATACGTTATGTCATGTTTGTATATTATAACAAAAAATGCAATAAAATATGTATTTTCAATAATTTACAGCGTGTAAAGTGTTTTTTTCCACATTTTAACATGCGAGCAATTGCGGTTATATTTTGTATGGGGTGCGCTTGTTAAAAAAATTAGAGATGGGGTCTCGTTACATTTTTTTTTGGGGAAAATGACACCATTTTTAACAAACGCACCGCATACAAAAATCGTTAATGCAGCATTATTGTTCACATTATAATTGAAATGGGAACAATATTGCTGCATTAACAAAACAAAAAACAAAAAAAAAAAGTGTTTATTTTTTTTTTTTAATTTTTTTTTTTAATTTTTTTTATTTTTATTTTTATTTTTATTTTTTTTTTACATTTTTTTTTACTTTCATGTTTGGTATCGTTGGAACGGCCATGCTCTGGCCGATCCAACGATATCAAAATTTAACCCCTAACTGCCACGGATCGGGAGATAGGGAGTTCATTGGAACTCCCTATCTCCACACTTCGTGGCAGTTAGGGGTTAATGCTAGGACTGGCGTCATCGTGCTGCGCACGATGACGCCAGTCCTCTGGGGGAGTTCCCGGAAGCTTGGCCGACATCCAAGATGTCGGCCAGCTCCCGGGAAGGATCGCAAATCGGCGCTTTTCAGCGCCGATTTGCGATCCAGCTCCCCAGGGGTTAATGCCAGGCATCATTTGGAAGGGCAGGCTGTGCCTTCCAAATGATGCCTGGGTTAAGCCCCTGTGAGCCGCCGATCGGAGGGAGAGAGGTCCGAAGGACCTCCCCCCCCTCCCTTTCAGGCGCCTCCTCCGCACATGCGGGGGGGGCGCCTGAATTATGTGTCATCGCGGGGGCGCGATGACACATAACAATGGCGGCCACTGCTCCGGATGCCGGGCTGACATCCAGGATGTCAGCCCGCACCGGAGGGGCCAGCGATCGGCCGGTACCCGGCCGAACGCTGACCCCAATGCGAGGACGCGCTCAGCGCGTCCTCCGCATACCAGGGGCAATGCTGAGGACGCGCTGAGCGCGTCCTTAGCATTGAAGTGGTTAAAGGAACACTCTACTCAAAAAATCACCCCCCCCCCGTTTTTTTATCCTAACCTATCTCTATTCCCTAATAATAGTGTTTAGATTTTTTTTTTTTTTGTAACTGTGATAAAATCCCTAAAATCCTCTTGTTTCCAGCGGCGTCTTTTTTTTTTTTATACTCACCTCCCTCCTCTTCCGCTCCCGTCCTTCTTGCTGCGTCTTGGCTTCTGGTTTACGTGAGAAGCGCGCATGCGCGCCTCTCACATAAGCCAGCCAATCGGCAGGCTTCCTCCCCGCTCCCTCTGAGGATTAGTGTTGCGCGCAAGAGGATGCGCGCAACACTAACCCTCGGAGGGAGCCGCCAGCTTCTGCGGTGAGTAGGAGACGTCATCGCGCTGAAAGCTTGATGACGTCTCCTACTCGGCAAAAGTCGGCAGAAGCGGGAAATATGATTCCTGCTCTGCTGACTGACAGCTGGGAGGGCGGAGTAAACTCCTCCGCCTCTCTCAGCTGTTTTCAGCATTTACAGCTGAACCGCTGAGCGGAGGGAGGGGGGACAGAGGGCAGGATACTCCGGGCATCATGACCACCTAAAATAGCTTAGGTGGTCATGTTGCTTAGAGTATCCCTTTAAATGTAGGTCTAAACAGCAATATTACATATTGTTATTCTGAGATGATTAAAAGACTAAAATATCATAAATTTGCTCATTCTTTAATTTTTCATGTGTTTGGTGATACTTTACAAAAATATTGCTGGGATAAAAGGTTCTAAACTCTAGATGGTGTCCCTTTATCTAGCACAATTTCAGAAGGGGCTACATTATTAGCATTCTGGCAAAATATAGAGACAATATAAATATATAGGCAATGAAAATGGTCAGGTTATGGGGATTTACTGATTATAATAAGAGGAATTGCAACTCAGCTTCAACAAAATACCAATAGAATACAAAAATAATATCTGCTTGTGGTATAATGCAATATAATATGGAAATACAGTAACACATTAGGGGTTATTCAGAGAGAGCCGAACTGGCCCCAAAACTGCACCAAAATTCGGCAGCCTGTTTGACGGCAGTGAAATCCCCATAGAGAAGCAATGGTTAATCTATTAAGAGAACACCGAACAACAGAGAGAGGTCAGTGAAATGTCCTGATGTTCAATGGTTTCAAATATAATCATCCCATAGGTTTTGTGTTAAAAATATTCCTGTTTTTATTCAATATCTATTAAACCATTTATTCTTTTAATTTGCAGCAAAAATATTTTATTTTTCTTTTATGATATTTTAAGCATATTTGTGATTGGGCAAAATTGGGCAAAATTGTTTTTCAATTATTTTTTTTTAATAGCTTTTTCTTCTGTAACAGACCTTTTTATTATTATGCAAAGGACCTTATTTCTTAATTCCAAACATTTTTGTCCAGTAGGTTTTTTTCAAACAGTGTTTAAAATATTGAAAATTTCAATTGTTTTGTTTGTTTTTTGTTTTTTTATCCCGTTCGACTTGTTGGCTTTTTTTGGCGGCTGGTTGGCTCTGTGTTCGGCGGATCGTTGGCATTTTTCAAGCGGCGGGTTTACAGCAGTTTATCGGATCCGATGTTTGCTAGCGTTTTCCAGTTTTTTTTTTCTATTTGATGGTTTGCGACGAATTTTCCCTGCACTTCGGGGACCCTGCAGTGAATGCTAAATTCCCCGCAGGGTCGGGGCATTTGATTCCCTGAAGTGCGGGGAATGAAAGAGCACCGTAATGTCAGTGACATTTCGGTGCTCTCTGAATAACCCCTATTGTATCTGTTCTTACAGAGACTGCCAGCTATTATAATAGCCTGAAACGTAACCCTGCAGTGAGTGATTCCAGAGCTCTTTTCGTATTCTGCCTTTTCTTGGCTGTTTTATTGCTGTAGTATAGCTTGTTGAACTTATTTTACATTGAGGATGGGGGCTGCTTCTTGAAGCTTCTTTACAGTAATCCAAAGTGACACCTGTAAGTGCTAAATGAGCATTTCATATCTCTCAGGAAAAACATAAACTTTGCCATAAAATAATCAATTACATGCTATTTTCTTTTTAATCATATGTCAATTCATTACATTGAAATGGAAAATTATGTATACATGTGTTTTTGGTAGTGAAAGGGTTAATCCTATTATACATTTTCAGTTTTTATACTATCAGTTTCTGCATTTCATAAAATAAAGTGTCATAATATTAGCAATAATCTCTATGAAGAAAAATGAATACATATATAATGTGCAGATATAACCTCACAATATCTATGCAAGTCCTTGACATCTACTCAAAAATAAATAGGCACGCTTTTAACTTTTTTGGAGAGTGAGTTGTAGTGAAGAGTTAATATCGGTTGAAGTATTGCAAAGGTTCAAGCATTTATTCAATGGCTTTCAACCAGACATTCCATTCTAAAGCATTGACTTCTGGATAGCCAGGTGGAATCTTTTCTTTTCCATATTAAAAACAATGTTGTTTTATTTTACAATATTAAATGTTAAACAGATTGCCAATATAAATAACACTGAAGGAAGCAACATTTATTAGGAATTTAAGTTTTTCTCTTTTTGTGTAGTTTACTGAATTAAAAAAAAGACCATAGAGCAAATAATATTTCATGAAAATACAAATATGGTGCAGCAAGTAGACAAGATTTTAAGCTCATCTCAGTGGCATCTCAACATGGGGAGAGTCTGTCGGGATAGGGATTTTGGGTAGGTCCACCAATACTGATGGCAGTTTATTGGGAATAGACTTTTAGAAACTAAGAAGATGCCAGATGAAGCCAAGACCACGTTACTCACGTTTTCTCTGTGGACTCTGCACGCACATTCCATGTCCTGGATCGGAATACTATACAGCACTGGTTTCTGTCTCCTAAAAAAGGGCTGTCCTAGTCACTAGAACAGTGCTTTTAAAGAAAGCCTTAGTAAATCTAGGGCTAGATTCCATGTCCCGTGTAAACTTGACCACAACCCTATTTAACATACTTGAAAACGAGAGAAATCTCAATGTATCCTTTCTGGTAAAATCCTTTGCAAGCTTTCCAGAAATAAGAATATCTATGGAGTTGGCAAGTATACCAGAGCGTTTGTTAATATCACACTTGACTCTGAATCTAACCTCCATTCTGGTAAAATAAGCATTTTATCATTTGAAACTACAGTGGTACCTCGGTTCACGAAACTTAATTGGTTCCACGACTCTGGTCGCAAACTGAATTGGTCGTGAACCGAATCACATTTTCCCATAGGGTTCAATGTAAATCAGGTTAATCCGTTCTGACTCCTGTGAACATGGTCGCGAACCGATTTTTGGTTGTGAACCGAATCATATTTTCCCATAGCGCTCAATGTAAATCAGGCTAATCTGTTCTGAACCATATGGAAAAAAAAAAACGTACCCACAAAAAATGCTTTGAAACCTTCTTGTTACCATTCTTGCTCTGCACTTTCTTGTTCCCCTCTTTATTGCGCTGCACATTCTTTTTACCACCATTCTTGCTCTGCACATCCACGCCACCTTCAATAACGCTCTGCACATTCTTCTCACCTCTCTGCACTTTCTTTTTCCCACCACGCTTGTTCTGCACTTTCTTGGGAGCCATGCTGGATTTAATACAGTAATACTGAACAGTACTGTGCTACAAAGCACACAAAAAAGCTTCACAGTAGCCCTGTCTGCGACCGAAATCCGTGTTCGTAACCTGAGGTGGAGTTCATGAACCGAGGTAAAATGTTGACGAACTTCCTGGTCGTGAACCGAATTGTTCGTGAACAGGGGCGTTCGTGAACCGAGGTACCACTGTATTTATTTATGTTCTGCAAAATAGAAATATCCAGCCAGGAGCTCCTTTCCTCCACATACCTATAAGCAGGGGTAGAGGAACTAAAAGGGAAGAACATAGAAGGGGAACTTCCAATCTTTCACTAAATCTTCTGTAAGTATTAATATAAAATAAATGCAAAACCAGAAATAATGTATCGCCAAAGGCTAACTTAGCCCTCAGGTGAAATGTTGGAATGACTGCCTAGTATTTAATTCCTTTCTCTTTATACCTTCTTATATGAAGACTGAATGGTATATATAGCTTCAGCGTTTCAAGGGGCACATACGTTTGTCACATATAGGGATGGAGGGTGGAAATATTATAAGGACTGAATCATCTCTGGTTAAGTTTACTCCGGGGTTGGAATAGGGCCCTTGGTATGCTTACAGTGTCGTACATGTATCTGCCACTCATTTCACCTCATAGACATAAATTCTTTACACAAAAAGCACATCTATAGGTTTTTTTTCTTACTTTTGCTGTCCCCAGTTTTCCCCCACACAGGTTTGGAGTTCCACCATTCAAATTCCATGAAATCTTGGCAATTTTTTTTTTGAGAAAGTATTTTACCAGGAAGGATACATTGAGATTTCTCTAGTTTTCAAGTATGTCCTGGGTGGCGAGTATGTACCGTTAGGTGTCTTGCCCAAGGACACTTACTGGAGAGGTGCTCTTGCCAGGATGGGAACCTGTGTCTCCATGATCATAGAGCAGCGATGTTACTTCTACTCCATCCAGCAAATGTACTGCTTTTTGTATCACTTACAGTTGTGTTCAAAATTATTCAACCCCCAATGCTGTAAAGGGTTTTAGGGAATTTAGTGTACATTTGTAATTGTATTCAGAATGAAATCCTACAAGGACTTTTTAAAGAACCATATGCAACTAAAATGACATCAATTGGTTTTGTAATACAGTAGTAAATGTTTCTTTTGTGAATTCTTCATTGACACAATTATTCAACCCCTTAAAGACTACCACTCTGAAGAACAGAGGTTCATTCAAGTGTTTTCAATCAGGTATTGAAAACACCTGTGGATGTCACGGAGCAGCAATAAAGCATAATAAGCACCAATTAGGCAGCTTTAAAATGACTGTGATACTCAGCTCCTTCTAGACATTTACTGGTGTGGTTACAAACATGGTGAAGTCAAGAGAATGGTCCAGGAAGACAAGAGAAGAGGTGATTACTCTTCACAGGAAGGGCAATGGCTATAAGAAGATTGCAAAGATGTTAAACATACCAAGAGAGACCATAGGAAGCATCATTCGCAAATTCAAGGCAAAGGGCACTGTTGAAACGCTACCTGGTCGTGGCAGAAAGAAGATGCTGACTTCGACTGCTGTGCGCTACCTGAAGCGTAGAGTGGAGAAAAGTCCCCGTGTGACTGCTGAGGAACTGAGAAAAGATTTGTCAGATGTGGGTACTGAAGTTTCAGCTCAGACAATACAGCGCACATTGCGTAATGAAGGCCTCCATGCCAGAACTCCCAGGCGCACCCCCTTGCTGTCTCCAAAGAATAAGAAGAGTCGACTGCAGTATGCCAAAAGTCATGTGGACAAACCACAGAAGTTTTGGGATAGTGTTCTGTGGACTGATGAAACAAAATTAGAACTGTTTGGGCCCATGGATCAACGCTATGTTTGGAGGAGGAAGAACAAGGCCTATGAAGAAAAGAACACCTTGCCTACTGTGAAGCATGGCGGGGGGTCAATCATGCTTTGGGGCTGTTTTGCTTCTGCAGGTACAGGGAAGCTTCAGCGTGTGCAAGGTACCATGAATTCTCTTCAGTACCAGAAGATATTGGATGACAATGTGATGCAGTCCGTAACAAACCTGAGGCTTGGGAGACGTTGGACCTTTCAACAGGACAATGATCCCAAGCATACCTCCAAGTCCACTAGAGCATGGTTGCAGATTAAAGGCTGGAACATTTTGGAGTGGCCATCGCAGTCACCTGACTTAAATCCGATTGAGAACCTCTGGTGGGACTTAAAGAAAGCAGTTGCAGTGCGCAAGCCTAAGAATGTGACTGAACTGGAGGCTTTTGCCCATGACGAATGGGCGAAGATACCCGTAGATCGCTGCAAGACACTTGTGTCAAGCTATGCTTCACGTTTAAAAGCTGTTATAACTGTAAAAGGATGTTGTACTAAGTACTAAGATTGAATGTCACTTGGGGTTGAATAAAACTGATAATGATGTGAGCACAGAAAAGACATTTGTGGTTATTTCATTATAAATGTTATGTTATATTTGTCTGACCTACACGTGCCTCTTTGATTTAATTGTAAGCAAGATGACTGAATGATCAAAATCAATGTCAAACTGGCCAAAACACTCAATTTCAGTGGGGTTGAATAATTTTGAACACAACTGTATGTACTGTTGCTTGTTTTCTTACAACAAAGAAAAGTTTTTAAAACTGATCTAAAGAGAATCATAAGGCAGTTTGGTAGAATATAAAATATGTTTAACCACTTCAATGCTAAGGACGCGCTCAGCGCGTCCTCAGCATTGCCCCTGGTATGCGGAGGACGCGCTGAGCGCGTCCTCGCATTGGGGTCAGCGTTCGGCCGGGTTCCGGCCGATCGCTGGCCCCTCCGGTGCGGGCTGACATCCTGGATGTCAGCCCGGCATCCGGAGCAGTGGCCGCCATTATTATGTGTCATCGCGCCCCCGCGATGACACATAATTCAGGCGCCCCCCCCGCATGTGCGGAGGAGGCGCCTGAAAGGGAGGGGGGGAGGTCCTTCGGACCTCTCTCCCTCCCGATCGGCGGCTCACAGGGGCTTAACCCAGGCATCATTTGGAAGGGCACAGCCTGCCCTTCCAAATGATGCCTGGCATTAACCCCTGGGGAGCTGGATCGCAAATCGGCGCTGAAAAGCGCCGATTTGCGATCCTTCCCGGGAGCTGGCCGACATCTTGGATGTCGGCCAAGCTTCCGGGAACTCCCCAGAGGACTGGCGTCATCGTGCGCAGCACGATGACGCCAGTCCTAGCATTAACCCCTAACTGCCACGAAGTGTGGAGATAGGGAGTTCCAATGAACTCCCTATCTCCCGATCCGTGGCAGTTAGGGGTTAAATTTTGATATCGTTGGATCGGCCAGAGCATGGCCGTTCCAACGATACCAAACATGAAAGTAAAAAAAAATGTAAAAAAAAAATAAAAATAAAAATAAAAATAAAAAAAAATTAAAAAAAAAAATTAAAAAAAAAAAAATAAACACTTTTTTTTTTTTTTTTTTGTTTTGTTAATGCAGCAATATTGTTCCCATTTCAATTATAATGTGAACAATAATGCTGCATTAACGATTTTTGTATGCGGTGCGTTTGTTAAAAATGGTGTCATTTTCCCCAAAAAAAAATGTAACGAGACCCCATCTCTAATTTTTTTAACAAGCGCACCCCATACAAAATATAACCGCAATTGCTCGCATGTTAAAATGTGGAAAAAAACACTTTACACATTGTAAATTATTGAAAATACATATTTTATTGCATTTTTTGTTATAATATACAAACATGACATAACGTATACATATAATAATGACATATTATGAATCTACCGAGTCTGACGGAAAGAACGATATATAATATGTCGATGTCATATACTAAAATAAGCCTTCAAAACAGGTTTAAACATGATGCGCAAAACAGGTAAAAAATGACCTCAGCACAGGGGCGGGAAAAGCCTCAGCAGCGAAAGGGTTAAGGTACAGTCAAACGCTGCTAAAATAGCACTATAAATTGCGATTGTCATTTCGGCAGTTTTTACTTCGCCATTAGATATTTTATATTCATTATAAATAAACTCCAAGTTGTCAACAAATCAGGAATGCAGGAAATCCTGATATTGTTGTCACAGCAATACTGTCACTATTCATAAAAAAAATAAAATCAAAAGGTACAATATCTTGCACCCTCTAAAGGTTGGTGATGGAGTCTCCTCCTGATGTGTTTCTAAATAGGGATCCTGTGTACTTCTTCCAAGTACTTTAGGAATTTGGTCATCTTGAAAGTTCTCAAAACAATTGTGCTGTCCATCTCTTAATCTGATAATACCATTTGAGCAGGTCCTGATCTGGAGTAAGACCACTTTAGGGAAAAGTTATCATCGTAAACACGGATCAATATCATTTATGTATCTCGCATATTCAAAAATTATAGGGTTATTCAGAGAGGTCCGAAATGTAACACTGAATGGACACTGAAATTCAGCATACGGGGACATTTTGGGGCCATTTGGCTATTCAGGGCAATTCGCCAAGTTTTGGCGAATTGCCTGCACGGACGGTGCCTGTTCGAGGGCAGTGAAATTCCCCATAGAGAAGCAATGCTTTGTCTATTCAGAGACATCAAACAGCAGAGAAAAGTTGCCGAAGTGCCCTGCTGTTCAGTGGTTTCATTCGACAGGTTTATTCAGGCGAATCCCATAGGCTTTAATGTTAAAAATATTCCCGTTTTAATTCAATATCTAATAAACTGTTTATTATTTTATTCTGCTGTAAAAAGTTTCTTTTCCATTTTTTTTTTAAATCGTATTTTCTTTTTTTTCCATCCGACCTTTTTATTATCATTTATAGGATCTTACGTGTAAATTCCAGGCATTTTCGTTCAATAGCTTTTTTGCAAACAGCATTTAAATTTTGAAACGTTCAAGCGTACTGTTTTTTTTACCACGTTCGTCTGCCTGTCGTTTTATTCTGGTGGCTGCTCTGCGCTGTGATTGGCGGCTTGTAGGGTTTTTCCGGCGTGTTCGGTGGGGTTCTTGTGGCGGTTTCTGCGGGTTTTTGGTGAGTGTTTGGTGAGTATTCGTTGAGTGTTCGGTGAGTCTTCTGCAGGTTTGCAGCGAGTGTTACCTGCACTACGGAGGCCCTGCGGTGCTTGCTAAATACACTGCAGGGTCGGTGAATAAGAATCGACGAATCGCCCATAAGTGTGGGGAAAGAAAGGTCACCGAACGTGCGGTGACTTTTCGAATCTCTCTGAATAACCCTGTATGTGTAACCCTGTATAAGTAAAATGATTTTATTGTCTAAGATGAATTTAGGTAAACTAAAAGAAATGGTCAAAGCTGTGACAATTGAGTTCTAATGTGGATAAGTGCAAGATAATGCACCTGGGGCATAAAAACCCAAAGGCTGGGGGGCGTGGCTGACCGCCGTTTAAGATGGCGGCTTGACTGAGGAGCTCTGAGCACAGACCTTAGAGAAAGCGACAAAAAACGTCTTTACAAGCACCTAATTAACCCAGAAACGACTCGATCGGCGGTGGGAGATGTCACAGAGCAAAACCAAACAGTCGGCGGCTAAATCCGAGTTCTTTTCTCCGTGTCCTGTCACAAAAAAATCGGCAGCTAGAATCCAAGATGGCGCTGGCCGCTCGAGCCCGGAAACACCCGCGATAACGCAGACGGAGGGTCCGGCTACAGGCACTGAAATGAAAGCTCTTACCACTACTTTAGAAGGTATGCTTTCCTCTATGTCCGCAGACTTAAAATCGTAGCTTAAAGAAATGGCCAAAGAGATTAGAGCTGACATCCAGGGCCTAGCAGACCACACCTCTCATTTGGAGGATAAAATGGGGGAATATGCTGATGCACAGAACGATATGGCCGACAAGGTACAGGAACTAGAGGACACGCTGGAGGGATGTTTGACCAAAATTGCTGATCTTGAGAACCGTTCCCGCAGGCATAATGTGAAACTCCGAGGCGTCCCAGAAAGTGTTAAAACCCAGCAACTGGGGGGCGGAGCCAACTGCCGTGAAGAGAAGTCGCATGCTGCCAGGCTCCGCTGTTGATGACCTGCAAACCTTGTTTTTTCTTACCTCCCGGCTGACATCGACCCTTGAAGCAGCCTCTACTAAGTGCCCGGACTTGTGGCAGTTCCAGCAGCGCCTCACGTTTACCGGCCGGCAGACTATCGGTCCCGCGAGAACCCGGGCCTGTTGCTGCGGCCTAGTAAGGTCGGCCATCTTGGATCCCCAGCATCCCGTATTACTGCCGCGGACTCTCTCTTCGCCTGTCTTAAACCTACTGGCGCATCGATGGGTAAGAAATCCCACAGACAGCCAGAAGCAGCGGACCCCTCCCGCCAGCGGGATATCCGGGAGTCCATGGGGGAAGGAATGTTCTGCGGACAGTGACCCCCACATCCCCTGCCCTCCTGTCTGGTTATGGGTCCTCTGAAGAGGGAGACTGTTACCCCGCTGCGCTCCACGACGGGTCGGACGTCGCCTGGCACGGCGGCAAAGAAGAGGGCCCAGGCAAAACGCCGAGCCCTGGCAGGGGCACTGTTGGAGGCCTGCCCTGGATCAACCACGGCCACCGAGGCGTCACAAGAGAGCTCGGATGCTGACCCCCAGCCCTTGGAGACAGATGTCCCCGCGTCGCTACAAGGCGGTCCGGGGCTTCTGAAGGCTCCATCCTCGACCACTCGTCCACTTGCTGCATCGGGACAGTCGCGGAGGGTTACACCGCCTGCCTTGTCGGACCGTGCCCCGGACACACGTACCATTGACGGCGATGATGCACTCCCCTCAACGAAGGGTGACCTACGTAGGTTTATGGACGAGATGAGGTCGGTATGGCGAGCTGAGGTGACGGGGATGAGGGCTGAAGTGGCAATGATTCGCACGCAAGTGCTGGAGGTGCGGACTCAGTCTGATGAGATAGCAACTGCACAAACCCACCTTTCTGCCCAGGTAATTGAGCTACGATCCCAACTGGCACTTCTCTCTCGTTCCGTGGAGGTCTTCGAGACAAGGCATCGCCGCCGCAACGTGCGGATCCGAGGCATACCGGAGTCATTGCCTCCTGCTGACTTGATAACCTATGTGAACCGCCTGGGGACCCAGATCTTAGGCCTGCCGTCGGAATCACCGGTGATATTCACCTCGGTGTACCGCATTCGTAAGGCCGCAGCGGCCCCTCCGGAGACCCCGAGGGACATAATTGCGGTGGCTGTGGATTATGCTAAAAGGGAGCAGCTCATGACGGCTCTGGGAGCGCGGGTGGCCAAAAAATTTGAAGAGGAGAGGCTACCACTCTACCGCGATTTGCCCTTTGTGACTCTGTTAGCTTGCCGCAGATTCCGAGACGTGGCGACCTTCCTCCGTTCCAAGGGGATCAAATACCGATGGGGACTAGCGGGCTCGCTCGAGGTGACCCATGGTAATGTACCATGCACCATTGTGGATCCTGAGGAGGCTTGGACCATGTTGTCTGGAGTGGGTCTCTCCCGGGATGTGGCCAGGGACTGTCCAGGCTGAATGCCACCCCCCTTTTTATTTTTATTTTACACTGGTGACTCTTTGCTCATCTAGGAAGTGGACCACGCCAGTGATGGTGCTCCCTCTTCTCCCTTCCTCCCCCCCTTTTTTTTTTTGTAGTTGTTTGCCTGTGTTGGCACCTTCCAGGATGTCCCGAGGCGTGCCACTACGGCATCTGCCAGGGCTCTGGCTGCCGTACTTGGCCCTCGAGCTCCTGGGCCTAGTGACATTATCCGTCCATGGCCTCTCTCGGGAGCGAGCCGGGACAGTCACAATATTGGCTTCTGCCATTCCCATGCCCCTCACCTTTTCCCCTCCCCCCCTTTTTTTTTTATCTTATAATTTTTATTTCTACTTGCACCATTACTGACGTATGTCTGGAGTTGCCTGCTAACCTCTAACCCCATTTTACATTATTTTTCTTAAAGTATTTTTTGGAAGTAGTTTTTTCTATCGAACTTACCGCGACGACTTCAATATCACTTAGATGAGAACCCCCATTTGGGGCTGTTTGCTGTTGTTCTCGTGCTGTTCCCTATAACCTATTTACTTTTTCACCGCTGAGATATTCTATGACGGTTACACGTGTTCATTTTGTTTTTGGCTTTATTATTTTTCTTAGTTATATTTCTCACGTAGAGTTCATTTGGATTTCTATGTGAGGCCCTGTAGGGCCCTCATTTCATTTTGTTTTATGCTTGTTTGTAAAGCTATTTTACTTAGCTTTTTATTGCTGAGGATGATTTAGCTGACTATTATTTTTTATTTTATTTGCGTTGATTTTCCTGCTGACTAGCCTGCTGTGGCCCTGCGCGGCAGTTTTCTGTTTGTTGTACTGATGACATTGTTACAAAATAAAAATTTTGGAATACTTAAAACCCAGCAACTAGCTTCCTATGTTACCGATTTTTTTTTACACTTGGTGCCTGAGCCGACCCCAGATTCTTTGCTGATGGACCGTATACACCGTCTGCCGCGGCCGTCCGCGATGTCTATAGACACCGCGTGTGATGTAATCTTACGCCTTCATTACTTCAGGGAACTTATCTTCCAGGCGCTACGAAATCCACAAGCACGGTCTCCTGATTACAATCACTTGCAAGTATTTCCTGACCTGGCGAAACGCACGCTTGATTTTAGGCGCTCGCTCCAGCGGGTAACCACCACACTACGTCAGCATGATATCCCATATCGCTGGGGTTTCCCACAAAACCTATTGATCTCACATGATGGCTCTCAACGCGTGGTGACAACATTGGAACAGGGCCTCCAGTTCCTGTTGGAAAGAGACCTCACCCCATCACCGCCGAACCAACCGACTTCAACGCTCCCTCGGAGGATACAGAAGGAATGGAAAAAGGTCCGCAAGGGAAAACCGGGCTGAATGCCCCTTGTTCTTCCCTGTTTTACTCCACTTTCGAAAATTCATCGAGACATCCTCCGCCGACTTCGACATCTTGTCGTGACGTCCTTGAAGATATACCACGACACCAAGGTCTGGCGGCTCCATCCAGTTGAGAGTTCGTCTCTCCCACGTTCCCCCACTCTCTCCCTCTCTTGCTGAGAGATGTGGCATTGCAACAGGATTGCTGCCACACAGGAGATTTTTGAACTATTCTTTGTATAAAGTTTTTCTATGACTTTTTTTTTTCTCTTCCCTTTCTCCCCCCCCACCTTTCTTTTCCAGGGACTATTGGATTCACCCCCATCAGCCTCATATCCTTCTCTGTTGCATCATCAACCCGCATGCTGTAGAACAATGCTCATTTCAGTGCTCACGACTCCTTTTTTTTCCTCATATCAGCAGTTCCCATCCGACGAACACTTGGGTAACTATTCAAAGAATCGTATCTTTTGTTCCCCCTACATTACGCATTCCGTACACCTATCCCCATGGTGAAAATAATGTCATATAATGTTCAAGGTTTGAACCTCCCATATAAGACACTTTATAAAGAACTTGATCTTTAAAGGGCGAATGTCATATGCCTGCAGGAAACCCATTTTAAAAGGCTCTCGCACGCTCCTCTGCTTTGGCCAAACTACTCCACCCAATTTCACTCCACAAGCCCTTCTAAATCTAAAGGAGTCTCTACTCTTATTAGAAATGATGTTGTGTTCGATTTGCACCGGAAATTGTCTGACCCGGCTGGCAGATACCTTATATTAGTGTGCTCAATGAACCATAGAGTTTATACTATTGTCAATGTGTACGCCCCCAACGACAACCAGGTGACGTTTGTTACAACTATGCTAGAAAAAATATCTCTAGTCCTTACTGGTACCCTTATAATGTGTGGGGATTTGAATTTCAGCTTAGACCCGCTTAAAGATACCTCGAGTTTTGGCTCTCGCCCCCTGACGGGTAAACGTAAATGGCAAATTGACAGATTCCAAGCCCTGTTGACGGATTACCACCTCCATGACGTCTGGCGCTTATTCCACCCTAACGAGGTAGATTATACATTTTATTCTAAAGTACACAAAATCCACACTAGAATTGACTATATGATGGTACAGGGCCACTCACTCCCATGGGTGGAGCACTGCTTCATTGGCACTATTTCCTGCTCCGACCACGCCCCAATGACCCTAATCTTAAAAGATGATTACAAACCATATGGCCTCTCACCATGGCGCCTTAACGAAACAGTCCTATCCGACGTGATGGCTAAAACTGACCTGGAAACCCAACTGCAATCGTATTTTGAATTGAATATAAGCGACGATTTGCCAGCAGCGACTGTTTGGCAAGCCCATAAGGCAGTTTTGAGAGGACACTGTATAAAATGGGCAACTCATTTTAAGAAATCTAAGGTGGCCGCTCGTCTTCTCCTTTTACGAAGACTTGACTCTCTGTACCGGTCACACAAACTATCCCCCTCAGACATCACTGCTCGTCAATTAAGCGAGACACACGACGAATTACACGCACTTGACAAACAAACTAATTTTTCCCACCTGCAACGTCTTAAGGCTAGATTTTACGCCTATGGTAATAAACCCAGCAGACTACTGGGGCACCGACTGCGCGCACTCCAACCACGGCACCGTATAGACAAACTTCACACTGCTAACCACTCCGTAATACATAAACCTACCGACATTGCTGAAGAGTTTGCAGCCTACTATTCCTCTCTTTACAACTTAAACAAAGATGAGACAATCATACAACCCACGCTTACTGATATAGATAACTACCTGTCACACATTAATCTCCCCACCCTGACTAGAGCACAAACAAACTTACTATCACAACCATTTTCTCTGGACGAGGTCACGAAAGTCGTCTCCTCACTCCCTAATGGCAAAGCTACTGGTCCTGATGGCTTCCCGTCCTGTTATTACAAATCATTCTTGTCTATTCTGAAGCCCCACTTAATTAGAGTATTTGAAGGAGCCTCCTCGGCGGGCTCGTTTCCCAGGGAAATGTTACAAGCCACAGTCATTACCCTACCCAAGCCGGGTAAGCCCCCGACCTCTTGTCCCAACTTTCGCCCTATCTCATTATTGAACACGGATATTAAGATCTATGCCAAACTGCTAGCTACACGACTAAACGACATCCTCCCTACTCTCATTGACAGGGACCAAGTGGGATTTATTAAGGGGAGACAAGGGACTGAAAACTCGAAGAAATTACTAGCCCTCTTAGAATATCGAACCACATACGATATCCCATGCCTTTGGCTATCTCTAGACGTGGAAAAAGCGTTTGATAGGGTTCATTGGGGATTTCTGAAACGCGTTCTTGACAAATTTGGCTTTTTACAGGAACACATACAGTCTATCATGGCGCTATACGCACAACCCTCAGCTAAAGTACTGAACAGTGGCTTCCTCTCAGGGGCATTTGATATTACGAATGGCACATGCCAAGGCTGCCCCCTATCACCTTTATTATACACCTTAATACTGGAGCCCCTAGCTCAAGCCATAAGACAAGATGATCGTATAGGTGGAATGCATGTTGGCCCCAGGACGTTTAAACTAAACCTGTTCGCTGACGACATACTCCTGACGCTTACTAATCCTGTCTCGTCTCTACCCTCATTGCACACAGCCTTTAACGACTACAGCTTAGTCTCCTACCATTCCATCAATATGCCTAAAACTCAAGCCATGGCTTTAGGCGTCTCCCCAGAAGATTTACAATCTATAAAGGCTCGGTACTCCTTTGTTTGGAAGGAACAGGGTATCAGATACCTAAGGATTACGATTCCCAATCGACTCGACAGTGTCATGTCACTAAACCACACTAAGATTTTCACTGACGTGAGGATACTATTACAGAAATGGAGGAGAGTGAAACTGTCCTGGCTGGGCAGGGCGGCAGCTGTTAAAATGACGATACTAACTACACTACTATATGTTTTTCGTATGCTGCCCATATCTGTACCCCACTCCCTTCTTAATTTGGTACAACGGGATGTCACCTCGTTTATGTGGAATGGAAAGCGCCCGCACATCCCACTTAAAGTCCTCACCTCCACTCCGGACAGAGGGGGCCTTAAAGTTCCCCAGATCCTCACTTATTATAAAGCTGCAGTCATAGCCTCCCTAAGCGAATCATTCTATGTTAACAGTCCCCAATGGACATACATACAGTCGGTATTGATACCAACCACTTTGTTTGCGTGTTTACTCTTCACACCAACTAAATCCAGACCCCCCCTTCCATCGGTCCTCCAGATAACTAAATGGTATTTTTCCATGTGGGATCGTCATGTTCGCACTCTGACCTCTTTATATCCCCTATCATTAGCTACGCCAATGTCTGCCTTGGCCTATGTATTACCATTTTTTAACCCTAAACCCTGGATACAGAATGGAGTTGAACATGTGTTTCAATTCTTTCAGGCTTCCTCTCTCCTTTCCTTCTCCCAACTGCAGGTTCAATATGGGATACCTTCTTCTGCATTCCTTTCGTTTCTCCAATTGAACTCTTATATGGGAAAGCTGGGAATAACGAGATTACCCCCGGAAAGCCCTCCTGTGCTTTCACCTCTTGAATCTTTTGCTACCTACCCCTCGCACTCCACCAAGCTCCTTTCCCTATGCTATAGATCACTGTTAGCCACAACCGACTCTCCTAGATGGTCATTTCAGAAGGCTTGGGAAATAGAACTTAATGTGTCCCTCACGGCACAACAGTGGACTAACGTATTTTTGTTTGACAAGGGGGCCTCCCGGTGTGTCTCCCTTTTCGAGACAAGACGCAAAGTGCTGTACCGATGGTATTGGGTACCCGTCAGAGAATGTCACTTCAATAAAAATGTTACTGATATGTGCTGGAAATGCCTCAATAATCGGGGATCTATGCTACATGTATGGTGGAATTGTGCTTTTGCCGTTCTGGTTAGAGGTGGCGAAATTTGTGGATGACGTTCTGGGCATCCCAGTTCCATTTACCCCGGAACTCTACATCCTGGGGGCTCTCCCAGATGCAGTAGTCAGAGGGTTAACACGCCAACGAAAATTATTTTGCATTATTGTATCCTGCTTTTTTCTGCTCATAGCTAGACTCTGGAAACAAACCACACCCCCTATCCTCCCTGCACTGATTAAGATGATCTCTGACCTGGCTTACTCCGAAGCCCTGGCTCTGTCATACTTTGATCTCTCCGCGCCGAAACAGGACCCCTGGTCGTTATGGCAAGAACACTTGCTTTACAAGCTAATTTAATGTACGGGGATTCCTTCCTTGCATTCTCGAATATTATGCCCTACTGTATTGCTGCTGACAGCCCACTACCTTGATCCCTCTGCTCACCATACATTCTCTCATTTATTAACCTATCCTTCTCCTAATATAGGCGTTTGAGTCTATCTATGCAATCTCCCTGGCTCTATCACCCTCCCCCTCCCCTCCATCTTCCCCTTTCTTCTGTTTCTTTTACACTCTCTCTTCTGTTTCTCTGATAGCTTTCTTCCCCCCTTTTCTTTTCTTTCCTTTTTTCTTTTTCTCATTCTCTGACTTCTTCCTTTTATTTAAACCTTACCAAGGGACAGGAATAACAATGTTATCTACATTTGGCGTTGATGTTTTAATTTTCATGCCAATCTGTGGAGCAATTGCTACTGGATACCGCTTCGCATCGTTGCCGTTTTTATCTGTTCCGATGTTCCCCCTTTTGTGTACATTACTGTTTTACCCCTTTTCTTCATTTTGTATCCCATTTATACTTTTTGCAAAAATAAAATATTATAAATCAAAACCCAAAGGCTGAATATAGAATATTTGATACAGTCCTAACATCCGAGGTTTGGGATTTCCAGGTGATTATTGCAGAGGATCTAAGGGTAAGTAGACAATGTAATAGAGCAGCAGGAAATGCTAGCAGAATGCTTGGTTGAGTAGGGAGAGGTATTAGCAGTAGAAAGAGGTAAGTACTCATACAGAGTACTAGTGAGACTTCACTTGGAGCATTGGGTGCAATACTGGAGACCGTATCTCCAGAAGGATATAGATACCTTAGAGAGAGTTCAGAGAAGGGCTACTAAAATGACGTATGGCTTGAAGGAGAAACGTTACCAGGAAAGGCTTAATGATCTTAACATGTGTAGCTTGGAAGAAAGACGAGACAGAGGAGATATGATAGAAACATTTAAATACATAGAGAGAATCAATAAGGTAGAGGAAAAGAGTATATTTAAAAGGAAACAAAGTAGCAAAACAAGAGGACATAGGGGGAAAAGATATAAAAGTAACACCAGGAAGTATTATTTCAAAGAGAGGGTGGTTGATACATGGAACAACCTGCTGCTAAATCAGTGATTGAGTTTAAACAGGCATGGGATAGGCATAAGGCTATCCTAAATAAAAGATAAATCCAGGTTAAGTATCCATGTAATTGGGCAGACTAAGGGCCACATTACATACTTGGTGCTAACGTTTGCGCTCATCTGAGTGAGTATTCACGTTAGCCCAAGTATTTTAACGCAAATTACAATCCAAACTCTAACGGGTTAAGTAACCCATTTGCATTTGGTACCTTGAGCCTTTCAGGCGCGAGGTTACTGTACTTTGTGCTCCCTATACTTAACACGGGGTCGCAAAGTGTTAATCAGTATTAGGATTACAAAGTCCCAACGCTGATTACCGTCCGACCACGGTTAACAAAAAGTTAACCAGAGCCAGGACTTGGTGTTAACGGATTCCACTTCTGCAGAATCCTTTAACACCATCCAAAAAAAATAAAATAATAATCTTATACTCACCTCCCCCCCCACGGCGAGGACCGCGGCTCTGTCTGCCTCCTCAGTCCGGCAGGAGCAGGGAAAGACTGGGCGAAAAAGTCCCCCCAGTCTCCCGTTGCGTATCGGCTAGATCCAGCTGGTCATGTGACCGCCGACGTCTGCTTCAATGGAGTTCTATGGTCTCCATTGAGAGGATTTGCGCAGCTGCGCTTAACGCTGCCTGCGCATCCCGAGGGTTAACACACGGTTAACAAAGCAGGCAGCATTTTTTGCGCCTGCATTGTAATCTAGCGTTAAAATGCAGGCGCTAGGGGGAAAACTGCGGGCGCAGTTTTTCCTCCCTAGCGCCCGCGTTTTAACGCTAGGAATGTAATTTAGCTAGATGGACAGAAAGGTTCTTATCTGCCGACATATTCTATGTTTCTATGAACCACTTTGAATTCCTCTAGATATTTTATGTTAATATAAGAGATTATTGAATTTTCAAGATTACTATTGAAATGCTGAGTTATAACATTAGCAATGGCTGCTTCAGAAGAGAAGGGATTTATTTAATGATTTATTTCAATGACACCTCTAATTTTGCTCATAAATAAGATACCTTATTCAGGGATGAGCACTTAACGAAACCATTGCCTACGGGATTATTGGCGTTTTTCCAAGTCATCACAACCATAAAGATACAAATCCCATCAACGAGAGTTCAAATGATGAGATGTGATAAGTGATTATAATCAACATACAGGAGCAGTACACCAAATAATTAGGAAGTATTGACCAGTATTACAAAGGGATCCAGCTCTTAAGGGCATCATAGGCGACAAGCCTAAACTTGTTAATCGGGGAGCCCCAAATATGAAAAAGATTCTAGTAAATAGTCACAGAAACCCATTGAAAGATAGGAATCTGTTTAATTTAAAAGAGGGTTCTATCGATGTGGGTATTGTCCAGCTTGCAAATATTTAGGGCTTGGAAAAACTTTTATTCCCAGTTTCACAGATAGGAACAATAGGGAATACAGAATTAAAGGTGTAATTACGTGTAGAACGAAAAGTATCATTTATAGAATCACTTGTCCATGTGGGTTACATTACATAGGGCATACTATCAGGCCCTTGTGCTCTAGGATTAGAGAGCATATCCATAATATTTGTAAGGGGTTGGAGATCCATTGGTCCCAGCACATTTTAAGGAAATACACGGACAATCTCCTAAAGATTTGTCATTTATTGCCATTCAGAAAATAGGTCGCCATTGGAGAGGTGGGGATTTTAATAAGAATATAAACCGTGCTGTAATGAAATGGATACATACACTAGGCACCTTAACCCCTTTGGGTCTAAACCTGGATTTTGAATTGTGCCATTTTTTATAATCCCAGGTCTAGTTAGATATGGCTACATTTGGGTGGACAGTTTACGTAAAGTTTCAAATCAGGTTTTAGGAAGCATTATAAGGGATAATATTTTAGATATGATTGCCATCTTTGGGCTGCAGCTCCCTTCTCCATAGGCATTGGTGACAGATGGAACTGCAGCGCAACGATGATTTATATGATGTATAGGAGTACATTCATCCTCCTATAGTTTTAAAGTTTTAGATTAACAAAATGAAAGGTTTTTTTTTAGCTTTATTATGCCTATTAGGTTAACAAAATTAATTTTTTTTCAGCTTTATTATACCTATTAGGTTAACAAAATTAATTATTTTTTTAGCTTTATTATACCTATTAGGTTAACAAAATGA
Source organism: Leptobrachium leishanense (assembly GCA_009667805.1). Classification (NCBI taxonomy): domain Eukaryota; kingdom Metazoa; phylum Chordata; class Amphibia; order Anura; family Megophryidae; genus Leptobrachium; species Leptobrachium leishanense. The sequence continues at coordinate 258,217,062 of CM019066.1, forward strand.
AAGGGATTATATGATTGGTAGGGGTGAAATCCCCGCCAAAAAGAAGACTCCTAATTGGGTAACCATTGAGAGATTAGGGTATTTAAAGGGAGTAATGGTCATTTGATCTGTAAAACCAGCTGAGGAAGCCGAGGATATCTCAACGGGTGAAATGCATTCTGGTCACTAATTATTCCCTTATTTTATATTTTTGTTGTATTTTATGCTGTGTTTTATAAAATTTTAGATTTTTACTCCACCGCATGGGGTTTTATTTGAAGTTGTACTCTACAACAACTTCTGAGCCTGATTCCTAAGGACCTAGGTTAGGTCCAAGAAAGTGTGAGTATATTTCTATTCCACTTTTCTGTTTTCCATAGTATTACAGTCTATGCTATGCCCTGTCTGTATCCGTATTTACTTAAAGTATCAAGACTACCTGTACTGAAAAGGGCAAGTGGGTAGCCGTTAATAACCCAGAGGTGCATCATCCAGAGCCAGGAAGGCTCTATTTCACGTGAGTGTGCTGGTGCTTCTTTGGTTTATCCATGTGGTATACATCAGATCGCACGATGATGTTTTTCCTTTTTTGAGGTTACCCTAGGAAGAAAGCTCTCTTCAGGATCTGGGAAATCTACTCCTGGGACTTAAAGAAAGGAACATTGTTTTCGCTGCACTCCATCCCCTTGGAATAAAGATACAAATGTTAAAATGACTGAATTTGAAAAACAGAGTTGTAAATTAAAATTTTAAAATAGATCTAACAAAAACCTACATGAATGTAAGACAATTTTTCCAGGACCATTGCATTACAAAGTCCTGCCAAAAACCAAAAACGCTTAAGGGGAGATTTGACTTATTTTGAAATTATTTATCTAGATTAGAAAGTAATGAAAAATAATTTACATAGTAAGCTGTAGATGATGCACAAGTGGAACTTCAGAACTTTTATCAGATGGCATGCAGATGTTGTCATAGCATCAGAAACCAGGATGTATGACTGGATAACTTTCTGTGGATCTGGATTGCATTCAGAATTGCTTTTGGGTTCTCTTGCCTTAATGAGGTCAAAGAAAGACAAGACAAACGGCTCCATTATTCTGAAAACAGACAGCATTTTGACAATGTGATCTACAGTATAAGCCACTTAGAGAATACTAGATTATAAAGTCTTTTGAACCCATGATAAACTTTAGCCACTTTTCTCTGTAATTCTGGAGAGCATATTAGCCAAAATCAAAAATAAAATTCCATGTACCTTTTGTATCTATGAGCAATGTCTAAACATACTGTAGGTCCTGCTGGGTCCTCAACATATTGATGTACTTCCTTCTCAGCCACCTCTGATCTTCATTTGGAGGCCAGATCTAAAAACCCAGTCACAGATGTGTTTCTCTAGAATTAATGTCAAGTAATGTTTTAAGTAAAAGCCCATTTGCTTTAATGGCATTGGATGGGACTGGTATCTGAAGAACTCCAAGCCAAAGAAACCTGAGCTGAGCTAAGGTTCTGGGTAATACTAATCCCCTGCATTTGGATAGCTGGATTAGCAGAGAGCTCACAGCAGTGTGCAGTGTAAATGGTCACTCAGTGTAGAGTCCATTAAGTCATCAACATTTAGCGCTATATTTTCCCATTTTGCTGCAATTAGCAAATGACCAAAAACTAATTATTAACATAATAAAGTTACATATTTAACAAGGTCTTGATTTAATTTTGCTTTGACCATAGAATTTTTTGCAACAATCCCTGTGGCATTCTAGAAGTTAGATTTGATTGTTTACATACTGTTGCATTCACATGTCAAAGTATTTATGCATGTAGTTGTACCCTAGCCTAAAAGAACTTTGAATTGAAAGGCGACATATACATATTTGGTTTAGAACTTGATACATTGCATGTCAATCAAACCTAAATACCAGGAAGGTAGCATTGTGGCTTGAGAAAATTCTTAGAAATCATGAAAAACTAAAAGGCACCAGGTACTCATAATCTTCATCAAATGGTTAATTTCTCTAAATTGGAAAAAGTGCAAAAATATATATGGTACATACAGAAGAAGATGATACAATAAATATAGCACGTAAAATAAAGAAATTAGAGTCAATCAAAATGTATTGTGACTACAGTAATGGGAGATTATTATTATTATTGTCATCATTTATATAGCACCAACAGTTTCCGCAGCACTTTACAATAACCAAAGGGAACGAGCTAAAGATAAACGGACATTGGATGGAAACAAGAGGTGTAGAGGGCCCTGCTCATAGGAGCTTACAGTCTAGAGGGAATGGAGTTGAGGAAGACAAGGGGAATTTTATTGGACGACAGGATCATTAGTGCCAGTGGTTTGGGAATAAGGAGCGAGTTGCAGTAATCAAGTCATGAAATGACAAGAGCATGAACCAGCACTTTCGCGTTATCTTGTGCCAGAAATGGGTGGATGTGGGTGTTGTTCTTGAGTTGATAGTAACAGGATCTGGTCACTGTCTGGATGTGGGGAGAGAACGATAGGTCAGAATCGAAGGTGACACCAAGATAGCGAGCTTGAGGCGTCGGGCTAAGGAGTGTTCCATTATTATTATTATTATTATTATTTTATAAAGCGCCAGCATATTCCGCAGCGCTGTACAATATCTCGCAGAGAGATAGGTGGTATTAAGTTTTTCTTGGAGGAAGGAACAATGAGAATTTCAGTTTTGGCAACATTGAGTTTAAGGAAGCGGGAAGACATCCAATTCGAGAGGGCGGAGAGACAGTCAGTGACTTGATCCAGGAGAGCAGCAGAGAGTACGGGGAGGAGAGGTATATTTGAGTGTCATCAGCGTATAGGTGGTACTGGAATCTGAAGGAGCTGATCAGTTTGCCTACAGAGGCAGTGTAGATCAAAAAAAGAAGAGGGCCCAGTACTGAACTTTGGGGCACCCCAACAGAGACAGGCTGCCGGGAGACAGTACTTCCAGAAAATGAGACACTAAACAATCACTGGGACAGGTAGGAAGCAAACCATGAATGAACAGTACCTTGAAGGCCTATATCACCAAGAGTTTGTAGGAGGAGTGAGTGGTCAACTGTATCAAAGGCAGCAGAGTGGTCAAGAAGGATAAACAGAGAGTAGCACTGATTAGATTTAGCAGTTATAGGGTCATTGGTCAGTTTTGCAAGAGTCGTTTCCGTCGAGTGCAGTGAGTGAAAGCCAGATTACAGAGGGTCAAGGAGAGAGTGGGTGTTGAGGTAGTCAATTTGTTTTGAGGCCAAAGGGAGCAGGGACACGGGGCAATATTTGGAGGGAGCAGTCGGATGCAGAGACAGGTGTTTTAGGATCGGGACTACCAAGGCATGTTTGAGGGGAGCAGGAAAGAACCCAGAGGTTAGGGACATATTAAAGATGAAAGAACCAATATTAAAGGAGAAGTGGGGAGAGTAAATGTGGCATATGAGTAAAAGAGATGGCAACAGGAAAAAGGCAGAGAAAGGTAAGTGGTCAACCAAGGAGACTGAATTTTGGTGCATTACGATAGTAGTTCATCTAATACTGTTACTGGGGTAAGTAAACCAAAACCTCTGATTGGGTTTTGTTTCACATGGAGCTATAGGGATAAGCGGAGATGACACCTTTTTTTCTTGTTATGTTTTATACATGTTACTGGGCTGGATATTTCTCGTAGTTGCAGACGCCCTGGTAGGGATCAGACACGACACTGTTTTTTCTGTATGTATACTAACTTTTGGCACGAATGACAGGATGTTTGTACAAGATATATACAGTTGTGTGAAAAATGAAACACAACATGCGTTTTTTAAATTAAGGTTTTAATTATTAAGGGAAAACAAAATCCAAACCCACATGACTCTGTGTGAAAAGGTGTCCCCCCCCTTTTAAAACATAATTTAACTGTGGTTTATCACACCTGAGTTCAATTTGTCTAGCCACACCCAGGCCTGATTACTGCCACACCTGTTCGCAATCAAGAAATCACTGACTGACAAAGTGAAGTAGACCAAACGATCCTCGAAAGCTACACATATGCCGAGATCCAAAGAAATTCAGGAACAAATGAGAAAGAAAGTAATTGAGATTAGGGATGAGCTGTTCGGGTTCGGACGGTTCGGGGTTCGACCCGAATTTAGCCTGTTCGAGCGGATCGCGAACCCCGAACATTTCCGGGTGTTCGCCGCATGTTCGACCACAATGGACCACAATGCATTTTCCCACTGCCTGAAGCTCCTAATTGGCTACAGCCTTGCACCTGACCACAGGTCTGGTGCAAGACTGGTTGAACACTATGCCAATCACCGCTCAGAGTCCTGATTGGGCAAATTTTAAAACATAGAAAAATGTCGGCAGATAAGAACCTTTCGACCCATCTAGTCTGCCCAATTACATGGATACTTTACCTGGATTTATCTTTTGTTTAGGATAGCCTTATGCCTATCCCATGCTTGCTTAAATTCAATTACTGTTTTGGCCTCTACCACTTCTACTGGAAGGCTGTTCCATGTATCCACCACCCTCTCAGTAAAATAATGCTTTCTGATGTTACTTTTAAACCTTTGCCCCTCTAATCTAAGACTATGTCCTCTTGTTTTGCTACATTGTTTCCTTTTAAATATACTCCCTTCCTCTACCTTGTGGATTCCACAAGTTGATCTGTGTCTCGTCATACAAACAGTACCACGCTGTATTTTGGGGCTCACTAATTTCTTTAAAACACTTGGGAATTGAGGTGATCTGTGTCTCGTCATACAAACAGTATCACGCTGTATTTTGGGGCTAACTAATTTCTTTAAAACACATGGGAATTAAGGTGATCTGTGTCTTCATCATACAAACAGTACCACGCTTTGTATTTTGGGGCTCACTAATTTCTTTAAAAACCTTGGGAATTAAGGTGATCTGTGTCTCGTCATACAAACAGTACCACGCTGTATTTTGGGGCTCACTAATTTCTTTAAAACACTTGGGAATTAAGGTGATCTGTGTCTCGTCATACAAACAGTACCACGCTGTATTTTGGGGCTCACTAATTTCTTTAAAACACTTGTGAATTAAGGTGATCTTCTGTGTCTCGTCACACAGCCAGCAAGTTTTTTTGGGGCTCACTAATTTCTTTAAAGCACTTGGGAATTAAGGTGATCTGTGTCTCGTCATACAAACAGTACCACGCTGTATTTTGGGCCTCACAAATTTCTTTAAAACACTTGGGAATTAAGGTGATCTGTGTCTCGTCATACAAACAGTACCACGCTGTATTTTGGGGCTCACTAATTTCTTTAAAACACTTGTGAATCAAGGTGATCTTCTGTGTCTCGTCACACAGCCAGCAAGTTTTATTGGGGCTCACTAATTTCTTTAAAACACTTGTGAATTGTGGCCTAACCGCAGCACATGGAGGACGTGTGAGAGCAGAGCTCCTGCACCAGATCCTCTAAATCAGCGGACTACATAAGCGAATCGGCCCCCACTTGCTCGATTTCGGGGGGGGGAACAAGCACTGCCCACCATGGCTACCTCCAAAGGGGGAAAAAAAGCAGGAAAATCCGAGTTTTTTACGCCGCGCGCCACAAAACTGAAGGAATCTGCGGCCTCCCAAGATGGCGGCAGCTCATCTCCAGCTTCCCCTAGCGCGATGGAGACAGGGAGCGCCGCAACACACAGCTAATCCAAATCTGGAAGCTTATGTCCCGTATGGCTGACATGCTTGGAGACCTCTCCGCAACTCTAACAGCTAGGCTGGAAGCAGTGGCGACAGCTATCCGCAGCGACATTAAGGAAATTGGTGAGAGAACAGACAGACTGGAAACGAAGATGTCTGAGTTTGCAGATGCCCACAATACCATGGCTGAACAAGTTGAAACTCTGGAGGAAAAACTTAAGGTGACTTTGTTAAAATTGGCAGATATGGAAGACCGCTCGCGACGCCATAATTTTAAAATACGCGGCGTCCCGGATTCTGTCACCTCATCCCAACTTACTTCCTACGTATCAGATTTGTTTCAGAGCTTACTCCCAGATGCTATGCCAGATTCGTTGTTATTTGACCGCATACACCGTCTGCCGAAACCTCCATCAGCCCCGGTGAAAGCCCCTCGTGACGTTCTCCTGCGCCTCCATTATTTTAAACCACGTGAGGATATACTGAGAGCTTTACGGGACCCAGGGGCGCTACAACCCGAATACGACCACATATCTGTATACCCTGACCTGTCCAAGGCTACTCTTCAGCAGCGGAGGGATTTTAAACACATCACGACGATACTTCGAAATAATAACACCGGCTATAGATGGGGTTTCCCGACTAAACTGCTGATCTCACGGCAATGGCACTGTCCATGTGGCGGTTTCTGTGGAGGAAGGTGACAAGCTGCTTCGTGACTGGGGTTTTGGAGATCATCCTCCCCAGCCTAGGAGACAAACAGCGCCTCCTCGGTTGGATCCGGAGTGGCACAAACGCTGACTTGTCGACCCTGGGTCATGTTGCCCATTTCCAAATTTCAATGTCTGGCTCCTCCAATAATCTTTTACCTGGTCTCTGCAAGATCTCCGAGCCTCCGTTGCTTT
>CM019066.1:258823702-259144960 GCA_009667805.1 Leptobrachium leishanense
TTCAAATCGAACTTCGAACTGATTCGAACCGGCAGTCCATCCCTATCGGTAAGTACGTAGGCATTTTAAATGTAATGATATTCCCATGCTTGTAATATCTGTTATCATTGTGAGTTGGTGCAAATCTCGGTGGTGGCCCCGGGCATCCCCTTCAGGGGGGCATCTACCCCAGAGAAAATATTGCCGGCAGCCGCATGCTTTTCCCTCCTACGAGCGGCCACCAGCATAAAGCTCTGCCGCTCGCCTGGGGTTCTATACACCAGCCAGCTGCAATCTCGATCCCAGAGTTCACGCGAACTCCGCGATCTCGCCAGATCGCAGCTTGCTGGTGTATAGATCCCCAGGCAAGCGGCAGAGCTCATAGGAGGGAACAGCACGTGGACGCCAGCAATATCTTCTCGGGGAGAGCAGACAGGAGAGGTGAGCTGGGGGCAAATATATCCATGTGTGAGCTGCTGGGGCAATATATTAATGTGAGCTGGGAGGGGGGTACCCTGGGCCCATGTTATGGAAAGGGTTCGCAGGGCTTTTCTCACATGTCTTAGTAATAAATCTTGTAATTGTTTTGGGGGGGTGGCATGCAATCAAAAGGTTGGCCCCAGGCATCAAAAGCCCTCTGCACCCGACTGGGTGGTGCGCAACGTGTGTCAAACTATTTTTGACACCCTGAGGGAGAAATGTATCCCTACACCAACTGAAAATACATGGGCCGATATACCGGAAGGTCTATTGATTCAGAGATTCCTTTGCGAATAATTTCTGTACTGCCAGCGGTCAAGTGCCATGGCAGCTTGGGGGAATTTAAAATGTAAACATTTGTTCTAACTGTTTGTACATTCATACAGAACATGTTGTTGCTAAATACTTGTACGTTTTTGCATATAGTCATTGTAAGTTAATATGTTTTACACTTTTGTTAAACAACAAAAAAAAAAATTTCAAAGGTACATACTTTTCCTCTGTTTTTCTGGGTCCGTCAAGGTCTCGAACTGATCATACACTGCGATGCACACGTCCAACCATGCTCTTGCCTTTTAGGTCTTGCGTGTGTAGTCCGTATGAGCGGAGTCCCACAACTTGGGGTGCTGTTGCACAGTGGTGATGAGCAGCTCCACATCCATGATGGCAGATACAGACACACAGCCTTGACATCTGTCAGTCTGCTGCAGCGACACACTGGCCTATGCAACGTGCCTGCCTGCCGTCGCAAGTGCGCAGGTGCGCTGACGTTATTTTCCCACCTTTCCTGGCTGAATCGCATGAAAAAAGTTGCGCACAACGATTTCTGCGCGCAACGTTATTGCGTGCGTGTTTTTGCGCGCGTTATTTTTTGACTGATGATGAAATGCGCACGGATTGTAATACCACAGTTATTTTTCACGCGTTAAAGTTTAATGCTTCGCGCAAAAAATTTCGCTGCGCATGGGCTTTTGCGCGATGAATTTAATAGAGCCCCTTTTTTCATTTTTCGGGTCCGTTTTTGTTTTTACTGTTAATTCGTATTACGGGTTGATTTGTATTTTGTTTCATTAGTTATTGGAATGTGAAACAGATTAATTAATTACTTAGATTAGGGTAATAAAAAAGTATTCCCCTTGTACCCGCGGGGGCTGCGGTCCTTGGTTCTGAATAGGTTTCAGCACCATGGATAGCCCCCGCGGAATGCAGCCAGACTGAAGGAAAGAAAAAAACTCTGCATTCGGCAAAGAAAAAAAGCCTTGTTTTAAAATAAATTTGGAATCCAAAAATGTTACCATTAAATGCCTAAGAAATAATAAAGAGACTTTTTACTGCACGTGAATAAACGGTTGAATAAATATTTAATAAAAACGGGGATTTTTTTTTTACATTGAAACCTATAGGATTCGCCTGATTAAACCTGTCGAACAAACCACCGAAAATCAGGTTTAGAAATTAGGGTTAGATGAAGCATTTCCGATAAACAAAATATCGGCTGTCTAAACTTTCAGATCAGTCCGAAATACGAATCATGATAACATAACGAGAAAACCCAAGCAAAAAATTATCTGAAACAAATAAAAACAAGGATATTTTTTTTTACATTGAAACCTATAGGATTCGCCTGATTAAACCGGTCGAATGAACCACTAGCAATTAAGATTAGAAATTTGAACAATTATCTACCTAGCACTAGTATTTTCACCCTACACGGAGCACCGGCTATTGACAGGGTGGGATTGGGCCAGAATCAGTACTCCTATGGGATAGTGACGGTGAGGGGACCTTTCTGTCCGTGGGTATGGGATCCCCACGTTACAGAGGGAACCTGATAACTTTATATAACTACGTATATACAGGACCATTATAAACCATTGTCTGGAAACGTATTCATTAATAATGAGGTCACCCATTTAGACTGGATAAAGGAAATTCAGCCTAAAGCATAGGAAATTCTCAAGGGGTTATTCAGAGATCATCTCTCATTTGGTGAGTTCAATTCGCTGACCCTGCGGTGAATTCAGCATTCACCACAAGGTCCCTGAAGTGTGCCAAATTGACCCGCCAAACGCATCCTCAAACTGCCAAAAAAATGCCGAATCGATCCGATATCCTGCCCGAAAAAATGCCGAATTGTTCGGATAACCTGCCGAATGCATCCGAAAAAAGCCAACCAGCCACTGAACAGGGGTAAAAAACAAACCCTGCAAGTTTTAGGATAACACAGTCTGAGCGCACTCTGCGTGCGTGCATAACGGACGGATGTACTGATGGAAGATACTGTAGACACCACACGGTCAGTTTTTGTTGATGGATGTAGAACAAAAAAGGGAAATATGGGAATTCAAAATTAATATGAAAAATGATAATAATTTGAAGAGGATATGAAAAGCCATTTTGTGCGTCAAGGGTCTGACATCTCATCACTCACACAGAACACTACGTGGACGTGGCACACTCTTCGCGTCCGTCTAGCGGTTTTACGTTCTTGCCTAACTTGCGTCTGTTTGCCACGTGCGTTGTGCGTGTGCAGTTCGGTGCGCACATACTTCGTGTGTGGGTCTCTATTGCTCATGATTCTATGCTACGACGGACGTTAAACTGTGCGGCAACACTTACGTGATAACTGCGTTCATCTGACATTAGCCTTCAAAGGCGTTAAAAAAAAACTTGTGCATGGAAATGACTGGAAATAATATATAAGGTCCTATAAATAACAATAAAAAGGTATGTTACAGAATTTAAAAAAAAACACCATGTAAAACAATCTGAATCAAATATTTCACTGAAAATGCTTAAATGTTTCTAAAAAATAAATTAATAAATTGACTTTTTGCTGCAAATGAAAAGAATATATATGGCTGAATAAATATTTAATAAAAACAAGGATTTTTTTTTACATTGAAACCTATGGGATTTGCCTGCATAACCACTTGGCTGCTATGGACGCGCGTCCAGCCAAGTGGTTCTCCTGTGCTATGGACGCGCTCAGCGCGTCCATGCACAGGAGGCAGCAATCCGCCGGATTCCGGCGGATTGCTGCGCCCCCCCGGTGCGGGCTGACATCTTGGATGTCAGCCCAGCACTCGGGACCCCGGCGGAGCAATTAGATGTCATCGCGGTGGCGCGATGACATCTAATTCAGGCGCCCCCCCGCATGTGCGGAGGAGGTGCCTGAAAGGGAAGGGGGGAGGTCCTTCGGACCGCTCTCCCTCCCGATCGTCGGAGGGCAGGGGGTTAATACAGGCACCGTTTGGAAGGGCACAGCCTGCCCTTCCAAACGGTGGCTGTCATTAACCCCTGGGGAGCCGGATCACGAATCAGCGCTGAAAAGCGCCGGTTCGTGATCCTTTCCCGGAGCTGGCCGACATCTTGGATGTCGGCCAAGCCTCCGGGAACTCCCCCTGAGGACTGGCGCCATCGTGCATAGCACGATGACTCCAGTCCTGGAGTTAACCCCTTGCTGCCATCGGTGGTGGAGATAGGGGGTTACAATGAACCCCCTATCTCCCGATACATGGCAGCTAGGGGTTATGTTTGATATCGTTGGATCGGCCAGAGCATGGCCTTTCCAACGATATCAAACATGATAATGAAAAAAGTTTTTAAAAAAAATATATATATATATATTTTAAAAAAAGTTAAAAAAAATATTTTTTGGGGTTTTTGCTTTGTTAATGCAGCAATATTGTTCCCATTTCAATTATAATGTGAACAATAATGCTGCACTAACGATTTTTGTATGCGGTGCGTTTGTTAAAAATAGCGACATTTTCCCCCAAAAAAATGTAACGGGTCCCTATTTCTAATTTTTTTAACAAGCGCACCCCGTACAAAATATAACCACAAACGATCGCATGTTAAAATGTGAAAAAAAACACTTTACACATAATAAATTATTGAAAATTCAAATTTTATTGCATTTTTTGTTATAATATACAGACATGACATAACGTATACATATAATAATGACATATTATGAATCTGTGGAGTCTGCCGGAAAGAACGATATATAATATGTCTGGGTCATATATCAAAATATGGCTACAAAACGCGGTTAAACATGATGAGCGAAAGCAGTAAAAATGACCTCAGCACAGAGGTGTGAAAAGCCTCAGCAGCGAAAGGGTTAAACCTGTCGAATGAGGGAGCTCACTGCAGCCAAAGGTCACCGTATTTCACTGGCAATTCGCTAATATTTGGCCACTCGCCAGCTTTTTGAATAACTGAATAGCCACAAAATTGCACAGTATAGGGAAATTCAATTTGATGCTCTTTGAATAACCCCTTCAGTAGTGAATAACATGACTACACACAAGGTCTGAACAAAAAGTCCAATTATATAAAATAGTACTTAAACTACTATACTGGAACACTGGCACTAATCCCCAGTAATGAGAAGGTATATACAATTTGTATGGAGGAGATACCAGCTTTGAATTCTTTCCAGAAATAATACGATAAATTAAAAAATAATACATTGTTATTATATTACATCAATGGTATTTATATTGCATACAATAATTTTAACTATAAATATGTGAACTGAGTCTACAATGACATGTGCCACCAGTAGATGGCACAGTACTGTTTTTAAATCACAGAAACACGTAACCTTGAAAATCTGTTAAAGGGACACTATCACTAACATAAGCTGTAACTAAATTACTTGTGTATTACAAACAAAAACACATTTTAAAACACATACAGGTCTATTCACTGGAGAATTGGCAGGAGAAATGAAAATTCTAGGTCAAAACAGCTAAGGCTAGGGACAGATGAGCGCATTTTCTGCGGCCACCGTCAAAATGTACGTCGATGCGTGCGCACGCATTTTTTCACGGAATACGCTTAAGTGGTCAGACGATGCGCAATTCTGGACGTATTTCATGACGATGGGGTGAAAAGAAGTCTAGGGAAATCCGGCTGTTTGAACGTTATGTTGGCCGCACACTAGCAGCGTCTGACGTCTCCTAATCACGCACACACGCTGCCATGCGGCCGCAGCGCACTCTGTACGTCAGTACCAGCGGTTTAACGTTCTCGAAAAAATGCGTTCATTTTCCACTTGCGTTGCGCGGCCGGACTTTTGTGCGACCGTACTTCGTATATTGGCCGTCATTGCCCGTCATCTGCTGCTAGTGCGGCCGTGATTATGTGCGCCAGAACGCGCGTTCGCACTGCCTCAGTCTGACCCTAGCCTAAACCAGAAAAAATCTCCCATTTATCAAATTTTCCAAATCCTATTTGGTATAGATTGTTCTCTTCTCCTGCCAATTCTCCTTAGTTTCACCTTTCGTGAATAAGCCTGATAGTTATTTTTTTGTCTGAAGTAATCACATGTAAAAAGGAAATATAAAGTTAGGTTTTCATCTCCTATTTACATTTTGTGGATTTTTCCCATGATGCAACATTTACCAAAATCTTAGGACAGGTTTCACTTTCCAGCTGTGGCATATGATAAAACAGTAGTGAATAGGCAATGGGTAATGCCCCAGAGAGCCCATTCTATGCCCAACGCCACACAGTGAGGAACAAGTTCTGCAAAGATTCTAGGCTATATTCCATAGTTGGCACTATCATGACTACCACGATATGTAAGTGTTAGCGCCAGGAAAAGTGCGTTTTACGCATGCCACTCACATTAAATTCCCAACTCATTAGTAATTCATTTGCGTGTGGGTTTTTTTGTGCGAGCTTACTGTACTTTGCGCATCCTATACTGTACTTAACATGGGGAGCACAAACATCCATTAGCATTTTGATAAGTTAGGTATTACATAGTGTTAGCGCTAAATACCATTGGGATGCGCAAGGCAAAATTTTAGCTGCACCTAAAACCTGGTGCTAAATGATTCTTGTTCTGTCCCCACGGTGGTTTTTGTAGAAACAGACAGCTTCAACTCCGATGAAAGGCATATAAGATATTTATTTCCGGGCATTCATAATCAAAACGTACAGTCATAGAAAAGATTCATCTGGATCATTTATATTCTGTCCTTTTATACGGTGTGAAAAAAGGGTAATTTCACTCCCATGTGGAGAGAGAGCATGCTGCAGCTTCTCCTGTAATTACTTTCTGAAGTACACGCCCTTCTTCCTAGCATGCAAAGCTTCTCAGCATCATTTAGACACATAGATCTTATCACATGTAATAAAACTTCAATTCCCAGAAGACATTTCCCTTAAGGGGGCAGTTTCCAATTCCTATAATGCTATCTCTTAAAATTACTGACTATTCTCAGGCTGCTCTAGTCAGCACACTCCCCGTCTGGAATTATAAAATTCCACTACTTACTAACTGTTAACTGAGATAAACAAAGGCATAGCATTAAACAGTGCAAACAATGAGTTATAAACAAGGCAGGTAAAGCTTGAGGTTCAGTCTTCTTGAGCAGCAGTACTAGATAAGTAATTGGCCTGGTGTAAAGCTTCTTGGCGAAGGTCTGCTGGTCGCCACCTGACTCCTTCAGCTTCACGATCTGCACTTCGACCTGCGGACCAGTCCATCGCCACTAAATAAAACTTGGTGCACAAGTCCCATGGGCTTGGAACCTTCTTAGAGCGTTGATAAAGGAGGAGCTGTCCATGACTTCGATGTGGACGGCTCTAATGCTGAGACACGTGAAAAGGACGGCCCAACGTTTGCTGTCAGGTTGACCACCTCTGGTCCGTCAGGTAGACACGGACCACGGACCAAAGACGTCTACATTTACGTTGGTAAAAGGTGGTTCGGTTGGCAATATTTTGGTCTCCTTGACTACTGTCGACAAGATGGTGGCTCGGACCGCTGGTTTCTCATCTGCAGTGATTAATTCGCTGAGTGCTTGAGGTCGGACGTCAGCATCTTGATCTGGATTTATAAAGTCATGGTGTTCCGGTCCCGGTAGCGTTGAGGTGTCTTAGCGGGTCAAGAACTCAGGGCTCTGTAGCCAGGTTAACTCTGTCAACTTGGACGTAGGGATGGACCGTGTAGCATGATCCGCAGGGTTCTGGTCTGTTGGCACATGTCGCCACTGTTCAGGCTCTGAAGTTTTTCTTATTTTGTCTACTCTGTTGCTTACGTGGACATAAAAGCGCCTGCTTTGGTTGTGGATGTAGCCCAGCACCACCTTTCTGTCCGTGTAGAAGGTGGTGGTTTGTAGCTCAAGGTCTATAGTCTTTTTTATCAGGTCAGCGAGCTCCATGGTCAATACGGCTCCAAAAAGTTCTAACCTTGGTACGGTGTGACCTTGTTGTGGAGCTAGCTTCGTCTTTCCCATAATGAAGCCGGCGTGAATGTCGTTCTCCCTGCCGTAGACCCTGATGTATCCTACAGCTGCTATTGCTTTAGTCGATGTATCTGAAAAGACGTGCAACTCTTTTTTCATTGCAGCTGCGTGCTAAATGGGAATGTACGTGCGCTGAAGACATCTCAGGGAGGAATGCCATTTCTCCCATTCTTGCTTCTGGACTGGTGGAAGTGACTCATCCCAATCTTTGATGTACATGGAAGGAGCCTCCCTTGGATCGTTACAGGTGCGGCAAACCCTAGAGGGTCGAACATAGAAACATAGAAAAATGTCGGCAGATAAGAACCTTTCGGCCCATCTAGTCTGCCCAATTACATGGATACTTTACCTGGATTTATCTTTTGTTTAGGATAGCCTTATGCCTATCCCATGCTTGCTTAAATTCAATTACTGTTTTGGCCTCTACCACTTCTACTGGAAGACTGTTCCATGTATCCACCACCCTCTCAGTAAAATAATGCTTCCTGATGTTACTTTTAAACCTTTGCCCCTCTAATCTAAGACTATGTCCTCTTGTTTTGCTACTTTGTTTCCTTTTAAATATACTCCCTTCCTCTACCTTGTGGATTCCCTTTACGTATTTAAATGTTTCTATCATATCTCCTCTGTCTCGTCTTTTTTCCAAGCTGTACATGTTAAGATCATTAAGCCTTTTCTGGTAACTTTTCTCCTTCAAGCCATACACCATTTTAGTAGCCCTTCTCTGAACTCTCTCTAAGATGTCTATATCCTTTTGGAGATACGGTCTCCAGTACTGCACACAGTACTCCAAGTGAGGTCTCACCAGTGCTCTGTACAGTGGCATGAGCACTTCCCTTTTCCTACTGCTAATACCTCTCCCTACACAACCAAGCATTCTGCTAGCATTTCCTGCTGCTCTATTACATTGACTACTTACCCTTAGATCCTCTGAAATAATGACCCCTAAATCCCTTTCCTCAGATGTTGAGGTTAGGACTGTATCAAATATTCTATATTCAGCCCTTGGGTTTTTACGTCCCAGGTGCATTATCTTGCACTTATCCACATTAAAACTCAATTGCCACAACTCCGACCATTTTTTTAGTTTACTTAAATCATTTGTCATTTGGCTGATCCCTCCAGGAACGTCAACCCTGTTGCAAATCTTTGTGTCATCAGCAAAAAGACATACTTTTCCATTAATACCTTCTGCAATATCACTAATAAAAATATTAAAGAGAATGGGTCCAAGTACTGACCCCTGAGGTACCCCACTGGTAACAAGACCTTGCGCCGAATAAACTCCATTTACCACAACCCTCTGTTGTCTGTCACTCAGCCACTGCCTAATCCAGTCAACAATATTGGAATCCAAGCTCAAAGATTGCAATTTATTGATAAGCCTTCTATGCGGAACAGTATCAAAAGCCTTACTGAAATCTAAATAAGCAATGTCTACTGCACCACCTGTGTCTATTATTTTTGTTACCCAATCAAAAAAATCAATAAGATTAGTTTGGCATGATCTCCCTGAGGTAAACCCATGTTGTTTCTGATCCTGTAATCTATGTGTTTTTAGATGTTCAACAATCCTTTCCTTTAACATGGTTTCCATTAATATCCCCACTACTGACGTAAGACTAACTGGCCTATAGTTCCCCGATTCCTCCCTACTACCCTTCTTGTAAATGGGCACAACATTTGCTAATTTCCAGTCTTCTGGGACGACTCCCGTTAACAAGGATTGGTTAAATAAATCTGTTAATGGTTTTGCTATTACATCACTGAGCTCTTTTAATAATTTAGGGTGGATCCCATCAGGCCCCATTGACTTATTTGTCTTTACTTTAGACAGCTGCTGTAGAACCTCCTCCTCTGTAAACTGATATGTAAATGTCTCTTTAGTGTTCTCTCCTAACTGAGGTCCCTTTCCTTCCTTTTCTTCTGCAAAGACTGAACAAAAATATTCATTGAGGCAGTCAGCGAGACTTTTATCCTCTTCTACATACCTTCCTTCCTTTGTTTTTAATCTAACTAATCCTTGTTTTATTTTTCTTTTCTCGTTTATGTATCTAAAAAATGTTTTGTCCCCCTTTTTTACTGACTGAGCTATTTTCTCTTCTGCGTGTGCTTTGGAAGCTCTTATAAATTGCTTTGCCTCTTTCTGCCTAATTTTATAGGTTTGCCTATCTTCTTCACTCTGAGTTTTTTTATAATTATTGAATGCTATCTTTTTGTTCTTCACTATTTTGGCCACTTCTGCAGAGTACCACAGTGGTTTCTTCCCTTTTTTGTTTTTGCTAACAAGCTGAATGCAATTTCCTGTGGCCTTCAATAATGCTTCCTTTAAATAATCCCATTTCTCCTGGACTCCCTTTAAACTCCTCCAGTCTGATAATGACTCCTTCACACAAAAACCCATTTTAGAAAAATCTGTTTTTTTAAAGTCTAAAACTTTCGTTCTTGTGTGGTGCGGCTCCATCCCTGTTGTTATATTAAACCATACTGACTGGTGATCACTAGATCCCAAATTTTCACCTACAACAACGTCCGATACCAAACCTCCATTTGTGAGTATTAAATCCAATATGGCCTCTTTACGGGTCGGCTCCTCAACTACTTGTGTTAGAGATAATCCCAGTAGGGAGTTTAGAATATTTGTACTCCTGGTGCACCCAGCTGTTTTGGTTTTCCAGTTCACATCAGGAAGATTAAAGTCCCCCATGATAATAACCTCCCCCTTCATTGCCATTTAGGCTATTTCCTCAACCAGCAGATTATCTAGTTCTTCTGCTTGTCCAGGGGGTCTATAGATCACACCTACACGAGCTACTGTATGATTGTCAAATGTTAGCGTAACCCAAACTGACTCTATGTTCACCTCGCTCACTTTTATTTGGTTCGTTTTTATGTTGTTTTTCACATACAGGGCCACTCCTCCTCCTTTCCTATCTTCTCTGTCTTTTCTATATAAAGAGTATTCCGGTATTGTTATGTCCCAGTTATTTTTCGCACTGAACCATGTCTCAGTAACCGCCACTAAATCTACTTTTTCAGCTGCCATCATTGCCTCTAGTTCATTGATTTTATTGACTAAACTGCGAGCATTTGTAGACACGACTCTGAGCTTGTCATTTTTTACCTCGCATGTTGCTTGCACCCTCCGATTTAGTTTTGGGGGACAATCGGGCAGATTGTTTTTTACCCTTTTGTCCCCCCTCCTAGTTTAAATATTTCTTTGCGAAACCTTTGAACTTCTCACTGAGAACATATGTTCCCCTATGAGTAAGATGCAAACCATCTTTTTTATACAGTTCCTTTCTGCTCCAATTAGAGCTATCATGGGACACAAAGCCAAATCCTTGCTCCCGACACCATTCCCGAAGCCACAAATTGAATTCCCTATTGCGCATCTGCCTATCTTGAATGTTATGCACAGGCAAAACTTCAGAGAATGACACAGTGGACGCAATCTGCTGTATTTCACCTCCAAGAACACAAAAATCTTCCTTAATCTCAGAAACCTCATTGCTAGCCAAGTCATTTGTCCCTAGATGGACTAGAACGTCCACTTCCCCTTGTTGGCTGAAGAAGCGAGAGAGAGCTTGTTCATGGTTGCTTGGCAGGTGCTGCCTGGGTATGCGAAAGGGTAATGGGGCTACCCAGCTCCTGGTGGCGTCCTGTTGGAGCTCTTTATCCCTAAGCTGCAAAAGGTTTTTGTACACTATTGACCAGGCTAGGTCATTATCTTCTTTGCTGGTCTGGAACACTGTTGCTTCTAAAGCGGGATTGTTTGTTGAAGTCACGAAGTGTTTGTGACACTGTTTCAAGTGGGATGCTCTCCATTACAGAGAATGGGGGTTGCAAAGACCTGGGTTGGGGCCTGCAGCCGATCAACACAAACCGTTCCTAAGATGGCCCATCCGAGTGCAGACTTACGGGCAAACGTAGAACCTGCTGGGCCTCTAACTTGATCATATTGAAGGAAAGCTTGGAAGGCATCCAATCCCAGCAAGAGCAGGATTTCAGCTTCGGGGTCTAGGGCAGGAAAGAGGCTAGCCATGTGTTTCAGGTGAGGTATATTGCTTGCTACCTCTGGTGTCGCAATCTGGTTGCGATTATCTGGCAAAGTGTCCCATTCTAGCAATGGTGGCAGTTTGAGTCTTGTACTTCCATCTAACGATTCTATGCAGAACCCAGTGACTTTCCTCCCCACCGTGCGCTGGGAACCAGTGCACGTTGATATCATGAATGGTGTGTCTTCAGTTTGGACGGTAAAGATATCGAAGAATGCTGACCTGGCTAACGAGTGATTGCTTTGTCCGTCCAGCATCACGTACATCTTCACAGCCTCTTCAGGGCATCCGGTTGGGTAGACTTTGGTTAGGTAGATCTCGTGGCATAAGCGGGAAAATGCTGAGCCGCCACATACTGTTGTGCAGTTGATAGTCGCGGTCACCTCAGGGTGCACTTCGGGGTCGTCCTGAGACTCCTTAGTCGAAGGAGGGGTAGGAGTTGTCCGTTGTGTTGACTCGGAGTCTGGATGCAGTGCGTCTGGGTGTCTGTCATTTCTGCATAAATGACATTTCACCTTAGTGTAACGGTTCACGCCACCGGCGCAAGAGGAGGGGCAGAACTGGCATAATCAGCAGCCTCCCAATGGCTCAGGCCTCTGCTGTTGGCAGTGACCAGATGCTCCTCATTCACTCCAGAACCCTTTTCCACTTAAGCAGGGCACACCCCTCCCTCCAGTGCTGGTTCATTGTGTTTTGTGTTCTCATTTGTCTCTGACCCGCCTGAAGCGATCATCTGTTATTTGTCTCCTGTGTACCAGACCCTCAGCACACCATTGACCTGCTTGATTTCTCCTGTCCATTGACCATGGCTTACCACAGACTACGCTCCTGGATCCTCCTCTGGAAACCGTTGTTTACCATAGACTTTGCTAAACTTCCTACGGTGCCAAACCTCCTGTGGTGCCAAGATCCCCTGCGGTGCCAGATCCCCTGCGGTGCCAGATCCCCTGCTGTGCAAAGACTCCTGTGGGGCCAATATCCCCTGCGGTGCCAAAACCCCTGCGGTGCCAAGACCTCAGCCGTGCCTACAGACCTACCTCCAATGCCCACTGTCCCATCTGTCTCGTGTCTTGTGTAAGTGTTTCCCTCTTGTATCAGGATTCTGTATTTTCCATGTGTCTTAAGTATCCAGCCACAGTATTCAGTCAGTCCTGTTTTCCTGCTGTGTTTGTATATATCAGCAATAAAAAGGACTGTTTATGCACCATATTCTGGCTTCCTCCAATATATCACTGCATCCTGGGCTCGCACCCTCGCCATCCCGTGACACTTAGCTGTGCAAGCTTTGGCCATGTGCTCTGTAGACTTACAACACTTGTAGCAAACTCTGTACTCCCTGAGCAAAGCTTTCCTTTCTTCTAAGGGCTTCTTTCCAAAGTATCTGCACTTGTTCAGAGGGTGCGAGGACTTGTGGAGTGGACAGAAAGCATCTTTAATTGGTTCCTAGGGTTTCAGGTGGCGTTCTTGTCGATGGATGCTCATCTGACCTTCTTGTGGGCGAAGTAAAGACCTGTGTTTTGTGCACAGACACAAAGGTCCTTTCCCTTGCAGTTTGTGTTGTTCTCTTGGTGAAGTCGGAGTTATAGTTGGTCTTTCTGGTGGTAGGGAACTCTGTTTCTCTGAAGCTTCAGTTTCGAGGGTCTTTGCACCGCTTCATTTGGTAGGCAACAAATTCTTGAAGCGCGGCAAAGGGAGGGTCTCTGTCTAGGTTGCACTCTCTAAAGTCATCTGATAGTTCAATCCATTTTTCAATTAAGTGTGTTGGTAATTTTCTAACGATAGGTCTCTGTGTTCTGTGCTGGTCAAAACATGTCAGTCCTGTTAGGTTAGGATCTTCTTTGGCTGCCCGCAACTGCGTAAGAAGGATAGAGAAGTCCCACAACCTGTCAGGTTCATTCATGTGGATGACCGGGAAATCATTGACACGATCTAGCAGTGAGGATTCCGTCAACATGGATGCACCATACCGTTGATCAAGCACTTCCCAGGCTTGTTTAAGGGCAATGACTGGGTCACCGAGATGAGATAAATAGATATCTTTCACTACGCGTGTAGATTCTGGTCCTAGCCAAGTCATCAGATGTATGATCGCCTCGATAGGCCGTAACCTTTCATTGCGAGCGGTGTTTAAAAAGATGTGCTTCCATAGTAAATAGTCTCTGCCTGGCTTGTCAGAAAACTTCTGTGCCCCTCCTTGAGGCCAAATCCACCATCCCTTGTCGAGGTGCCAATTCTGTGTTTCTTCCCCAGGGTGTCGTAAAATTCATCTGGGCTGTATAGGGGTTGTATATGGGGGGAAATGGTAAGTTGATCCCCATGGAATTGGTGAAAGCAGGTTCAGGGGCCTCCCGTGGGTTCTGGCAAGCATAGTCCCTATGTTCAGGAGCGGACGCTAAGGACAGATGGTCTGTGTCTGCAGAATACTTGTTGAATATGTCTTGCCATGCCACATGTGTTGGTTGCTCCTTTCGCTGCAGGGTAAGTCGGCTGTGTTCGATGGGAATCACGTTCGTCCATGAGTTGTCTTGTGGCTGTGGCTGGAACACTGCTGCCTCCACGTTAAAGTTGTGGCTCGTGGCTACTTTTATGCCTGAGTGCTGAGGATTTTTCACTAATGCTAATGGAACAGTCTGGTTAGCCCTTGTGTTTTGGTTTGTTGGGGTAAGTTCTTCAGCTCCTAGGAGGGTTTCTAGCTGTGCGGGTTTGGCAGTGTCAGCATTCTGACTAGTTTGCGGAACTAGTGGTTGAGATTCTCCTCGTCCCTGCCATAGTGAGTTCTGATCATTCACGTAGGTTTCACATGGTTCTGCAAGTTTGTCCTTCCAACTGTGTAGGATCAAAGTTGAGGGAAGCATTGGCAGCTTCTGCCCGTAAAGCTGCGGCCCGTACTGCCTTTTTTGCGGCCTCCCGTTTATGATGAAGATATGTAAGGTTGGCCTGAGCTTTAGCCATTTCTTCCCCTTGTTTAGCTCGAGCTTTGGCCATTTCTTCCTCTCGTTTAGCTCGAGCTATGGCCATTTCTTCCCCTTGTCTAGCTTGAGCTTTGGCCATTTCTTCATTTAATAATCGCTCTTCATTTGCTACTTGCAGATCTACAGCAGCTTCATCAGCCTCGATTTGTGCTAGTATCGCCAGGGTGGTGAGACTTTCTTTACTCGAGGCTCGGGACGAACGGCTGTGATAGAAGAATGCTTTGGAAGAATGGACGGAGTCTGCAACAGGAGATTGCTGTGAATTGCTGCTACCCGTGTGAGACTATGCTGGCTTGGCAAGAAAGGACGAGGCTTTATTTGAAGCATGAGAAGGGGCCTCACGCGAGCGATAAGATAACTCCAACTCGGAATTCCTGTTGCTTGCGTCCACTGCCTGCAGATTTGTCTGATGAACGTCATCACAGTTTGAAAGGAAAACCCATGCTGTTTGTTGAAAGCCTTAATGCTTTGTAAATCCGCTTGGAGATTTGGGTCTTCTAACTTTGACTGGATGAAGATGAGGTGGCGTTCGCTATCTTTCGACTTTAGATGTATCTTCCTCATGCATTCGTTCTCTATTGTGATGCGACTGGGAGAGAGCTCCCTTTTAGGTTTATAGCGGAGTTCTATTAGATTCTCGGGATTTAGTGTAGCTTTTGTAGTACCAATCCCACTCAGCGATCAGGCTCAATCTCATTTCCTTGGTAAGCTCCCTATGCGCCTTCAGTTCATAATGTCTCTGAATTGCCTCTGCATCTTCAGAATTTTGGACAGCACACTCTTCATTTGAGTCGGGGTCGATTAGTAGGCCCAAATCTTTTGGCACATCACAGCCTTCTGCCATTATTAAGGAGACTCACGAAATTGCCTAAACACTTTTAAAATTGTCAATGCAAAGTCACTGTGTGCCTCTGGGGAGTGCTGCTGGAGTGTGTTGCAGCGGGTGCAGTTCACCTTGTGGCCTCTGGGAAGTGCTGCTGGAGTACGTTGCAGCTGGCACAGTTCACCTTGTGGCCTCTGGAGAGCGCTGCTTCAGTGCGTTGCAGCTGGCGTAGTTCACCTTGCGGCCTCTGGAAAGTGCTACTGGAGTGTGTTGCAGCTGGCGCAGTTCACCTTGCGGCCTCTGGAAAGCGCTGCTGGAGTGCGTTGCAGCGGGCGCAGTTCACCTGGTGGCCTCTGGGTAACGCTGCTGGAGTGCGTTGTAGCTGGTGCAGTTCACCTTGTGACTTCTGGTGAGCGCTGCTGGAGTGAGTTGCAGCTGGAGCAATTCACCTCGTGGCCTCTGAGAAGCGCTGCTGGAGTGCGTTGCATCTGGCACAGTTCACTTTGATATAAACTTCACAAAGGGCCTTTAGGTGTAGTTGCATAAACTAAAGGTAAAACAGTCTTTCTTCGTTTCAAAGGCGGAGGGGGTTAACATTCAAATGAAGCATGGGATGAATTTATTCAGGCCGTTTTTTCACTGTTCCGTCCCCATGGTGGCTTTTGTAAAAACAGACAGCTTCAACTACAATGAAAGGCATATAAGATATTTATTTTCAGGCATTCATAATCAAAACTTACAGTCATAGAAAAGATTCATCTGGATCATTTATATTCTGTCCTTTTATACGGTGTGAAAAAAGGGTAATTTCACTCCCATGTGGAGAGAGAGTATGCTGCAGCTTCTCCTGGAATTACTTCCTGAAGTACACGCCCTTCTTCCTACCAGCATGCAAAGCTTCTCAGCACCAATTAGACACATAGATCTGATCACATGTAATAAAACTACAATTCCCAGAAGACATTTCCCTTAAGGGGGTAGTTTCCAATTCCTATAATGCTATCTTTTAAAATGACTGACTATTCTCAGGCTGCTCTAGTCAGCACAATTCTCATTTGCAGAATCATGGAGCACGCCCTAACCCCCCCCCCCAATAAATCCAATACGCAACTCTCATCTGCAGGGAGAATGGTGGCTGTGAGCAGAGTGAGACTGGGAGCAAATAGTCTCCAGTCTCCCTCCGTGATCACTCCACAGCGCTGTGTGATCTTGTGAGAGCAAGATCGTGCAGGGGCAATGTTCTTGTTCTTTCAATTCACTTATGGTATGGAGAGGTCTTCAACCCTCAAAGAAAACATAAACTTAATGCACGACATGGTGTAGCCTGTGTAGCCAGTAGAGCTCCCCAAAAGGTATATAGAGGTTACACTCACGTGGTTCTGTGTCACCCCTCGAACATTAGATGAATAGGCCGCCGGTATAATATGGAGATACCGGATCCCCTTCTGATGTTATGTTTGAGATCCTTCCTTGGTCAATAAGGGTACAGCAGCAGGACCATCAATCAAAGGATTAAAAGGTTTATGCCATAAAAGTGGTAAATGTAAATGCGCCTCTGGACATCTTATTTCACCAAATGGAGAAACTCAGATTGAGTGGAGAAGATCGGTTCAGGAAAAATAAATTGGTGAAATGGATGTTCCAGTAAAAAAGCACATTTATTGGAGCATAAAAAATCTAATAAAAAGTATAAAATAATATCAAATAAATCCTGAGACGCATTTTGCTTGCTGTCTGCAAGCATCCTCAGTCAGGAATAGATAATGTTTCTATTCCTGACTGAGGATGCTTGTAGACAGCAAGCCTCCCACAGGAGGCTCTAAACCACTTTTATGGAATAAACCTTTTAATCCTTTGATGGTCCTGCTGCTGTACCCTTATTGACCAAGGAATGATCTCGGGCATAACATCTGAGGGGGATCCGGTATCTCCTTATTATACCAGCGGCCTATTCATCTAGTGTCCGAGGGGTGACACAGAATCACGTGAGTGTAACCTCTATATACCTTTAGGGGCGCTCTACTGGCTACACAGGCTACCCATGTCGTGCATTATGCTTATGTTTTCTTTGAGGGTTGAAGACCTCTCCATACCATAAGTGAATTGAAAGAACAAGAACTTTGCCCCGTTTGAGGGAACCCCTTTCTCTTCAGAAGGAAGCACTTGATTCACCACATTCCTCCACAGTATTGTCTTTTTGGTGGTTGAGGTAAACCACTGTGTTGGTTGAATTTTGCTGCTGATTCATACAAACTGCAATCAATTGATTACACCTAAAAAAAACTGCATGTTACTGGATTTAATTGCTCGCATAAATATTCTCTGCATTGTTCAGTTCTGTCCACCAGGTGGCGCCAGATACTTATTTATTCTGTAAGATCGCGCAGGGCTTACGGCCCAGAAGCACAACCTTCCATGGAGTGCTATGGACACCATTAGGTGATACTCTCAGCGGCGTGGAAGCGCTACTGCGAGTTTCTCAGCGGTTAGCTGAGGTAGCGCCTGCCCTGGAATAATGCGGTAACATGGGGATGCTACGAGGAAATCTGCAGGCGCAGATTTTCAATGTTAGCGTCCACTGTGAGAGGCAGTTTACAACACTAAAGATCACAAATAACTCCCAATGTCCTTCCACTAAGCCTGCAAGACTGAGTACATGTGATCTTGCTGAGGGCTTTCTCTGGTCTCCATGGACTCCAGGAGACACTACCAGTGGTGGTGTTGCTGGTAGCTGTTAATGATTCCTATATATTACAAGTTAAGTTTCTAAAATAGCAGATCCCTTGTAATAGCACTGGCAAAAGGGAGCGGTTAGTGATTGCTCAATCCGACTCTTTCTGACTCATCTGACCTTTCTGATCCAGCCAAAATTACTCCTGTACTTTAGAATTCAAAGTATCTCCCCTTCATCATGTTACTTCTGTTAAGATTAACTTAGAGAGCCATTGCTGAGAGCTTTATTGCTTTGCAATTTATTGTTTTGTTAAACGCCCGCCTGCCCAAAATTTATTGGACATCTAATAGAAAGGATATTAGGAAAAAATCCATAGGCCCAGACCTAGTTGTCGTATGCAAGAATATACCACTGGTTTTGGATAGTTGTGTTAGTGTTTTGTAGATATGCAACTTTGGCCAATAGACACTGTTTTCAGTGGACTTCACTCATTGAATTTGTGTTTGGTTTATCAAAGTTTCAAAGTAGCAGACTTCCTTTGTCAAATTGGTGAGACACTTACCATAGATACTCGAGTATAGCACGACCCGAATATAATGCGATGGATAGAGATTTATTATATATTATGAAACTATACTGTACCGGTAAACAATTAAAATCCTTTGAGGTTCTCTTAACACAGTCAGGCTACCCCTCAGTCCAGGGTGCTCTGTTCTAGAATGATTGTATTTGTAAGTAGGTATGAAGCCGCCTGCCACCCGTCTTCTTACTTGCGATAAGATGGCCGGTGGAGTGAGATGAACGCAGGGAATCATTCACCAATAGTCAGCATGCCGGGAGATGTCATTCTCTGACCTTCGGCTCCAGCATGCAGGTTCATCCACTGTGTCATCTGCCGATAGTCAGTCCCCCCGAACAAGCTCCTGATGTCACTGCAGAGGCGCTGCGCGATTCTCCACACATTCAGAATGTGAGGAGAATCGCGCAGCGTGTCTGCAGTGATGTCAGGATGGGGCAACAATGGGGTGGGGTTGACTATTGGCAAACAATGACGTGGAAGAGCCTGCCTGCTGGAGCCAGAGGTCAACAAACTACATCTCAGATTTGCTGCACGGAGCAAGGGTGTATACTCAGTTTTAAGCCAATCATTCAAGATTGGCTTAAAACCGAGCATGCACCCATCTTGAATGATTGACTTAAAGCATGCCCTCTGGCTGTGATGGTTCCCACCTCTCCCGGGAGTTCCTGAAGTGTTTGTGGGCGTCAGGAAGCCCGCATTCACTTCAGGGAGACTACCAGAACTTCCGGGACACTTGGGATCCCTGAGCAAGTCAAGTTTGTTTTTACATGCAATGCAGATGTCTCGAATATAACGTGGCCCCTCCAATTTTAAGGTAAATTTTTGTCACCAAAATCTAGCGGTATAGTCGAGTATCTACAGGTACACTTTTTAAGTGCCTTTCTAACTGGTCTAGCCATTCCGTCAAACACAGCAAACCGTGATGTCACTAATCAGCTCTCTACTATCAACTTTCTGCCCTTTTTTCAATTTTATTTAATCAGTTTTCTGTCCTTTTTTCTATCTTTTTCTCAATCGCCACTCTGCTCGCTGTGCTGTCTTTCACTCTAGCTTTCTACTCAGGACGCTGCTAACTGCTCCTCCTCCCGCACGCACGCCAAATATGACGATGTGACAATGAGGAGGAGCATCGCTCAGATTGTGACACGACAACAGGGCTGAGTCCAACTGAATCACACACTGACAGCTGTGCGATTCAGTCAGGTATGGGCTTGAATGGGAGGCTCATCTTTGCACTTGCAAAGATCTTGCTGCCTACCCTGTGCAACCTATCGCACAGGCTGTTGTTGTTGGCTGATGCTGAGCCTGGGGCATCACGTGACCTCCCCCAATAGACAACACTCCCACCCCCAAAAAATTTAATTAAAATAGAATAAAATGCAAGAAGTTTTATTATTTATTTATTTATTTTTGCTGGTTCATGGGGGTTCATGTGTTCATGTGCTCCTATGGAGGAGCCTCCACTGCTGTTTCCACTCCAATCAGGAAATTTCAGCCTCTCCAGTTCACCCCGCCATCACAGAATAGACACTTGGAAGCTGTTCCAGTTAAAAGAATTTATTGGTAAAAAAACAGCAATGATTTGAAAATACTTGGAAGCGTTGGAGTATTTTCAAATCACTTCTAACTGGAGAGGCTTCCAAGCGTCTAGCCATTCCATCACCTTTCTTGCTCCTTATATAATCTTTTACAGAATATCCGTTTCTTTTACGGAAACAACATCCACACCATTCATCATCATTATGTAAATTACACATTGATAGTGAGAGACATTTAATTCACACTTCTATGCAATGTAATTTTGGATGATTGCTATTAGCACCTAAAAGGTGTCATGGATGAGAATGAATAATGGGTATGAGGTTAATGTGTAGCATTGTCCGTCAAGCATTGCTGTTAACTATAGTGTTTCATGTGTGTTGCAGTGGGTTGAGGTTGGCGCTCATCTCAGCGCTCATCTTCAGGGTCAGATTTATAACTAGGCAGAGTACGTATGTGCCTACAGGCTCCTGTCACAAAGAGGCGCTCTGTAAAAAAAAATATATATTTTTTTTTCCAATTTACAAACATTTAGGCCCCTGTATCTCTGGAGCACTAAGGGCTAGTGGGACGTCTGAGGTATTATTGGAAAGGCCAGATTATGGCCTTTCCAGTGATACAAAATATAATCAGGTTAGATTTATACAAGAAAAAAATAACAAATAAGATATTATTTTTCTCTTTTTTTTCTAACGCAACACTATTATTCAGTTTACAATTATAAAGTGAACAATGATGCTTCACTAACTCACCTTCTCCTGTCCCACATTGCCAGCAGGTGTGGAGCTGATGATGCAAAGCATTATTTCATTGACAACCTAGACTGTGGCACTACAGTGAATAAAGACAGGGATACTTTGGAGCCCTGCATCTCTGATTTTTACACCACACAAGATTTATTTATTTATTTATTTATTTATAAAGGATTTTACCAGGAAGGATACATTGAGATTTCTCTCGTTTTCAAGTATGTCCTGGGTTCAAGAACATTGAGTGGTTACAGAAATACAAAAGTTACAGTTACAAGTACTTATACAGCGCCAACAAATTCCATAGCGCTTTACAATGGGGATGCACAAACAGCAGACTTACATGATACATGAGGAAATAACCCTGGACATCAGATAACTGTCCAGGTTATATATCACTTTAAACAAAAAGCTCAGGCAGACATCCCATGAGCTTACACTCTAAGGGACTAGGGTAACAGAAACAAATGGGAGCAGAGGGAAGGTGAAACTGGTGGTCAGAGGGATTGCATGAAATGGACCAGATTTTTTTGGGCTTAGTAAGGGTGATTAGGGAGAAAAGTGGAGACAGCTGGAAAGGATGCCTGAAATTAGGGACCAGCTCTGGGAGGGCGGGTGGATGGGGAGGGTGGGTTGGGGTCAAGATCAAGTGAGGTGTCATTGGAAAGGTCAGAGACTGGTCTTTACAATGATACCAAACATGACCATGTAATGTGTAAAAATAAAAAATTGAAAAAAGTAAATGCAAAATTAATTCTTTTTCTCTGTTCTATTGCAGAGGCAATATATACTTTTACATATAAAACAAACAAATATTATTATTATCATTTATATAGCGTTAACAGTATCCGCAGCACCACTGCACTAACTCCACTAAGGCCACAGATTCTGCCCCTTCTTTTGATTTGAGCACAGAGAGAAACTGTTCCTCAGTTTTTTCGTTTTTATTATAATGTTTTTTTTCTAGTTTGCTCCAAATCGAGAATTTTTAAAAATGTATTTGGGTATCTTTTTTGGTTGTTTGTGGGGGGTGGGGGGTGGTAGGGGCCCTCCACATTTCTGTGCCTACAGGTTACAGAGATGCAAATCTGGCGCTGCTCATCTCAAATGACCAAGAAACTTTTTTCTCTGACCAATAAATCCTCTTATCCTGGGAGGCTTAAGGGGTTAATCAATAAGCAATGAACTTGCCAGTGAATTGCACCAATTTCGTGGCAGTTTGGCTGATCACCAAATACTGGCGAATTGACAGTGAAATACAGTGCACATTGCTGCAGATCGGTGACCTTTGGCAATAGCAAAATTGTCCCATATAGAAGTAATGGTTAATCTATTCAGGGAACTGCACTGAAGTGTCAGTGAAATGCCCTGATTTTTGGTAATTCAGTTTTGCAGGTTTAAACAGGTGTATCCCATAGGTTCAATGTCATAAAATATTATCGTTTTTTTTTTTCATAAACCGTTTATTCTTTTCATTTTCAGCAAACCGCCTTTTTATTTATTTATTTTTTGAAACACTTTTATGTATTTTTTATATTTGCTAGACAATATTTTTAATTCCCAATTTTTTTTAAAGTCGTTTTTTTTTAATTCTGTAACAGCGCTTTTTAAAATTTTTTCTATAGGGCTTTTTAATTATTTAGATACATTTTAATGATTTTTATTGGTTTAAACACCTATTAGAAGAACAGCAGTTCAGCTTTCTTGCCTGCAGTTCGGCACTATGTTCGATGGTCTGTTCGGTGGTCTTCGGCAGTCTGTTCAGAGGCATATGGCACTCAGTTTGGCGGTCTTCAGTGACTCTATGTTCGTACTTCAGGGACTCTGCAGTGAATAGTGAATCAATCACAGGGTTGGCGAAACTGAATAGCTGAAGCACACTGAAGTGCGTCAAACCAGAAATCACAGATATTTCCCTGAAGTTTCAGTTATTTCTGAATAACCCCTTTAGTCCTGGTCCAGGAAATCAATGTTTGCTATGTTCTTGCTTTTGTTATGAGCAAAGCAATATTTGTGTGACTCATTTGTACCAATATTGACCCGACAAAAGACAGGGATGGATTGCAGAAGTCTTAAATTAGAAGCGATCGGCAGTATTAATATATGTGAGCAGCTTAAAGGGCCGAAAATTAAATAAATAAATACATTATTAAGCTGAACATAAAGATGTCTAGATACAAAGCTTGAGCTACAGTGCAAATAGGAAATATTCTACATCTATCTCTACTGAATTTCTACATTTTATTACTTACTTTAAAACCCTTCACTACCAAGTTAGTTTTGTTGAAGAAAAATGTTATCATAAAATTAATTTGAAACATGGGATGTAAAGTTAACAATTAAATATAGAGTAAAAATAGAGGATTTGTACAAAAATGGGTATTCTGTAGGCTTGTGCACCGATTTTTTTTTCGGTTCGATTCGGTTCGATTTTTCGGATTGTTAAACTTTTCAATTCGGCTCGTTTCGACCGATTTCTGTTTCGGTTCGGTTCGACTCATTTTTTGTGTACATTTTTTTTCCGGAATATCGACCATTTTTCGTATTTTCGTTTCACTTTGCTCGTTTTGTATCGACTTTTCGTAATTTCGGAAATTTTCGTTTTTCGGAATTATACATGTTTTCGGAATATCGACGATTTTTCGTATTTTCGTGTCACTTTGCTCGTTTTTTGTATCGACTTTTCGTAACTTCGGAAATTTTCGTTTTTTCGGAACGTCTGTTCTCCTCGTTTCAAAGCAATAAATTTCGATTTGACACATTTCAAGTCCATTAGAAAATTCCGAAAATATTTCGTTTCGGCTCGGAAAACTTTTCGGATCTGCCATTTTCGGACCTAAAAATTTTCGGAAATTCGGCCGCATCCGAAAACACGATTCGGGAAATTTCGTGAAAATTCCGAAATTCCGAAACCCGAAACGCACATCCCTATTATTCTGAGATAAAATAAATTAATATTAATTTCCACGTTTTTAAGTTTATATGTGTGTTAATCCTTTACAGAAATATTGAAATGTAAGATTTTGAGCTGTAGATGGTGTCCTTTATCTTACGCAATTTCAAACGGGGTCTGCATTATTATTATTATTGTGGCAGATTGGGAGTCCAAAAACATCTGCAGTGGTAATAAATTTGGGGCAAACCTCGTGCTATGGAGTCGTTTTATTGATGATGTCATTATGGTTTGGAGTGGAAAAAAAGAGATCTTAGAAACATTCCTTGAATTTATTAATGGCAATAGTTATGGTTTAAGATTTACAGCTGAAATAAATCGTGATACCATCAATTTTTTAGATTTAACATTTTTTGTTAAAAATGGGAAGGTAGAAAGTAAGACCTTCTTTAAATCCAATGATGGGAATAGTTATATAAAATATGACAGTTGCCATTATAAAAAGTGGATGGACAACATCCCTAAAAATCAACTGATGCGAGTACATAGAAATTGTTCAAATTTTGAAGTTTTGTCGATCAATCTAAACATATTGAGGAGAAATTAAAGACAAGAGAATATCCAGATATATTAGTTGAAGAGTCTAAAAGAGAGGTAGCTTCCATGGATAGAAGAGTATTTCTAGATAAAGAAAAAACTATGGAAACGAATGATAAATATGAATTTATTATTAGATTTAATGATGATGCTACAGCTATTAAAAAAGTCCTGAAAAAAGCATTGGCCCATCCTTAAACGAGATCCTTACTTAGGAAAGATTCTACCTGCTTATGCAATTACTGTTTTTAGAAGAGCGGAGAATGTAAAACCAAAACTAGCCCCTAGTGTGTGCATTAACCCTAAAAAAGGTTAAAAATACGTTATTTGAGAGGTCAAATGTTTTTTTTTTAAAAATGTGGTAGGTGTTCTACATGTAAATATCAAGCAAGAAAAGTAGTGGAGTTTAAAAGTACCAATATGGGTAAAAGTTTTCCTATTAAAAAATTGATAAACTACAAGGGTAAAAATGCAATCTACCTGTTGCAATGTAAATGTGGGGCTCAATATATTGGTAGAACATCTAGGACCCTCCATGAACGATTTATGGAGCATTACCCTGGTGTTTTTGCAAAAAAAATTAAAGCATAGTTTACCCCTGCATTATAATAGTTGCGTGTTGTTTAAATTTGAAGAATTTCTGAGTACAGGAATAGATTTAGTTGAACCCGATTGGAAATTGGGGATATGGCTGTGAGATTGACAAAAAGAGAGACCGAATGGATATATAAATTAGGTACTATGGAGGGGAAAGGGTTAAATAATGAAATCGATATTCTGGCAGTTATGAATTAATTCTTCAATTGATTGTATTAATTCTGATAGTTTTAGGGAAATGCAGTTAATATGATTAATTTCCTAGTAGAAATCCTGTTGAACTTGTGTATTTTTTGATTGGTATTAATAGGTTTTTATCTTTTAGGGTGCTTATCAGATTTGGAGGATTTTTATTGTTGTTTTTTGTTATTTACGTGCGGAATATAATTTTTAAGTGTAAGGGCAGAGGCGTTCTCATCCATCTCGATCCCCGCTACTTATTTTGAATTTATGAAAGTAATCCACACATCTTTTAAAGAATAATTCATTTCGAATAGTGAAAGTTTTTTATTATCGGTTAACGAGAATGAGAAGAGATCGTTCTGATCCGTAGAGATGAAAATCGGAGTAAAACTTGATTTGTGTATAGAGATACCCTCGCGCATGCGTGGTGTGAGATTATAAACTAAAGTAAAAACCAATTTGTATGCAGTTGTGTTCACACGCATGCGTAGTGAGAAGTATTTGCTATGAAAGAAATTTCAACGTATGTAGATATTTAATGACGTCGGAGGAGTTGCAGGGTTTGAAATACTATTGGTGGAAAGTTTAAAGACAACAGCTGCTGCAGATTTAATTAAGCCTGTTTGAAGATTAGAACATGTTTAAAAGAGGATCTGGGACATTCTGAAGTATGCTCCTGATGAAGTGAGACAAGTGCTCTCACGAAACGCGTCGAGTGGCATCTTTTAAGAAATTGGTCAGTGTGCTGAGAGACCCCCAAGTCGGACAGGTCCAGGTATCTGGCGACTACCGGTAGCAGATTGTGGATGGTTCTGGACTATTGCGGGAGGTCTGAGCCATTGTGGGAAATATTCATATGCACATTTTGTATGTGCTTTTAAATATGTGAGTTTGTTTTTTGTTGTATTTTATTAATTTTAACTATTAAAAATACTACACTATATAGATTCTACGTTTTTTCCAGATTGGAGTGAAGGTGGAGCACCAAAAGTGGGAACCAAACCGCATCTGGGAATTTATATCCCATTGGTAAATGGAATATATGCACTGTTTTGCGCCTTTGTTTATTTTGTATAACTGCATTATTATCATACAGGCAGAAAGGACCTTTGTGTTAGATACTGTAACTGTGATAGATAGAAAACAAAATGGTCAGATCTCCTGCTTATGGGGATTTGTAGTGATCATTATAAGATTATTAGCAATGCAGCTTCCACAAATATACAAATAGAATATAAGAATAATATCTGTATTGTCATAATGCCTGTATATGGAAATTACAGTAACACCTTGTATCTGTACTGTACAGGGATTTTCCTGTAGTGAAAGAGTGACATGCAAGAATTTATGGGTCCAAACACATTAGGTGTGTGTGTGGGGTTATAAGTACACCTTCTGCACACATTGTCATCTAGAAGGGAACATCAGCAAGTTGGCTATTCCTCACAATGTGGGCCTCCCATTCATACAACACCAGTCATTTTCACCCTCTACTTGTTCCAAAACATATGTTCCCAACTCATGGATAACAAAGCTGTTAAGAAGCAGGGGGAAGAAGAGGGAGGCAGTGAAGAGGGAGCTGGGGGCACTGCTTCACATGTTTGTGTCGGTTTGTATGTTAGTATTGATGTGTCTGTGCAGTGGCAGCTCACCAATTAGGTGAATTAGGCAACCGCCTAATGCCTTGTATTTGCGGGGCCTCGCGGCCACCTAATTTGCCTGATCGATCACTTCAGCAGCAGATGTGGTTTTGTATAGACCACAGGACTCGGAGCAGTCACTGAGGCCTACCTAAGCCTGGAGAATCTAAGATGGCTTGACGCCAGAGGGGGCGCGTCAGACGTCTGCCGCCCATGCCTGCCAGTTACCACGCGAATCCCTCCCTAAGAGGTAAGTTACCTTGAAAATAACAAAAGCAAATTCCATGCTGTGTAGTCTACACGTTTTTTTAATAATCAAAATTAAAACTACTTTGTAACCAAGCTGGCTCAATTTAATGTGTAACATTAATAAACAATAAATAAATGGTAAGACATTTATCAACTGTATAATGTTGCTCTGTTGAAAAAATTCATACGTAATCAACAAAAAATCCCACCACTAGCAGGGACAGAGATGTGTTTCATGGCAACATGAAAACTGTTAATTGACAAACAAAAATGTAGCTAATCCCTTTCACTACTGTGATCATATTTACCCAATTTTAAGCGGTACACAAAACTGCTAAAAATCGAATGAATATGATCTGGAAATATGCAGGATAGTTGCAATTGAGATTAGTTCATTAGCAAATTAATTCCATTTGCCCTTTTTGCCCTATGCCGCTACCTGTGTTAGCGTTTGCTGAATGATGTCTCCAACACTTTAAAAAGGGACAGCAATTTCTCAGTCACGTGGACGCAATGGCAAGGGTAGCAGGAAGCAGCATTGACAACATCTAAGAACAGAGGATGAGAAGACAGTGCAGAGCAGGAGCAATGAGAGGCTGACTGACCAGGAGCAAACCACATTTTCATCACAAGGTAAATCAAATAAATGGAATGCTAGAAGCAAATACTGGAAGAAGAAAGAATGACTGGCATAAAACGGGACAAGGGGTATTGGCATAATGAGTGAGGGTAGGTAATCATGATGATAAAAGGGGTATTGGAAAAGGGGTATTGGCAAAGGGATCGTGGGTAAGTTTGACATGGGATGGAAAGATACATTGGCGCAGGGAACATAGAGGATCTCAGGCATTGTGATAGAAAAGACATTGACTTTGGGTGGGTAGTGGACATCTGGCATGGAGATGGAGAGGAACACTGGC
Source organism: Leptobrachium leishanense (assembly GCA_009667805.1). Lineage (NCBI taxonomy): Eukaryota > Metazoa > Chordata > Amphibia > Anura > Megophryidae > Leptobrachium > Leptobrachium leishanense. Next base: position 258,851,907 of record CM019066.1, read on the forward strand.
ATTGGAAGAAAGGGAATCTCTGGCATGGGGAGGAAGGGGACATTGACAAAGGGAGACAAGGGAACATTTTGCATGTCATTGTAAAAAAGCATTGACTTTGGGAGAGAAGGTTCCTCTGGCATGGGGTTAGAGTGTGAAATTGGCATGGTGGTGAAGAAAACTTCTGGCTTGGAGAAGCATGGGGCATTGAGTGGAAAGGGGACCTGTGGCATAGGGTTTGGAAGGGATATTGGCATTTGAGAGAGGAGAACTCTGGCATAGGCATGGATGGAAGCATGGGGAGGGAAGATGACCTCTGTCATTGGAATGGGAATGGCCATTGGCATTAGGTAGGAAGAGGACTTCTGGTATTGTGACAGAAGCAGGATTGGTGTAGGGAGGGAAGGGGACATTTCACATGGGATAGAAAGAGACAAACTGACTGACAGGCTCATTCCATCTTTTAGTAAGTTGCCCGCTTAAGGGGATAAAGCTGGAAGGTTAGAGTATATTCCTTACAAACATTCTAAAATGCTATTAAAAATTAAATCTTTATTGAATATTTGTAAGACCTTTCATAGGTCAATATTCTTGAAAGGTAAACAAAAAAATTAAGACATCAAGTGCACAAGAAAAGAAAAAGAAATGAGGAATCCAAGCTGAGTATAGCTTACTTGTCTTGCTAGCTGTGCAGGCAAAAGACACAATATATGCATTATCATTCACCCCTGACGAGGCTGCCATGCAGGCAGCAACACATGCGTCAGGTGTTTTTGTGTTTTGTTTTGTTTCAAACCTTCCTATAGTCAGGGACAGGATAGACATCTTACATAATTTCAGGGCTAGCATTTTCTCTGCACCTGCGAGGATGCCAGTGATGGTTACCTGATGATATTATGCATTAGCTCCCTCCTTGACCCCATGTTTACCTTTATATTTATTGCCCACTAATCACTTTTGATGTGATTTTTATTCATATTTATATATATCTATGTTTGAAACATCTAAACAATTTCTCTCAGTATATATTAAATATCAATATTAGTGTGTAAATTAGGGCAATTAGACATCAATTTAGTAACAGAATTAGCAGGGGAGTGCATCCCACATTATACATTGGGCAGTTATAGAGATATAATTCTGCCCACTGATATACTGATATAAGGGTTTATTCAGAAAGCACCAAATTGGCCACAAAATTGCACCGAACTATGAATTTCCCAGTACGGTGCAATTTTGTGGCCATTCATCTAATCAAAAAGCTGTCAATTTGCCAAACATTGGCAAATTGTCAGAGAAATACATTGATCCTCGGCGGCAGTGAAATCCCCATAGAGAAGTAATGGTTAATCTATTCAAAGAACAACGAACAGCACGAAATGTCAGTGAAGTGCCCTGATTATCGGTGGTTTCATTCGACAGGTTTAAGCAGGTGAATCCCATAGATTTCAATGTAAAAAAAATTCCCCCTTTTTTATATACAGGGTTATTCAAAGAGATCCGAATTGTGCCCGAAAAGGTAACCGAACAGTGAAATTCAGCGTACGGTTACCTTTCCTGGCCATTCGGCTATTCAGAGAGCAGGCAGTTCGCCAAATGAATTGCCTGCACATACGGTGCCTGTTCGAGGGCAGTGAAATCCCCTTAGAGAAGCAATGCTTTGTCTATTCAGAGAACAAAAACCAGCAGTGAAAAGTTGCCAAATTGCCCTGCTGTTTGGTGGTTTCATTCGACAGGTTTATTCAGACAAATCCCATAGGCTTCAATGTTAAAAATATTCCCATTTTAATCCAATATCTAATAAACCGTTGATTATAATATTCTGCAGTAAAAAGTCTATTTATAGATTTTTTAGGATCTTTTAGGTATTTTTTGGGATTTTTTTTGCGCAAAAAATGTTATGTTTGTTTTTTTAAATCGTTTTTTCTTTTTTCTGTAACAGCCTCTTTTATTATCATTCATTTGGTTTGTATGTAAATTCCAGACATTTTCATTCTGTAGTTTTTTTGCAAACAGCGTTTCACTTTTTAAACATTCAAGCATACTGGGGGTTTTTTTTCACTCCATTCTTCTGCGGTGTCTCCTTTTTTCTGGCGGCTGGTCTGCGCTGTGATCGGCGGCTGCTCGGTTTTCTCTGGCCTGTTGGGCGGGGTTAATCCAAATGTTTTTGCGGGTTTCGGTGTGCGTTCGCCGGGTTTTGCGGTGAGTGTTCGGCGGGTTTGCGGCGGCTTTTCCCTGCACTACGACGGCCCTGTGGTGCTTGCTGAATACACTGCAGGGTCGCCGAAATGGGATCGCCAAATCGCACCGAATTTAAGAGAACGAAAAGTCACCGAACGTGCGGTGACTTTTCAATTCTCTTTGAATAACCCTGTAAATATTTATTCAACTGTTTATTCTTTTCAGCAAAAAGGATCTTTATTTATTAGGTTTTATTTGGGATTTATTTAATATTTTTAAACGGTGGGGTTTTTTCTTTAACAGACCTTTTTATTATTATTCATAGGACCTCACATATTATTTCCAGGCATTTATATAAAGTATTTTTTTTAGAAGAGGCCCTTAGAAGAGGTGCTCAGAATTCAAGATTAATTGAAATCATATATGAAGGGCATCAAACCAAGTGTCTCATACTAATATAAGGACAATACCTTACATGGAGGGTATTGTCCTTATATTAGTATGAGACACTTGGTTTGATGCCCTTCATATATGATTTCAATTAATCTTGAATTCTGAGCACCTCTTCTAAGGGCCATTTCATATTTCAATACCAAGTTGTATAACTTTCTTCACTCATTCTGCGTAGATGCATCGTAGTCCCTGTGAATAAGTCGTCCTTTATATGGTGAACCCTAATCAAGGATTTATTCTAGCGCATTAGCGCAATTTATTTGACCTCCCTTTATTTCGCCTAATTATAACTATCGTTATTAACCTCCCTTATTCTTTAACTGAAATTTTTTATTTATTACTCAAGAGTAAGCAAAGATTTTATTTTATTGGGATTATGTGATATATACTGCATCTTAACCTTTCCCTGCGGATGATGTGTGGGGACCATCCTCGGCTCCGCACACTACGTGCGGAGGAGGTCCCTCACATGTCATGGGTCTCTGCAGGGACAGCAGAGACCCCCAGCTGCTTTGGGACAGAGTCCCGGGACGTTCTGAATTCCTTTTAAGTAAGACAGCAACATATGACTATCACGGTGCACTGACGTCATTGCACTGGTGCGCGATAATGTCAGATTTAGTTCCCCCCGTAGAGTTGGGAACATGCCTGAAAGGGAGGGGGATCCCTCTCCCTCACGATCGGCAGTAAATAAAAAAATTAAGCACCATTGGAAAGGTCACCGTGTGACCTTTCCGGTGATGCCTCTCTGTAGCCCCTTATTGGAAGGTCCACGATCCAGCACCAATCAGTTCTGGATTGTGGACTGCTCCCGGAGGTGGTTGTCATCTTGGACGCCATCCAAGCCTCCAGGGCCTCCAACACCACTGTCGTCAAGAGCATGGCCCTTTAACATGAAAAATATATGTTTTTTCAAATTATTTTGCATATCTCTAAACACGTTTTCTAGTCCTTTTTTATTTTAAATTGATTGTAAGTGATAGAGTTAATCACGTCACTAATATTGCCGATAGTATCTCCAATAGATGAAAATGCTAAATTGCTTAAAAACAGAATGACTCATGGGACAAGACATGCAACCTATTTTTGTTTCTAATTACCCTAGTGACATTCAGCAAACAGTTCTACTCCCTAGACTCTGAAAACAAGCTTTAGACAACAAAAATCTATCAGGAAAGGAGGATTGGCTTGATTAGTTCTGGTATAACACCATGGGGTCTAGAACATCCTGCCTGCTCGTAAATTATGTCATGATATTTGCATGTGGCCTTGTGATGGACTGGCGATGATACTCATCAATGTTATCAATACAGAGAGCTCCTTCTATTTGCATTTGCTACACTGTAGCCCAAGGAGAAGAATGATTAACCAGCTTTAAGAGGTTTTTGCAAAGTCCTGTTATCGTCAGTGTGTCCCTTATTACAAGAAATTATATAGACTCAAGGAAGTGGTAAAAGCTCCCAAAGACCTTGACTCACACTAGAGGCAATAATTTATATTTCTATAATTCTGTTATGTTAAATAAAATCACCTCTATAAGTGTACCAAGTGTCTGCATCTGTCATCCACACCAACAAATGTATAGAAGGCTGTAGTAAGCCAAAATAACAGCTAAAAATACATTAAAATCAGCAATTGACCATTACCTCCCAAACAAGGTACTCAATGAAACAACTAGCTTGAAACCAACAAAGGCAAAAAACAACAAAACACCTCCCGCCTGTTAAAAAGAAACTGAAAAGGTAAAACACTACAGGCCAAATCACATTGGAATGTTAAGCACAGCACTCAAGCCATACGGCATAAGAACAAGCGTTCTGCTTAATTTTAATATGTCCTATTGCATCCAAGACCCAAGCTCAGCTTGCACCCTGGATTTAGTGTCTGTTTACTGTACATTAACGTCTCTTATACTTTGTGTGGGAGACTTTAATGTGTCCCTATCACATGAAGAATGAGCTATTGCAACCAACTCGTTCTCCATCTGCACCTGACGATCTTCAGATATGAATAACTTTTCTCACACCCTAGTGTTAAGTGATTGCCAGGGCCAGCCCATCAGATGGCACCATAACATGTCTCCCTGTGGCCCTTTTCCAGGGATGCCATTTTGCCACCTTGGCAAAGGCCGTGGCACAGAGCAGCCGCTGGGGCCTGGACTAGGCTGAGCGGCTGCCAAGGCCTGGACTAGGTCCAGCATCCACCAGGGCCTCGGCTCATCCTTTTAGAGGGGCTTTGGGTATGTGTATGGATTTGTGACTGTGTGTGGGTATGTGACCGCGTTGATATTTGACTGTGTGTGTTGGTATGTGTTACCATATGTGTGGATGAGAGGGTATATGGATGTGTGACTGTGTGGTGGGATATGTGGAGGTGTGGGCTTTGTGATACACTCATACACACCACATATTACTGTGAGTTTTATTGCTGAGGCACTCTGGGATATGCTCATACACACTGCACATTACTATGAGATTTATTGCTGTGGAGCTGTGCGATATGCTCATAAGTGCGTGTGGTTTTTTTGGGTGGGGCTGTATTTCATCCTTGGCCCCAGGCATCCCAATGTCTTGGGCTAGCCCTGATGATTGCATTTCAGCAAAATCACTTAACACATATCTAAACGCACCCAAAAATCCCATGCTCATCTCAGATCCCTCGGTACAAAGAGCGGCATGATCCACCGCTTTCTTGCTCCGTGGACAGCTGTACACTGGAAACAAATAGCTCCCAGTGTTCCTCTGCTTATCCTTCCACCATTCCGGCCAGATCTTACTAGTGGCTGCTTGTGACTGTCTCCACGCGGTTCTAGGTACGTCATGAAACTGATAACAGTGCAGCGTTTAGCGCTGCTCTGTTATCACTCTTGAGCTCATAAGTATTACAACTCGAGCTGCTGAAAAAGTGGTTCGGTCATAATACAGCCGTTAAAGGAAAGCTGTAATTGGAAACCGACTAAAGCTAAGAATTTCCATTCGCGTCTTGCCTTTAACATTTAAAAGTTGTGATCTGCTCTACATTTCCATCTAACTGTGGCATCTGTTAAAAGCCACTAAATAAATACATTTCTTATATTTACCAAAATTTACTTTTGAGGATATTTTTTTGAGAAGTTTGGTTGAGGCCTAAATCCTCACTATGTTCATGGTAGCAAAAAACAGTAGGTTGCTTCCTACTGATTCCCATCTGATATGAGAATAAGTGGGTGACTCCAAGAACAACTTTCAGCAAACACCAGCAAAATTTGCAGTTGTTGCAATGGTGACAAATGCTAGCGTTTCACAAAAGAAGATTCCAAACAGTGGTAGAAGCTCACAGGAGAAGATACCACTGAAAGTGCAAACACCATTGTCCATATAGTTTACACTTGATAGCATGATTGGATACTTATTTAGTAGTTACTATGTTTAGTTTTAGCTGGTGCAGATTTTTCAGCAGAAATGCAGAACATGTGTACATTTGAGTCTAGAAAGCAATTCCTCAACTAACAAATACTATATTCTTATATGTTTGTGCCTACCTAACAGGCACTATGCTTGTCTACCTTTTAAAGCAAAGAATGAGATGACAGTGAGCATAATATCCAATCTGATCTAGTCTTGAATTCGCACATTGGATTTTCTCACAAAATACTTAAATTCTTAAACAATTCTTCTAGAAGAGATATTCTATTTATTTTTTACAAATTGGTTACAAATTGCATTAACTAAAAGCTATTTAGGAAGTGTTTGTCAAATAAATGTTTTCTTTATTCCTAACCTATCCAATCCTTATCATGAAGCCAATAAAGATAATAAGAGATAATGGAATAGAGGTTAGCACCTGGGGTATGTGTAAAGAGCTTAAAATTTCTTATTATCTTATTTTACTAGCAATAAATATTTGGAATGTCTGGGTATTTTGTAGCATCATGATCAGGGTTTAGTAGGTGGTTAGGTGGAGCCACAAATCGATTATTGACTATCCTGAGATACACAACATATATATATATATATATATATATACTCAGAATCCTTAATCTCATTTTTTTATGGTTAAAAAATTGTGTTCTTATTAAGTTTGTTCAACAAATTTCTCATGAACCACACCTCCATAAGGAGAAGTAAAACGTATACTTAGACAACTTGTTCAACCAGTCAACGACTCCTTAAACTGCTCCGTGGCCATAAATAGTCAAGGTCCTTAGAGTGTTTCTTTACATTTGCTTACGGAGTTACATCAGCCAGTCGTCTGTGTTATTTCACTAAATAAATGTGGTTGCACTAGTGCACCAATTTAAGCAGTGCTGGAGGTATTGTGTCTTTTTTTTCTACTGAGCTACATTGTTGTATTATTTGTCATTATTAGTATCAATGTCTGACACTGGGTTCTTATGTGTGAGCGCAATGATTAACCAAATTATTTTACTGTTAAGGTTTAACTCCACAATTTCTGGAGAACTGCAAGTGTAATTTAATTTTCTTGACATTTGAGTTTGATATATTCAGGGTTATTCAGAGAAAGGTAAAACTCTGGAGAACTTTTGGAGAAGTGAAAATTCTAGGTCAAAATAGCTGATTTGGAAAGTGAGATAAATGGGAGAATTTTTCTGGGTTGGCTATTTTGACCTAGAGTTTTCACTTCTCCAAACGTTCTCCAGAGTTTCACCTTTCTCTGAATAACCCTGATTTGGTTCGGTACCGTGTTTTATGTCTGCTCTCTAGATACATATACCCAAAATCTCCTGATTCGAAACAAACACACTGATCTTCGAAATGGCCACTGTGCTTATTGTGCTTTGTTTTGCTTCTATCAATATTACAAAGTTGGACGCCATTTATTTCTTGATGTTTAGGGGGCAGACTGGACCAAATAGTTGTTAATATAACAACTATTATATATATAGTGCTAAATGTTTTCTTCTGTTCTGATTGGAAGAAATGGAAGCATCAGGCTGCTTAATTCAAGTTTAGTCCAGTTGATGCACACACAGGAACCTACTGTATATTATGACACTCCCCAACAACATTTTTCCTGCAGATATTATAGCCTTTTCAAGCTTTTTATCTGGCCAAAATTATGCTATCATTCTGTTCATCTGAATAAAAATGTTATTTTAACTTTTAAAACCACTATCGGAGTACGTGGATTCTTAGGCTGGGGTCAGACGAGCGTAGTGTTCACGTCCGTGATTGCGCCTAAAAGTACGTCCGTGATAGCATGACAGAAAGCCCATTGGAGCCTGACACAAGAAGTACGTCCGCACTGAACTGCGGATGCACAACGGCCGCGGCCCACGGACGCAAGGCAGGCAAGAACGTACAACTCCTAGAACGGCCGCACAAAGTGCGCTGCGTCCGCAACGTCCGCATAGCTTTGTGTGTGAGTGATGGAACGTGGTCAGACGGACTGCATTTATACGTCCAGCATTTTTCACGGACAAAATGGTTTTGCTTTTTAATTTATTTTCCCTCCTACATCCGTCAAAATATACGTCAGTGAATAAACGGACTGTGTGGCCACTACTGTGTCTTCTGTACTGACGTACGTCCGTGTGCACGGACGTACAGTCCGTAGAAATCACGCTCGTCTGACCCTAGCCTAATTCTCCATCACGTACTGGAGGTGGCCTCTCCGGAACCTGTGAGAGCACCCTTTAACATAGAAGGAATACATGTGAGATCTGTGATTCCCTGAGTGCCCTGCTGCTGATGTGCTCTACTCTATTTACATGTTTGCCAATATCTCTGTCTTTCTCTCTTTGTAATTCTGTTTTTCAGTGCTGCTCTGTGTTTTAGTCAGTGTCTTTCTTTCAGTGTCTCTTTGTGTCTGTCAGTTGCTGTAAGTGCCTCAGTCTTTTTGATGTTGCTGTATTTTAGTGTAGGTCTTCCTGTGTCTCTGCATTTGTTGTTATCTGACTTCATCTCTCCATGTCCTTTGTGTAAGTCAGTGTTTCTGCCTCTGTCTGTCAGGGTGTTCTTTCACTGTGTGACATCCAAGAGTTTCTGGGTGTCTATTTTCTGTTAGCTTCTCTGTCTGTGTCGCTGTATTCCTTTAGGGGTAATTAAAAAAAATATCAGAAAGTGTGGTGCTCTCTCATTTAGCGTCCTTCGGTAAGCTCAATTCACCGACCCTCCGGTGAATTCAGCATTCTCCAAACGCCGTCGATCAACCCACCAAACGTAGTCACTGACCAACGAACAGACCGGCAAACACAGCTGATGATCCACTGAACACTGCCAAACAAACCGCCGAATGCAGCCGCAAACCACTAAACACAGCCGATAGTCGCCGAACGCTGCCTGAAAAATGACGATCAGCCGCCGAACAAAACAAAAAAGAGCATGAAAATGCATGTAAATAAATAAGGTCCTATGAATAATAATAAAAAGATCTGTTACAGAATTTTTTTAAAAAAAACAATTAAAACAAATCTGAATAAAAAATTTGTCCAAAAAATTCTAAATAAATTAAAAGACTTTTTGCTGCAAATCAAAAGAATAAACGGTTGAATAAAAAAGTTTGCATTGAAACCTATGGGATTCACCTTTTTAAAGCTGTCGAACTGAAGCACTGAAAATTTGGGCATTTTGCTAACGTTTCGGGGCTGTTTGGCGTTCTATGAATAGATTAACCATTACTTGTCTGTTGGACATTTTCACTGCCGCTGAAGTTCACCAATATTTGGCAAATTGCCAGCTTTCTGAATAGCCATGAAATTGCACTGTACGGTGAAATTAACCGGTCGGTGCAATTCAGTGGAAAATCCGGCACTCTTTGAATAACCCCTTTTGTCTTTTATTTTGGGAATATTTTATTCCCACCTATGAAACACAGAAGTATCATTTATTCTCGGAGATTATGTTCTCAATAATTTATCATCATGTTTCTGTAAGGTGAAATATATTGGTTTTCCTTTTTTTGTGTATTCATTATTTAGTAATAATAGAGGTAACATCACTGCTCTGCGGGGAGAGAGCCTGTGGAGACATGGGTTCGATCCCGACGAGCACCTCTCCAGTAAGAGTCCTTGGGCAAGACACCTAACGGTACATACTCGCCACCCAGGACATACTTGAAAACGAGAGAAATCTCAATGTATCCTTCCTGGTAAAATCCTTTCTCAAAAAAAAAAAAAATAAAAATAAGTATTAATTTATTAATTAGTATAAAGTATTTGATTAATAACCACAAGAGCCAGATATTGGTGCCATCCCTCTCTTGACAGAATTTGGAACCCTTTGCATACACAGCTCAGTCTGCAGTATATGTTGTGTATCTTTTTTTCCATGCAATTCTCCTTTCAGATGAGTCATGTTTAATTAAATTGATTGATAAAGAATGCCAGCCCTCTTTTACACCAAAAAGGTTTAAATAATCAAGAGATAAGAAGAGTTCTAAGGGAAGAGGGTGGAATGTCTATGTGGATATAGCTGAGACCCTACAATCTTCTCGGAGCTGGAGAAAACAGCATAAAATACCAAATTCCACTGGAAAGACCAGGAAGCAAATTAAACACAAAGAAGATACAATGCAGATAAAGAAAGCTAACTGATCCCAGGAAGTAGAACAATGAATTGAGGAACAGGAAGAAGGAACAGAAAGGCATTCCCATTCAAATGGGTAAGACCTAGATAAAACAGACTTACATGGAAATGGGTGGAGACGTCACTAACAACAGCATAATAGAGGCACGCTTGTAGGACTTATTCTTCACAAAAGTATCACCGGTGCCAAATTATAAACTGAGTTGTGGGAAAAAGAGTTGTCCCTAACAGATGATATTGTCTCTTCTTCTGCATATATGAAGATGTGTCAATCTTTCATGTGTTTGGGATTTTCAAATTTCTGGTAATATTCAATTTGGTGATAAAACTTTCAATCATAAACACCTCTTACACCAGTGCAAATTTTAAGACATTACGAGTTATCCATTAAATCACTGTTGCAACCACGATAGACTTCAGCATTCCAGAGAAGTAAATCAAATAACAGCAAGGTAAGATTGATTGATGAAATGATAAACAATGACATTTAGTGGATAACTCATAAAGGGTCGTCTGATATATCTCTAGTCCAAGGAGGGAACATTAAAATAATGTTAAAATTTGAAAAGGCTAATGTCAGATGAGCGCATTCTGAGCGGGCTGTGCGTCCGTGCACAACCCCCATGTTCGGTTCGCATTCAAACTCGAACAATTTCAAAAGTTCGAGTTCGAATGCGAACACGAACCGAACTCAATGCAAGTCAATGGGACTCAAAAGTTCGAATTTTAGAGTGCCCTCCAAGAGGGCATATATGCAAGATATTTGCCATAAAAGGTGTATGGGGGTCCGGGTAGTGCCCTCGGGGACAGAAAAGAAAGACAAAAAGTTAAAAAAAAAATTTTTAACCCTTTCGCTGCAGAGGACGCGCTCAGCGCGTCCACCTGCAAGTAGGGTTGCGTGCAGAGGACGCGCTAAGCGCGTCCTCCCTTCGAAGCCAGCGATCGTCCGGATTCCGGCCAATCGCTGTGCCCCCCGGTGCGGGCTGACATCCTCGATGTCTGCCCAGCACCCGGGACCGCCGGCACCATTAGATGTCATTGTGGCGGCGCGATGACATCTAATTCAGGCCCCCCCGCGTGTGCGGAGGAGGCGCCTGAAAGGGAGGGGGGGACCTCTCTCCCTCCCGATTGCCGGGGTGCACCGGGTTAATCCAGGCACCATTTGGAAGGGCACAGCCTGCCCTTCCAAACGGTGGCTGTCATTAACCCCTGGGGAGCCGGATCACGATTCGGTGCTGAAAAGTGCCGGATCATGATCCTGTCCCGGAGCTGGCCGACATCTTGGATGTCAGCCAAGCCTCCGGGAACTCCCCCTGAGGACTGGCATCATCATGCATAGCTTGATGGCGCCTGTCTTAGAGTTAACCCCTAGCTGCCAGCAATGGTGGAGATAGGGGGTTCATTGGAACCCCTTATCTCCCCATCCATGGCAGCTAAGGGTTAATGTTTGATATGGTTGAATCGGCCAGAGCATGGCCTTTCCAACGATACCAAACTTGACCATGTAAAAAGTTTTAAAAAAATTTAAAAATTAAAAATAAAAAAATATATTTAAAAAAAATTATAAAAAAATAATAAGTTTTTTTTTGGTTTTGTTAATGCAGGAATATTGTTCCCATTTCAATTATAATGTGAACAATGATGCTGCACTAACGATTTTTGTATGCGGTGCGTTTGTTAAAAATAGCGAACTTTTCCCCAAAAAAAAATGTAACGAGTCCCCATCTCTAATTTTTTTAACAAGCGCACCCCATACAAAATATAACTGCAAACCATCGCATGTTAAAATGTAAAAAAAAACCACTTTACACAATGTCAATTATTCAAAATTCGAACTTTATTGCATTTTTTGTTATAATATACAGACAGGACATGATGTATACATATAATAATGACATATTATGAATCTGCCGAGTCTGCCGGAAAGAACGATATATAATATGTCTGGGTCATATATTAAAATAAGGCTTCAAAACGCGTTTAAACATGAGCGAAACCGGTAAAAATGACCTCAGCACAGAGGTGTGAAAAGCCTCAGCAGCGAAAGGGTTAAAGGAACAGTGAGTTTTCCATAAAATAAGGGTTAGGAGTAAAAACGAAAAATTCCTTCAAATATCGTGCCTAGGAGGTCCCCCAGTGGCGGAAGTACCAGGGTCGCAGCGGTCGCAATTGCGACCGGGCCCTGGCATTCCGCCACTGGAGGGGGCCCAGCGCCGCCGCCAGATTCCGGCAATCAGCGCCGGAATCTGGGAGCCGCTCGCTGGCCGTCCCTCTCCCTGCAAGCGGCTGCTGACACGCAGCTTGGCCGCTCACGTGGGATAGGAACCACCTGACCAGCGCACAAGATCCTCTCGCGAGACCTCTGCGCTGATCAGGTGGTTTCCGGCGAGTGGCCAAGACGCATGCTTCCAGCGGCCGCTCGCCTCAGAGAAGAACGAGACGCCGGCAGAGCCTGCCCTGGGGCCAGCAGAGGTGAGAGCTGGGGGCCGTATATACCCATGAGAGCTGGGGGCCCTATATACCCATGAGAGCTGGGGGCCCTATATACCCATGAGAGCTGGGGGACCTATATACCCATGACAGCTGGGGGCCCTATATACCCATGAGAGCTGGGGGCCCTATATACCCATGAGAGCTGGTGGCCCTATATACCCATGAGAGCTGGTGGCCCTATATACCCATGAGAGCTGGGGGCCCTATATACCCATGAGAGCTGGGGGCCCTATATACCCATGAGAGCTGGGGGGGCAATATATATCCATGTGAGCTGGGGGGCAATATATATCCATGTGAGCTGGGGGGCAATATATATCCATGTGTAAACCTCTGTTCTTAATCTTTCAAGATTCTTTTCTTTCAGGAATAGTACCAGAGGATTGGAGAAAAGCTGACGTGGTCCCTATATTTAAGAAAGGTTTAAAATTTGTGCCTGGGAATTATAGACCTGTGAGCTTAACATCTGTGGCAGGGAAAGTATTTGAGGGGTTACTAAGGGATAGTATTCAGGAATTTATTGGGAGGTATAATGTAATTGGCAAAAATCAGCATGGTTTCATGAAACACAGATCATGTCAGACTAACCTAATTACGTTCTATGAGGAAGTAAGTAGAAGTATAGATCAGGGGGTCGCAGTGGATGTGATTTACTTAGATTTTGCCAAAGCTTTCGACACAGTTCCACACAAAAGGTTACTATTTAAATTAAGAAAAAAATGGTCTAGATGAAAATACTTGTTCTTGGATAGAAAACTGGCTAAAAGATAGGGTACAGAGAGTGGTCATAAATGGTACATTTTCAAGATGGACACCAGTGGTAAGTGGTGTCCCTCAGGGGTCTGTTATAGGACCAATACTATTCAATTTATTTATAAATGACCTTGAGATAGGCATTGAAAGTCATGTATCAGTGTTTGCAGATGACACAAAGCTAGGAAAAGTAATACAATGTGAGCAGGATGTTACTTCACTGCAGAGGGATTTAGATAGATTGGGGGACTGGGCACTTAAATGGCAGATGAAATTTAATCTAGATAAATGCAAAGTTATGCACTTTGGAGTGAAGAACACACAAGCAATTTATACCCTAAATGGTACGGAGTTAGGGAAATCCAAGCAGGAGAAGGATTTGGGAATAATCATAGACTTCAAACTAAGTAACAATGTGCAATGTCAAACAGCAGCCGCCAAGGCCAGCAAAGTACTGGCATGCATTAAAAGGGGAGTTCACTCACGGGATGAAAACATAATTTTGCCTCTGTATAAATCAATGGTCAGGCGGCACCTTGAATATGCCGTGCAATTTTGGGCACCTGTCTTAAAAAAAGATATTATATTGCTAGAAAAAGTGCAGAGACGGGCAACTAAATTAATAAGGGGGATGGAAGGGTTAAGTTATGAGGAAAGACTAACAAGCTTAAACCTGTTTAGTTTAGAGAAAAGGCGCCTTAGAGGGGATCTGATAACCTTATATAAATATATACGGGGCCATTATCAACCATTGTCTGATAACCTATTCATTAACAGGACTATACATAGGACAAGGGGTCATCCATTTAGACTGGAAGAAAGAAAATTTAGCTTAAAGCATAGGAAGGGTTATTTTACGGTGAGAACAATAAAGCTGTGGAATTCTCTGCCTGTTGAGGTGGTTGGGTCAGAGTCTGTACAGACTTTTAAAAAACAACTGGATGACTTCCTGCAGACACAGAATATTAAGGGTTATAATATTTAATATGTGGGTAAAAGCTTCTTGATCCAAGGAAAAATCTGACTGCCATTCTGGGGTCAAGAAGGAATTTTTTCCCAGTATGTTGCATATTTCAGACTGGGTTTTTTGCCTTCTTTTGGATCAACAGCAGTAGGTTATGTGGGAGAGGCTGAACCCGATGGACGCATGTCTTTTTTTCAGCCTATATAACTATGTAACTATGTAACTATGTGCTGGGGGCATTATATATCCATGTGAGCTGGGGGGCAATATATATCCATGTGTGCTGGGGCAATATATATCCATGTGAGCTGGGGGGCAATACTATCTTTGTTTTATTTTGCAGTGAAAAATAAGTAAAAATATAGAGCTTTTTTTGGGGGGGGCCCTTCGTGGATTCTTGCACCGGGGCCCTCAGGTTTCTAGTTACGCCACTGAGGTCCCCATAACCTGCCCGTGAAGTGGCGGATTTGTAGGATGTATAGAAACATTTAAAAACAAAAAAATTACATTTCAAATGACGGTAAACGGTTTTCCTTTAATCTATTCATAAACAACTGCTTGGGCGGCAGCTTGTACGAAAAAACATTTTAGGACACGCAGAACAAGTTTAGTGATTTTTTGGCTAAATTATGGTGAAACTTATGCAGGCTTTGGATGAAAGTAACAATAGGTGCTTTAAAATTGGGCCTTTAGTGAACAGTGCCATCACACCGCAACCCCTCTGTGGTATTGTGGAAGAGTGCAGGGTTGGACCCTGCGGTCCAATATTAAAATGATAGGACCCCCACAATAGTTGCTGGCAGTGAGAACACACAGATTACCACAATTCCCAGATATTTTGTATAAATTACTGACCCCCAAAATAGTTGCTGGCAGTGAGAACACACAGATTAGAACAATTCCCAGATATTTTGTAGAAGTGAGAACCCCCCCAATAGCTGGTGGCAGACTGGCAGTGAGAACACACGCTAACAGAACAATCTCCTCTCAAAAAACACATGCTGGGGCTGCAAGGGACACCTTATATAGTGTGCTGCGGGACTTAGCTCTGTGAACCCATGATTGGGCAAAATTTGCCCAATCAGGACTCTGAGCCGTGATTGGCATAGTCTTGCACCTGTCTTGCACTTAAACTGTGGTCACGTGCAGGCTGTAGCCAATTACAAGCTTCAGGCCAGTGGAAAAAGTGCATTGTGGTCCATTGTGGGCAAACATGCGGTGAACACGTGGAAATGTTCGTAGTTCGCGAACATGCGAACAGGCGATGTTCGAATCGAACTCCGAACCGAACAGCTCATCCCTAGCAGGGAGTCCAGATGCCGTGCCGAGCAACTAATCTAGGCTCCTCATACAGAAACTCTGCTTGCAGCACTGGTATATGGATTTTTAAAATCCCTCGGGCTCCATTCCTAAAAATCCCCTAAAAATCCCTACTCACCTCTCATCCCACGGCAAAGATGGTGGCCCGATCTGCCGCTTTTTCTCGCCTGGAGCAGAGTGAGACGGGGAACAAATAGTTCCAAGTCCCCCTCCGCGATCACTACACGATCTCATGTGGTGAGGTCACGCAGAGCTTGTGGCCTGGAAGAGCAATCCTCCATGGAGTCCTATGTACACCAGGAGCTGATACTCGCAGTGGTGCAGAAGCACTACTGCAGGTATCAGAGAGGATAGTGCTGCGTTCCGGGGTGAGGTGCTGAGATAGCACCTTCCCCAGAATAGTTTTTTTACCATGGAGATAAGGGAAAATCTGCAAACGCAGCTTTTCCTGCTTACCGTCTCCATGTTAGCGTCAATTTTGGAATATTGCCCCCTGATTTTCACCAGTCAAGCACCACGAGGGCCATTAAACAGGCACTCACAATGTACTTTCCTCAAGCCCTCCTGAAAACTAGATGGTATCAGCCTAGGGTATGAAGTGATCAAGAAGGTCTGAGGGAAATCATGTGTCGGATGGTCAGAAATCCATTTATCCAATTATGGCATTTACATTATGCAACAAAATGGCAGAATATTGATGCATGGGCTTCTGTGATCAGTGGTTTCTTCTTTGTTATATTGGGAACCAGAATATCATCTATTGCAACACTCTCCCCAAAGCCCCTAATGACAAAAGAGTCAAATCAAACTGAAATATTCTTTAATCCATTGCCTAATAGATGGTAAAAATAATGAGAATGGAGGTAGTTCTTGATATGTTCATGGAACCTGTTTCCAGATAATGACTATATGTGCGTGGTATGGGTTTATTAGCCGGAGCGGCTCTCATTTCAGTGTGGTATTTCACACAAATATGCAAGTTTAGTCTGCGGATTCAATGTGTACAACTTGGGAATTTTTAATAGCGCCCTCCAAACCCTCTTTTGCTTAGCCCTTGAATTTGTATACCATACACCTCAGGGATCTCAGCTGCAAATAGTAACCCAAGGGGTCAGCAACCTTACACCCCCCCCCCAGATGTTTTTAAACTACATTACCCATAAAGCTCAGACATTCTGTGAGCTGACTAGACATCATTAGATATGTAGTTCCAAAATATCTGGGGGGGAGGTAAGGCTGCTGACCCCTGTATTAACCCATCCTATTAAGGAACAAAATCTCAATTGCTATTTACTTCTCTGGCAAAAAATGCTCCTGAACAAACATTAGTGACAAGGTGTGACCGGATATGCAAAGAAGTGCAACATAGGAAATGTCAGTGTCTGGAAATGGTAGAAATCTCTCAGCCCTTCATTCCCTGTAGCAGTGACCACAAGGCAGGATGCTATTGATCTTTAGTCTTGTTAAAAGATAAAAAATATTAACCTAAGGAACACATACAGGGTTGTTCAGAGAGCGGTGAAAAGCAAGAGAATGACTGGAGAAGAGAAAATTCTAGGTCATAATAGCCGATTTGGAAAGTGAGATAAATGGGAGAATTTTTCTGGTTTGGATATGTTGACAAAGAAATTTTTCCTTCTCCAGTCATTCTCCTGCTTTTCACCTCTCTTTGAATAACCCTGATAGTGTACTTTAAAATAGAAGATACTTAACATGAAAATTGTATTAAATTCACTGTATTTTTCCCTCATATTGCTAATGCAAGACAAAACATAGGACAATATAAGGTCAGGTGAAAAGGAACAGAAGATTACATAATTAATTTTCAGTTGTGTATCGGTAAAATACAAAAAAAAGAGCCATGTTAGCATTAATTTGTATACAGCGTATATATAGGAATTCTGCTCACAGAACTCAGTTGTCGTGATTATACAAATTAGGTACAAATACCATGCAAGTATGACTTCAAAGCACCATGCTTCCTTCACAGAATTAGTTGGGTACACATGTAATGTACAGTACAGATGTAATGGAAGCCAACTATTGATATGTGAAAAACCAAAAGCATGAGCATTAATACGTGGTAATATGCATTATATTATGACTGTTTATTACCATTGAGTAAATGGACAACATCTGTCCTACCAGGAATCAAACATGTGATTGGATTAGAGCAGTGGTTCCCATCCGTGGTCCTCTAGTACCCCTAACAGGTCACGTTTTCCAGATATCTAAAGCACACCACAGGTGATATGATTGGCTGCTCAGTGATTGCAGGATTTAGGCTAAGGTCAGACGAACGCAGTTTTAACGTGTGTTTAGCCGCACAAAATCACGGCCGTGCTAGCAGCAAATGACGTCCAATGCCGGGGAACATACGACGAACGGCCGCACGAAGGTTCGACCGTGCAACGCAAGTGGCAAACGAATGCATTTTTTCGAGAACGTCAAACCGCTACTACTGACGTACAGAGTGCGCTGCGGCCGCATGGCGGCGTGTTTGCGTGATTGGGAGACGTCAGACGCTGCACACGTCCGGCCAACATAACGTCCAGACGCAAAAAGTGTTTTATTGATGATCCGTACAAAATCACGGACGAAAATGCGCATCGTATGACCGCTATTGCGTATTCCGTGAAAAATACGTCCATTCGTTCGACCGCACTTTTTCACGGACGACGCGAAAAATGCGTTCGTCTGACCCTAGCCTTAGTCTGCATGTCCCCAATGCAATTCTTAAAACCTGACCTGCTAGGGGTACTTGAGGACTGCATTTGGGAACCACTGGATTAGAGGATATATTAGATAGGTAAAGATAAGGATGACTCAATGGATGGATAGAGGATAAATAGATACACCTTATGATACTATTTCTATGTACCATTCTTCAATGAATCTGCATTTCAAAGTGTAAAGGAAGTGACGATAAATCCATTGACGATGTCAACTGAAACACACAAAAAAAGTAGTCATGTGTGTCATAAAGCAAGATCCTCTTTCCAGTCCAGGCTGTTTGACTTATGCTGGGTGATACTAGACAGAATGCTGTCTGCGTCAAGTGACATAGAACACAATGTACAGCCCATTGTACTCTCAGCTTCCCTCTTCAAATGCTAATTGTCCAATTCATTGTAAAGGTTTCAGTGGCATTCAGTTTGTGCTCTTTTTTTCTATTTTGCATTCTGATACAAGTATTTTTAAGTTAGCTGACCTGAATGTTGCTTAAACATGTTTGTTATGTCTGCAGAGGGCATTTTGCATTATTCCTCGCTATTAAATTATTCTTGTTGAGTAAAAGGACAGCAGAGTAAATGTAGGCTTTCTTTCGAGAAAAACTAAATATATAGAAATCTTGGGAACTTAATATCAATGTATGTATATCATTTTATAACATAGGTTAAGGTAAAGTATACTGCCCGGCCAAAGAAAAAATTTCACCACCTACCGGACAAGTCTGTGGGGCAGTGTTTTGATCTGGGGTTGCTTAGTTCAGTGTTTCCCAAACCTGTCCTGAGGACCCACTGGCAGGCCAGGTTTTCCAGATATCTGAAGCACAACACAGGTGATATAATTTTCTTCTCAGTGATTGCAGTATTCAGTCTGCATTTCCCAAGGTGATCTGTAAAATCTGGCCTGTTAGAGAGTCTTGGGAAATACTGCTGTAGTTGGTCAGTGCTAGGATCAGCAATGTTATGTGCTCACAAAAATGAGGTTTGACTACCTGAATATACTGAATGACAAGGTTTTTCCTTTAATGGATTTTTTTCAAGATGATAATGTCAAGATTCATTGGGTTCAAAGTGTGTAAGAGTGGGTTCAGGGAGCATAAGACATTTTCACACAGGGACTCATCACCACAGAGTGCAGACCTTAAATCTAGTGGCTGCCGGCCTCTATGACTGAGTGCCTCTAAGTCTCTCGGCCATGCTCCAGCCAGATTTTACACACAGCCTTGTATGGTTTTGCAGGAGGATGGCCGAGAATCTCAGCAGCCGTAGGACTAAGGTGTTCATTTTTTGAAGCAGAGCAGCTAGCCCCTGCTTGGAGATACCACCACTTACCGGGTTGTCACCCCTCAGGATGGTGATACCCAGAGCAGTCCGTACCCCCTACACCCACCTAGTGATGTCACTGCAGTTCTTTACCCCATTGAGAATCTATGGGATGTGCCGGAGAAGACTTATGCAGCAGTCCAACTCTCCCATCTATATAATAAAAGAGTAAGGCTTTGGCTGTCCGTCGCCAAAGCCTTACTGCGCATGCGCGCGCAACCAGCGGCAGTTGGTTGCGCGCGCATGCAACCGCCGCGGCACGAGCCGGCTGCCGGCTCGCCGCGGCGGTTACACATGCACACAGCAGCCGGGTAGAGGCTGCGCTCGCAGCCTCTACCCGGCTGCCGCGCGCATCCAACCCCAGAGCGGCGAAGGGAAAGTTTCCTCCGCCGCTCGGGGGGTTGGATGCACGCGGCAGCCGGGTAGAGGCTGCGAGCGCAGCCTCTACCCGGCTGCTGTGTGCATCTAACGGGTCCCCCGAGCGGCGGAGGGAAAGTTCCCTCGCTTCCGCTTTGAAGGACCCAAGCCCCGGTCACGTGACCGCGGCTTGGGTCCTTCAAAGACCGGAAGCGGGGAAATCTTCACTTCCCTGGCGGCGCTCGACAGGTAAGTATGAGCGCTGGGGGGGGGTCAATATCCACGAGCTGGGGGGTCCATATCCACGAGCTGGGGGACCATATCCACGACCTGGGGGCAAATCCACGAGCTGGGCAAATCTACGTGCTGGGCAAATCCACGAGCTGGGGCAAATCCATGTGCTGGGCAACTCCATGAGCTGGGGCAAATCCATGAGCTGGGGGCAAATCCATGAGCTGGGGCAAATCCATGTGCTGGGCAAATCCATGAGCTGGGCAACTCCATGAGCTGGGGCAAATCCATGTGCTGGGCAAATCCATGAGCTGGGCAACTCCATGAGCTGGGCAACTCCATGAGCTGGGGCAAATCCATGTGCTGGGCAAATCCATGAGCTGGGCAACTCCATGAGCTGGGGCAAATCCATGTGCTGGGCAAATCCATGAGCTGGGGCAAATCCATGTGCTGGGCAAATCCATGAGCTGGGCAACTCCATGAGCTGGGCAAATCCATGAGCTGGGGCAAATCCATGAGCTGGGGCAAATCCATGAGCTGGGGGCAAATCCATGTGCTGGGCAAATCCATGAGCTGGGGCAAATCCATGTGCTGGGCAAATCCATGTGCTGGGGCAAATCCATGTGCTGGGGCAAATCCATGAGCTGGGGGCAAATCCATGAGCTGGGGGCAAATCCATGAGCTGGGGGCAAATCCATGTGCTGGGGGCAAATATCCATGTGCTGGGGGCAAATATCCATGTGCTGGGGCAGTATCCACATGCTGGGGCAGTATCCACATGCTGGGGCAGTATCCACATGCTGGGGCAGTATCCACGAGCTGGGGCAGTATACCCACAATAGTCTGCCCTCTGGGCAGGCTGGGGCAGTATCCACGTGCGGGGGCAGTATCCACGTGCTGGGGCAGTATCCACGTGCTGGGGCAGTATATCCATGAGCAGGGGCAGTATATCCACAATAGACTGCCCTCTGGGCAGGCTTTACAACTAGTCATCAATAAAAGATCTTGGCGAGACATTATAAGGACACTACCACTTACATAATCTGTAACTAGATTACTTGCGCATTACAAATAAAAACACATACTGCTGGGGTTTTTTTCTGCTTAAAGTAATTGCATGTAAAAATGAAAAATAAAATTAGTTTTTTATCTCCTGTTTCCATTTTGTGGAGTTTTCCCTGATGCAACATTTACCAAATTCTGTGTGAATGTTTTACTTTGTGGCTGATATCTTTTCAGTTTACAGTATTTAACAAGAAAAGGTTTCACAATACCTATATATGGAGCGCTGGGTGAGGTGGTGAAGGTACATTTTTGGTGCAGCTCTGTGATGAGTGGGTTGACAGAGTCAAAACCCAAAAACACTCTGTCTGTAATAACAATTTTTAGAAGAGAGAGACACACTCCAGAGCGCAAACCTGTACCTAATGAAAGAGTGGGAGGAGAGGTCTTTTCTCTCTGGGTGGCGTAATGCTCAAAGGTTGAGTCTATGTGAACATATATTCACACAAAACTGCATACATTTACACAAAATTGCATAAGCAAAGATGTAAGCATACATATATCATATAAAATATAAAAACAGCATTGCATATATGGTCTGATTGATATAAAAGATCCTTTGTAATGCCGTATTGGTGGTATATCGCCACCTAGTGTCCGTATTTAAAAAAGTCTTTCAATTGAAGAAATGTGTAATAAATAAAAGTTCTTTGTGATCTGCGGCACTTCTCTGTCTCTCTTGTACCTCAGAGAACAGGAGAGTGTGATTAGAATTGTGCTAAGCACTGCATTTTAATGGTCTTAATGATGGATGCACACTTACGCAGGTTTATTCCTCGTGCTGCAAGCGGCTGGTCTGTGAAACCACTCTTCTTTTAGAGCTTACTCCTCTGTTCCTGTGGTGATCGGTCCCAGGGACAGCAGATCCAGGACTTCCCTTCTGGGGGTGTTAGGATTCTTTGTATGGTGCCTTGGTTGAAAGCAATACCGGAAGCAGGGGTGGCCAATAAAGAAGTGGATTTTATTCACATAAGTATAAAAAAACAATAAAATGGGCTTGGTGGAGATATAAAACAAATTAAAATATATGGTGTCCTTTAAAAATGGTGTCCTTTAAAACACGTTTCACCTCTCAGGTGGCTGACTGATGAAGGCTTTGCAGGATAAGGTAGCCCATGCAGCGTAGGTTGGAGGTGGCATTAGCTTCTGAGTCTTCCTGGTCAATGAGGATGACCCCATCGTGCACTTCCTCCTCCCAGCCACGTACTAGTCCTTGGGTTTCTGGGCACACAAAACCCTCCCTTGAGGAATCAACACCTTCAATGCCCCCACTACTTAAATATTTCTCCTCCTCCTCCTCCTGTCTGATCTGAGGACCCGCAGGAATGCTGTCTGCGTCAAGACTGGGGCCTTGAGAGTTAGGGAAGGCCTCCTCTTCCTCCCGCTGCTCTGCCTCTATTGCCACATCTATAATTCCCTGCAGAGTGCGCTCCAGCAGGAACACTAAAGGAATTGTGTCACTGGCATCTTTTTGCTTGAGCCATTACGTAGCCCCTGCCATGCATCCGTTTAATTACCACTTCGCCAGAGACGAGGAGGAGGAGGAGGAAGAAGAGGTGGTGGAGCAGACAGACCTCATACAAGCAGCTTTCTGGAGGCGTGGTGGATGAACAAGCTCCAGCACAGAGCCCCATCTTGGATCCCTCCCAGCTGCAATCAGAGTTACCCAGTGTGCCATGAAGGAAATGTAATGGCCCTGTCCATGCTTGCTGGACCACGTGTCTAAAGTCATGTGCACCTTGCTGCTGACTGCCTTTCCCAATTACTCCATAACACTATGTTCCACGTGCTGGTGTAGTGCTGGAATGGCCTTCCATGAAAAAAATGGCGTTTTGGAACCTGCCACTGTGGTACAGCAAATTCACGGAAGGAAGCAGAGTCCACCAGCTGGAAATGCAGCAGCTGTAATGCGAGTAATTTTGCTAAGCTGGCATTTAGACACTGTGCTTGGGGATGGTTGGGACTATATTTTTTCTTACGCTGCAGCAGCAGGGCAATGTAATCTGACTGCGTAAATCTTCAGCTGATGGGATGCTGTCACATTCTGAGGAAGGACCTGGTACACCCATTACTGTAGCATCATCCCTGTCAGTGGAGGTTGTAGGCAATGACATGGCAGGACATATAGTGGGGGTAGAGACAGATGAGGAGGAGGAGGACCTATGCAAAGTGTTGTGCCACTGGGATATGTGGCAGGTGGTCATATGTCGCCTCAAGCACGTGGTACCCAAGCATGGGATGTCTTTCCCACGCTTGATCCTCATCTGACATAGATTAGAAATAGCAACGGTGCGGTCTGCTACACATTTCTTAAAGAACTCCCAGACAGCAGACTTCCTGTACATGTGCTTTGAGACAACAGCACTCTGCACCTGAGCAACTGTGACTTCTAATGTCTTGGACTGGCTACAGTTGGTCATAGAGGACGTTGTGCCTCGTGTTTGTTGTGCCTCCTCCTCCTCACTTGACTCCTCTGTTCAATCAGGCACCCAGGTGGAGTCAGTGACCTCATCATCGTCATCACCCCCTATCTCCTCGTCACTGGAGCCAACTTGGCAGTATGCTCCAGCTGCTGGGACATCCTAAGTGCCAGTTATTTGTGTGTCACTGGCACCCCTTTCCTCTAGGTTGATTATACTCCCTTCCTCAACCTCAGAGATTGAATCAGAGCACTGTAGTCAAACAATTCATCTGACTCCTCAGTGTATGTTGGTGAGACTATGGCAGGAGTAGCTGTGGACATGGAGGTTTCATTAGATGTTTTGGCAGCTGAGGTGGACTGTAAACCACTACAAGCCTGGCTGGCAGAGGACTCGGAGGATGAGGACGGCCGGGTTAGCCAATCCTGAAAATCCTCTGTATGTTGCTGCTGCTTAAGACAGCCAGCATCAGTTAGAAAGAACAAGCGTGCCCCTGCAGAGGATGCACCATGTCCACCACGACCAGAGGCACAGCCTCCCGACACAGGTAGGCTGCTTGCCCTCATATCTGTGTCTGGGAGCGTCTGCTTGTCCTTTTTGGCCTTTCTGACATGGTGAGTGATATATAGGTTAAAGATTAGGGATGAGCGGTTCAGGTTCGGACAGTTCGGAGTTCGGCCTGAACTTAGCCTGTTCGGGAAGATTGCGAACTCCGAACATTTCCGGGTGTTCGGTGCATGTTCGAGTCCACAATGCATCACAATGGCCCACAATGCATTTTCCCACTGGCCTGAAGCTCGTAATTGGCTACAGCCTTGCACCTGACCACAGGTCTGGTGCAAGACAGGATCAACAGTATGCCAATCACCGCTCAGAGTCCTGATTGGGCAAATTTTGCCCAATCATGGGCTCACAGAGCTAAGTCCCGCAGCACACTATATAACGTTTCCACTCGCCGATTCTGCACGCATTTCAGAGGAAATTTCAGAGGAGATTGTTGTGTGTTGTTACTGCCGGTCTGCCACGCTACTGGGGGGGTCTGGGGGCTCTCATTTCTACAAAATATCAGGGAATTGATATGTGTGTCTTGTCACTGTGTCAGCAAGTTTTTTTGGGGTCACTAATTTCTTTAAAACATTTGTGAATTGAGGTGATCTTCTGTGTCTTGTCACACAGCCAGCAAGTTTTTTTGGGGCTCACTAATTTCTTTAAAACATTTGTGAATTGAGGTGATCTGTGTCTTGTCACAGAGCCAGAACCACGCAGTATTTTGGGGCTCACTAATTTCTTTAAAACATTTGTGAATTGAGGTGATCTTCTGTGTCTTGTCACAGAGCCAGTACCACGCAGTATTTTGGGGCTCACTAATTTCTTTAAAACATTTGTGAATTGAGGTGATCTGTGTCTTGTCACACAGCCAGTACCACGCAGTATTTTGGGGCTCCCTAATTTCTACAAAACATTTGTGAATTGAGGTGATCTGTGTCTTGTCACACAGCCAGTACCACGCAGTATTTTTGGGGTCACTAATTTCTACAAAATATTTGGGAATTGTTATAATCCGTGTGTTCTAACTGGCTGCCACCCATCAAGTGGTCTCACTGATTTATAGGAGGTTTAACTGCCACCCATCAAAGGGTCTCACTGATTTATAGGAGGTTTCACTGCCACCCATCAAAGGGTCTCACTGATTTATAGGAGGTTTCACTGCCGCCCAACAAGGGGCCTCACTGCATTTTAGGAGGTTTCTGCGAATTGTAATCTGTGTCTTGTCACTGGCTGCCAGCTATCAGGGTGTCTCACTGAGTTATACCAGAGTTCTGTAAATCATTAATCTTTATACCAGTGTTGAATCAGAGTTCTGTATATATTTAATCTATATATCACTCACCGTGTCTGAAAGAACAAAAAGGACAGGCAGACGCTCCCAGACACAGATAAGAGGGCAAGCAGCCCCTGTGTTGGGAGGCTGTGCCTCTGGTCGTGGTGGACGTGGTGCATCCTCTGCAGGGGCACGCTTGTCCTTTATAACTGGTGCTGGCCGTCTTCTTAACCTGCAGCAACATACAGAGGATTTGGTGGATTGGCTAGCCAGGCCATCCTCATCCTCCGAGTCCTCTGCCAGCCAGGCTTCTAGTGCTTTACAGTCCACCTCAGCTGCCAAAGCATATAATGCAGCCTCCATGTCCACAGCTACTCCTGCCGTAGCCTCGCTATCACACACGCAGGAGTCAGCTAAATTGTTTGACTACAAAGACAGTGACATGCTGCTTGAGGATGCGCAGCAACTACAGTGCTCTGATTCAATCTCTGAGGTTGAGCAAGGGAGTATAATCAACCTAGAGGAAGGGGGTGACAGTGATGACACACAAATAACTGGCACTCATGTTGCCCCAGCATCTGCAGCATACTGCCAAGTTGGCTCCAGTGACGAGGAAATAGGGGGTAAAGATGACATTGATGATGAGGTCACTGACTCCACCTGGGTGCCAGATCGAACTGAGGAATCAAGTGAGGAGGAGGGGGAGGAGGAGGAGGAGGCACAGCAAACAAGAGGCACAACATCCTCTGTGACCAACCGTAGCACTAGCCAGTCCAAGGCATCAGATGTCAGAGCTGCTCCGGTGCAGAGCGCTGTTGTCTCAAAGCACACACGCAGGAACTCTGCTGTCTGGGAGTTCTTTAAGAAATGTGCAGAAGACCCCACCCGTTGCTATTTTTAATCTATGTCAGAGGAGGCTGAAGCGTGGGATAAACACCGCATACTTGGGTACCACGTGCTTGAGGCAACATATGACCACCCGCCACGCATCCCGTTGGTGCAAAACTTTGCGTAGGTCCTCCTCTTTCTCATCTGTCTCTACCCCCACTGTATGTCCTGCCATGTCATTGCCTACAACCTCCACTGACAGGGATGATGTTACAGTAATGGATGTACCAGGTCCTTCCTCACAATGTGACATCCTCCCAGCAGCTGAAGATTTACACAGTCAGATCACGTTGCCGCAGCTGCTGCAGCATAAGAAAAAATATAGTCCCAACCGTCCCCAAGCACAGCGTCTAAATGCCAGTTTAGCAAAATTACTCGCATTGCAGCTGCTGCCTTTCCAGCTGGTGGACTCTGCTCCCTTCCGTGAATTTGCTGAATGTGCTGTACCACAGTGGCAGGTTCCAAAACGCCATTACTTTTCATGCAAGGCCATTCCAGCACTATACCAGCACGTGGAGGACAATGTTATCCAGTCATTGGGAAAGGCAGTCAGCAACAAGATGCATGTGACTTTAGACACGCGGTCCAGCAAGCATGGACAGGGTCGTTACATTTCCTTCACGACACACTGGGTAACTCTGATTTCAGCTGGGAGGGATCCAAGACGGGGCTCTGTGCTGGAGCTTGTTCATCCACCACGCCTCCAAAAAGCTGCTTGTATGAGGTCTGTCTGCTCCACCACCACCACCTCTCCCTCTTCCTCCTCCTCCTTCTCTGTCTCTGGCGAAGTGGCAGTTAAACCGATGCCTGACAGGGTCTACGCAATGGCTCAAGCTAAAAGAAGCCATACTGTGCTTGAGCTGGTTTGTTTAGGGGACAGGAGCCACACCGGGCCAGAAATTCTGTCAGCTCTGCAGGGCCAAGTGCAGAGATGGTTAACACCATGCCAGCTTGAGCTGGGAATGATCGTCTGTGATAATGGCAGCATCCTTCTCTCCGCCCTATGCAAGGGTAAATTGACGCATGTACCATGCCTAGCACACGTCCTAAATCTAGTGGTACAGCATTTCCTAACCAAGTACCCAGGGCTGCCAGAGCTTCTCAGCCAGGCCAGAAAAGTCTGCAGCCACTTCAGACGGTCATTCCCAGCAAGCGTTCGCCTGGCAGAAATTCAAAGAGAATTCTACCCTCCCACAAACCGTCTGATCTGTGACATGCCCACCAGGTGGAACTCAACATTAGCAATGCTGCAGCGTCTGCACAAGCAACAGAGGGCCATCAACGAGTACCTGTGTGAGTATGGCACAAGGACAGGTTCAGGTCAACTTGTTTTTTTTCCCCCCCGCAGTGGCTAATGATCAAGGATGCATGCACTGTACTGTCACCATTTGAGGAGGCAACGAGGATGGTGAGCAGGGACAGTGAATGCATCAGTGACACAATTCCTTTAGTGTTCCTGCTGGAGCACACTCTGCGGGGAATTATAGATGTGGCTCTAGAGGCAGAGCAGCGAGAGGAAGAGGAGGCCTTCCCTAGCGCTCAAGGCCCCAGTCTTTCCGCAGACAGCATTCCAGCAGGTCCTACTCAGATCAGACAGGAGGAGGATGAGGAGGAGGAGGACTATTTAAGTAGTGGGGGCATTGAAGGTGGGGATTCATCAAGAGAGGGTTTCGTGTGGCCAGAAACAGAAGGGCTAGTGCGTGGCTGGGAGGAGGAAGTGCACTATACGGTCATCCTCATTGACCAGGAAGACTCGGAAGCTAATGCCACCTCCAACCTACGCTGCATGGGCTCCCTAATAATGCAAAGCCTGCTAAAGGACACCAGGATTTGTGCTATCAAGGAGAGGGATCATTACTGGTTGGCAACCCTTCTTGATCCACGATACAAGGGTAAAGTTGCAGAGCTCATCCTGCCCGCACAGAGGAAGCACAGGATGAAAGAACTTGAGGATGCTCTAAAACGACACTTGTGTAACACCTTTCCAGGCACTGGTAATCCAAGTGCTGACACAAGTGCTTCTGAGGCTGCGGATGATCAGAGGAATGGTGGTGAAGGCCAGGGCCGCTTGACTGATGCATTTTTAATTTTTTTTAGTCCACGACGCCCAGGGACGTCAAATGTAGGCACCCATTGCCAGCGTCTTCACCATATGGTGCAGGACTACCTAGGGGCAAGGGCAGACCTGGATACCTTTCCAGCAGATGATCCACTGGTTTACTGGGTGTTGAGATTGGATCACTGGCCAGAATTTAGCCAATATGCTATGCAGCTACTAGGTTGCCCTTCATCCAGCGTACTTTCTGAAAGGACGTTCAGTGCCACTGGAGGTTTTGTCACAGACAAAAGAGTGCGTCTGTCCACCGACTCTGTAGACCGGCTGACATTTATAAAAATGAATCAGTCCTGGATCAGCAGCTATCAACCCCCTGATGCTGACATAACAGAATAGATCAGGGATGTCTTCTGCATTCACAAATCCTCCAGCACTGAACTCTTCCACAATACCACAAAAGGGTTACGGTATGAATGCACTTGCTGCCAGGAAAGGCGCAATATTTGGCTGCACTGATGCCTTGACCAGAATCATATCTTTTTATTATAGGACCACATGGTCCACCCCTGCATTCTTCCACAATACAACAGAGAGGTTACTGTATGATGATACTTGCTGGCCTGGCAGTCTTGCACCAAAGGCACAATATCTGGGTGCACTGACGCCCATTAACAGATAAAAAAAAACTTTTCAATATAGGACCACGTGGTCCACCCCTGCATTCTTCCACAATACTACAGAGGGGTTACTGTATGATGATACTTGCTGGCCTGGCAGTCTTGCACCAAAGGCAGAATATCTGGGTGCACTGATGCCTTTACCAGATGCATATCTTTTTAATATAGGACCGCAAGGTTCACCCCTGCATTCTTCCACAATACCACAGAGGGGTTACTGTATGATAGTACTTGCAGGCCTGGCACCAAAAGCACAATATTTGGGTGCACTGCCACTGACGCCTGTATCAGATTCATATCCTCAGAGGGGTTACGGTGTGACGGCACTGTTGGGGATGCTAAAGGACCAATTTTGAAGCACCTATTGTTACTTTCATCCAAAGCCTGCATAAGTTTCACAATAATTTAGCCAAAAAAATCAGTAAACTTTTTCTGCGTGTCCGAAAATGTCTCCTCTTTTCATACAGACTGCCGCCCCAAGCGGTTGTTTATGCATAGATTAAAGGAAAAGCATTTACCGTCATTTGAAACATAATTTTTTTATTTTTAAGTGTTTCTATACATCCTACAAATCCGCCACTTCACGGGCAGGTTATGGGGACCTCCTAGGCACGATATTTGAAGGAATTTTTCGTTCTTATTTTTAACCCTTATTTCATGGAAAACTCACTGTCCCTTTAAAAACATATTTTTTTAAACTTTTTGCCCTTGTTTCCTGTCCCCCAGGGCACTACCCAGACCCCCATACACCTTTTATGTCAAATATGTACCATATATGTCCTCTTGGAGGGCACTCTAAAAACCGAATTTTCAGCCCCATTGACATGCATGGGGTTCGGGTTCGGGTTCGGACCCGAACATTTGGAAAAATTCGGGTTCGGGCCCAAACCGAACTCGGGGGGTGTTCGGCTCATCCCTATTAAAGATATACAGAGCTCTGATTCAACTCTGTTATAAAAAATTGGAGATATGCAGAACTCTGATTCAACTGTGTTATCTAGATTAAAGATTTCCAGAACTCTGGTATAACTCAGTGAGACACCCTGATAGCTGGCAGCCAGTGACAAGACACAGATTAAAATTCCCAGAAACCACCTATAAATCAGTGAGACCCCCTGATGGGTGGCAGTGACAAAACAGGTTATAATTCCCAGATATCTGCTACAAATCTGTGAGACCCCCTGATGGGTGGCAGTGACAAGACACAGATTACAATTCCCAGAAACCACCTATAAATCAGTGAGACCCCCTGATAGGACCCCCTGATAGCTGGCAACAGTGACAAGACACAGATTACAATTCCCAGGAACCTCCTATAAATCAGTGAGACCCCCTGATGGGTGGCAGTGACAAGAGGCAGATTACAATTCCCAGATATCTTCTAGAAGTGAGACCCCCCAATAGCTGCTGGCAGTAAGAACACACAGATTACAACAATTCCCAGATATTTTGTATAAGTGAGACCCCCACAATAGCTGCTGGCAGTGAGAACACACAGATTACAACAATTCCCAGATATCTTGTAGAAGTGAGACCCCCACAATAGCTGATGGCAGTGAGAACACACACTAACAGAACAATCTCCTCTCAAAAAACACGTGCTGGGGCTGTGTGAAGCCTTATATAGTGTGCTGCGGGACTTAGCTCTGTGAGCCCATGATTGGGCAAAATTTGCCAGTGAGAACGCACAGATTACCTCAATTCCCAAATATTTTGTAGAAATTACTGACCCCAAAATACTGGGTGGCAGTGATAAAACACAGATTACCTCAATTCCCAAATATTTTGTAGAAATTACTGACCCCCAAAATACTGGGTGGCAGTGACAAGACACAGATTACCTCAATTCCCAAATATTTTGTAGAAATTACTGACCCCCAAAATACTGGGTGTCAGTGAGAACACACGGATAAGAACAATTCCCAGATATTTTGTAGAAATGAGACCCCCCCCAGTAGCTGTTGGCAGACTAGCAGTGAGAACACACACTAACACAAGAACAATCTCCTCTCAAATCTCCTCTCAAGCGTGTGCTGAAGCGCTGTGTGAAACCTTATATAGTGTGCTGCGGGACTTAGCTCTTTGAGCCCATGATTGGGCAAAATTTGCCCAATCAGGACTCTGAGTCGTGATTGCAATAGTCTTCCACCTGTCTTGCACCTGACCTGTGGTCAGGTACAAGGCTGTAGCCAATTACAAGCTTCAGGCCAGTGGAAAAGTGCATTGTGGTCCATTGTGGTGCATTGTGGGCAAACATGCGGCGAACACGCGGAAATGTTCGGAGTTCGCGGACAGCCGAACGGCCGGTGTTCGATGCGAACTCCGAACAGATCGAACGGAACAGCTCATCCCTAATCTTAACCAAACATACAAGAGAAAAACAAAGTATATGTAAGAAAACAGGAACACAAAAGAACCTTGGACAAAAACGAATGTTGTGTGACTAGGGATGAGCCTGTTCGCATGTTCGTGAACTACGAACATTTCCGCATGTTCGCGCGCATGTTCGCCCACAATGCACCACAATGCACTTTTCCACTGGCCTGAAGCTTGTAATTGGCTACAGCCTTGCACCTGACTACAGGTCAGGTGCAAGACAGGTTCAAGACTATGCCAATCACTGCTCAGAGTCCTGATTGGGCAAATTTTGCCCAATCATGGGCTCATAGAGCTAAGTCCCGCAGCACACTATATAAAGTTTCACACAGCGCTTCAGCACGCGCTTGAGAGGAGATTTGAGAGGAGATTGTTCTTGTGTTAGTGTGTGTTCTCACTGCTAGTCTGCCAACAGCTACTGGGGGGGGGTCTCATTTCTACAAAATATCTGGGAATTGTTCTAATCCGTGTGTTCTCACTGACACCCAGTATTTTGGGGGTCAGTAATTTCTACAAAATATTTGGGAATTGAGGTAATCTGTGTCTTGTCACTGCCACCCAGTATTTTGGGGGTCAGTAATTTCTACAAAATATTTGGGAATTGAGGTAATCTGTGCGTTCTCACTGGCTGCCACCAAGTATATTGGGGGGTCAGTAATTTCTCCAAAATATCTGGGAATTGAGGTAATCTGTGTCTTGTCACTGCCACCCAGTATTTTGGGGTCAGTAATATCTACAAAATATTTGGGAATTGTTATAATCCGTGTGTTCTCACTGGCTGCCACCAAGTATTTTGGGGGTCAGTAATTTCTCCAAAATATCTGGGAATTGAGGTAATCTGTGTGTTCTCACTGGCTGCCACCAAGTATTTTGGGGGTCAGTAATTTCTCCAAAATATCTGGGAATTGAGGTAATCTGTGTCTTGTCACTGCCACCCAGTATTTTGGGGGTCAGTAATTTCTACAAAATATTTGGGAATTGAGGTAATCTGTGTCTTGTCACTGCCGCCAGCAACTATTTTGGGGGTCAGTAATTTCTTCAAAATATCTGGTAATTGTGGTAATCTGTGTGTTCTCACTGCCACCAGCAACTATTTTGGAGGTCAGTAGTTTCTACAAAATATTTGGGAATTGAGGTAATCTGTGTCTTGTCACTGCCAAACAGAATTTTGGGGGGTCAATCATTTATACAAAATATCTGGGAATTGTTCTAATCTGTGTCTTGTCACTGCCACCTATCAGGGGGAGTCACTGATTTATAGGAGGTTTCTGGGATTTGTAATCTGTGTCTTCTCACTGCCAGCTATCAGGGGGTCACACATACTTCTAGCAGATTTCTGCGAATTGTAATTTGTGTCTTGTCACTGGCACCCATCAGGGGGTCTCACTGATTTATAGGAGGTTTCTGGGAATTGTAATCTGTGTCTTGTCACTGGCTGCCAGCTATCAGGGTGTCTCACGGAGTTATACCAGAGTTCTGGAAATCTGTAATCTTTACACCAGAGTTGAATCAGAGTTCTGTATATATTTAATCTATAAATCACTCGCCATGTCAGAAAGACCAAAAAGGACAGGCAGACGCTCCCAGACACAGATAAGAGGGCAAGCAGCCTCTGTGTTGGGAGGCTGTGCCTCTGGTCGAGGTGGACGTGGTGCATCCTCTGCAGGGGCACGCTTGTCCTTTCTAACTGGTGCTGGCCGTTTTAAGCAACAGCAACATACAGAGGATTTGGTGGATTGGCTAACCAGGCCAACCTCATCCTCTGAGTCCTCTGCCAGCCAGGCTTGTAGTGCTTTACAGTCCACCTCAGCTGCCAAAGCATCTAATGCAGCCTCCATGTCCACAGCTACTCCTGCCGTAGCCTCACTATCACACACGGAGGAGTCAGCTGAATTGTTTGACTACAATGAGAGTGACATGCTGCTTGAGGATGCGCAGCAAGTACATTGCTCTGATTCAATCTCTGAGGTTGAGCAAGGGAGTATAATCAACCTAGAGGAAGGGAGTGCCAGTGATGACACACAAATAACTGGCACTCATGTTGCCCCAGGAGCTGCAGCATACTGCCAAGTTGGCTCCAGTGACGAGGAGATAGGGGGTGATGATAACAATGATGATGAGGTCCCTGACTTCACCTGGGTGCCTGATCGAACAGAGGAGTCAAGTGAGGAGGAGGAGGAGGCACAACAAACACGAGGTACAACATCCTCTATGACCAACCGTAGCACTAGCCAGTCAAAGGCATCAGATGTCAGAGCTGCTCAGGTGCAGAGCGCTGTTGTCTCAAAGCACACATCCAGGAACTCTGCTGTCTGGGAGCTCTTTAAGAAATGTGCAGCAGACTGTAACGTTGGGGGCTTCCAGCCTTTCCGGTGTGCTTGAGGGCAGCATGTCTGATGCTGCTCGCTCACCAACACCCGGTTTAAATTGAACCAGGTAGGGAGGTGGCTGCATGAGGTGCGGCTTGAGAAGGGGGCGCGGTCTGGTGAAGGTCTTTTAAAAACCAACAGTTCCTTCTAAGCAGTGCCAGATCGTGGTTATCCATACCTTAGCTCCTTGTACCTGAATTCTCTCGTGATTTAATCTGTTATTGACCTCTGCTTGTTTTCTGACTATTCTGCCTTCCGTTGCCCTAGACTATTTTCTTGTACTACGCTTCTGCACTGATATCGACCCGGTTTTTCCATTTGACTATTCTATACTCTGCATTCCTGATTCTGGCTCGTCTGACTACCCCCGTGTTGCTAACTTTGTTTTGTATTACGACATTGTCTTTGATTAACCCTTTCTGTCTAGCTAGTATACCGGGCCAATTCTAAGGACCAGACAGTTAGGGATTCTTCTACAGCTACCCTGTTGGTAGCTTTTGGGCTCTGTGGAGTGTTGGGCTTTAAGGACTGCGTGGTGGGATCCGGGAACCGTGACATTACGATCTGGCAAAAATGGATCCCACAGACTTAACACAGCATTTGAGTAACTTTGTATCAAGACAGGACCAGCAGGACCATATGATGGATCAGTTTGCTCTCGCCTTACAAACTATCCTGGCTCGTACGGCTCACCTGGAACCAGCTGGGGTTGCACCTCTGCCTGCTATACCTGTGTCCTCTGTTGTTCAGACATCCCAGGTGCACATGACCGCTCCTATGAGGTTTGACGGTACTCCCTCGGAGTGCCGGGGAATTTTGGTCCAGGTGGATATTCATTTCAAATTAAATCCACAAATGTTTATCACTGACATAGCCAAAGTGGGGTTCATTATTAACCATCTGTCTGGCAGAGCGTTGACATGGGTGAATCCTTTATGTGAGGCAGAGAAGCCTATCATACGCCGAGTTAAAACGTACGTTTAATCCTACCAGAAAGGCCAAGGTAGCTGGCAAATCCTTGTTCCGCATACGTCAAGGGAATAGGACTGTATCTGATTATGCTATAGAATTTAAAACGTTGGTTTCTGACGTGAACTGGACTAATGAGGCTCTGGTTCTGGCTTTTATGGAGGGGTTATCAGAGTCATTGATGCATAAGTTGGCTCCTGTGACATTCCCAAGTGGCATCCTAAGTGGACGTTTAGAGTTTATTTCCTGGAGTTTTATCCAAGATCACCTATGCCATCCACCATCACGATCCCTAATTCCTGTGTCTCCTCTCTCCACAGGTAAGACTTTATCACCCATTATCCACAGACACCCACATCTCAACTGATCCCCTGCATACTTTTGCTGGTAAGACTTTATCACCCATTATCCACAGACACCCACATCTCAACTGATCCCCTGCATACTTTTACTGGTAAGACTTTATCACCCATTATCCACAGACACCCACATCTCAACTGATCCCCTGCATACTTTTGCTGGTAAGACTTTATCACCCATTATCCACAGACACCCACATCTCAACTGATCCCCTGCATACTTTTGCTGGTAGGACCCCCCATCACCCAGTATTCGCAGGCACCCACATTGTAATGTTACCTTGGTCTCTTTTTTTATTTATTTATTTTTGTCTCCTTTCTCCACCATTTGCTTTGCTAATTAGCATGTGAATCTCCTGCCCTATTGACACAGCCCATCCAGCATCAGGTGTTTACCTTTTAACTGCCTGAATGCAATCAGTCTGCCCTATATAACAACTAAGAGTGGCTCCATTGAGCCTTGGCTCCAGTGACATTCCAAGTGGCATCCTAAGTGGACGTTTAGAGTTGATTTCCTGGAGGTGCGGGACTGGAGGAAGGAACTGCAAGGCCCACTTTTTACTCTGGGTAAACACACGTCTATATCATGCTTTCTCTCACACTTCTGCTCTTTACTTCTACCTTTCTCCTTAAATGGAACTCCTGCCCCTCTACCACCGACCCCTACACTATCTGCATCTCTCCCTCCCTCCTCTCGTCCCACATGATGGCCTCGCATGAACTCCTTTGTTTCCTCAGAACATGGTCTCCCTCTATCTCTCGTGCTGCCAATCACTCCCACAAATCCCATTCCCACCTTCTCTTTCTCACCCTCCTGCTGTTACTCTATTCAGGTGACATATCCCCTAACCCTGGCCCCACAACACATCCAATACTTCCCTCTCATCGCACATAAATCACCTCCCTGCAAGCCCAGCAACCTCATTCCCATAATCCCTCAGCGCCTGTCCTCTTTCTCCTGCGCCCTCTGGAACGCTCGCTCTGTGTGCAACAAATCCATGACCTCTTCCTTTCAAACTCCTTCAACCTCCTAGCTTTAACTGAAACCTGGCTAACTCCCTCTGACACGGCCTCTGTTGCTGCTCTCTCACATGGCGGTCTACACTTGAGCCATACCCCCAGACCGGGTGAGAGAAATGGTGGCGGGGTCGGAATCCTGCTCTCTCCCACCTGCACCTACCAGCATCTCCCTCCACCCCATCACTCTCCTTCTCCTCCTTCGAGACACACTGCATCCGCCTGTTCTCTCCTCTGGCCCTCAGGGTGGCAGTCATCTACCGCCCACCGGGACCAACCTCCCAGTTCTTTGACCACTTTGCTACCTGGCTTTCTCACTTCCTGTCTTCTAATCTTCCATGCCTAGTTCTCGGGGACTTCAACATTCCCATTGATGATCCGTCCGCCCCTGCTGCCTCCAAACTTCTTTCACTCACGTCCTCCCTTGGACTCACACAATCCTCCCTCCTCCCTACCCACCGCGATGGTCACGCTATTGACCTTGTCTTTTCCAACCTCTGCTCCATTTCTGAGTTCAACTGTCGCCATTTCCCCATCTCTGACCACCACCTTCTCTCTTTCAACCTATCTGGACTTCCTAAACACCCTGCTCCGCCACCCCGCACACACACTCGCAGAAATCTACATGCTGTGGACCCCCATCAATTCTCCAACCTACTTCACCACCTCCCTCATACCTCATCCTTCACCTGCCCTGATGCTGCCACTAATCACTACAACACTACGCTTATCTCTGCTCTAGACACTCTTGCTCCTCTTCGACTCTGTAAGGCCCCACGCCGCCAGCTTCAGCCCTGGCACACCCTCCAGACTCGCTACCTGCAAAGATGCTCCCGCAACTGCAGAGCGTGCCTGGAGGAAATCCCGCTCTGAAGCTGATTTTGTTCACTTCAAGTTTATTCTCCGGTCATACACCTCTGCCATCCTTCTTCTCATCTCTTATATCTACGCTGTCCTCCAACCCTAAACGGCTCTGGTCCACCTTCAACACCCTCCTCTACCCACCTGCACCTCCCCCCACAGCTGCCTTCAGCACTCAAGACCTGGCAGACTACTTCCTCAGTAAAACTTTAACTATCAGAAGCAACATCCCAACACAAGATAGTTATCTGCCACCTCCACTCCCACAGGTCCCCTCTGCCACCCTCTGCCGCTTCCTCCCAGCCACTGAGGAGGAAGTCAATTCCTTATTGTCCTCCTCACATCTCACCACATGCCCGCTCGACCCCATTCCCTCACATCTAATTCCTCCCCTCTCCTCCTCCCTCACCCCTGCTCTCACACACATCTTCAACCTATCTCTCTCCACTGGCTCCTTTCCATCCGCCTTCAAACACGCGCTAGTTACCCCTTTACTAAAGAAACCATCCCTCGATCCCAACTCTCCATCCAACTACTGCCCTGTATCCCTGCTTCCCTTTCGCTCTAAGCTCTTAGAAAAACTAGTCTTCAACCGCCTCTCCCTCTTCCTGTCCTCCAATTCCCTACTTGACCCTCTGCAATCTGGCTTCCATCCCCTACACTCAACTGAAACTGCCCTCACCAAAGTAACCAACGACCTCCTAACTGCTAAAAAACACAGACACTATTCTATTCTCATCCTGCTTGACCTCTCGGCTGCTTTTGACACTGTTGACCACCCCCTCCTTCTACAGACCCTCAACTCTCTGGGTCTCGGGACACTGCACTTGCTTGGGTTGACTCCTATTTATCCAACAGGTCCTTCTGTGTGTCCTTTGCTGGTAACTCCTCCTCTTCATTGCCTCTATCTGTTGGTGTACCTCAAGGCTCTGTCCTTGGTCCTCTGCTCTTTTCCATCTACACCTCCTCCCTGGGCAAAATCATCAACAGCTTTGGCTTTAATTACCACCTCTACGCTGATGACACTCAGATCTACCTCGCTACCCCTGATCTCTCTCCCCCTGTCCTTTCAAAAGTCAGTGACTGTTTATCTGGCATCTCCTCCTGGATGGCCTCCCACCACCTAAAGATCAACATGTCAAAGACTGAACTCCTACTTATTCCTCCCTCCAATGCCTCCCCACCTCCTGACTTCTCTATCACGGTGGAGGGTATCACCATCTCCCCAACAAACCAAGTTCGCTGTCTTGGAGTTACACTTGACTCTGCTCTTTCCTTCATCCCCCACATCAAGTCTCTTTCCTCCTCCTCTGCCGATACCAACTGCGTAATATTTCCAGAATTCGGCCATTTCTTACCGCTGTCACCACAAAACAACTCATACACGCCCTGGTAATCTCCCGACTCGACTATTGCAATAATCTCTTATCTGGCCTCCCTCTGTCCTGCCTCTCCCCCCTACAATCCATCCAGAATGCCTCCGCCAGGCTAATTCACCTCACCCGCCGCTCTGTCTCTGCCGCTCCCCTCTGCGAGTCCCTTCACTGGCTCCCCATCCACTGCAGAATTAAGTTCAAAATCCTTATCCTTACCTACAAAACCCTCACTAACTCAGCTCCCCACTACCTGTCCTCACTAATCACCAAATACACCCCAGTCCGCTCCCTAAGGTCAAACAGTGACCTGCTCCTAGCTTCTCCCCGCATCACCTCTTCCCATGATAGACTGCAGGATTTATCACGCGCAGCCCCCACTCTCTGGAACACTCTCCCTCGTACTGTCAGACTTTCCCCTAACTTCTCTTCCTTCAAAAGCTCCCTTAAAACATTCCTATTTAGGGAAGCCTACCACCCAACTCACTGACGCAACCATCAATCACTCTCACCTTACAGTCCTCTCCTCCTGTTTCCAACCCCAACCCTCCCAGATTGTGAGTTCCTACGGGAATAGGGCCCTCATCTCCTCCTGTACTGTTTGTCAAATGTTGTTCAATGTATTGTAACCCTGTCTATACTGTGCCTATTGTACAGCGCTGCGGAATATGCTGGCGCTATATAAATAAAGAATAATAATAATAATAATCCTCGTAAATTACCTGAGGTGTTGAGTGAATTTATAGATTATTGTATAGATCTGGATGATCAGATAAGGGACAGAAGAACTCCAAGAGAGAAACCTAAGAGACCGTTACCAAGGTCTGCCCCTGTCTTTCAGGCACATCTTCGGATAGTCCATCAGAGCAGTCCACAATAATAGTAAATAATAAAAGAAAGGTAAAACACACAGAGGCAGCATTGGAGAGTTTAATCCCTTAATGAGGAGCTCTAGTGCCACAAATAGGTTTGTTTTGCATCGGTAAAGAGTTCAAATTCTACAAAATGAACACTGACATTGGGTGTCCCACTTCAGCTTGAAAGTGAATGAGCCTTTAAGTCCTCAGTGAAAATTTGTGTCAGAAATCCTGACTGCAGGGGGAGATCTTTATTTAATATGGCATCAGAACTATAAGAAGAATATTGAGCTGTATCATGCTCTACATTACCCTTTCCCAAAGAATTAATGTCAGGGGAGCAGAAACAGAAGATAGACTCGAATGTAGAAATCCTTTTTCCCTTTGATTCATCTGTTTTAATTCTGAAAAACTAGAGCATTTTATTTATTTTTTTTCCAAATAATTTTCTAGCACTTTTAAAATTTTCTTTTAATTCTTTCACATATTTATTTTGTGTTTTTAAGTTAAAAAGTGTAGAGAAGTGATTCAAATAGCGCTAGACATAAGTGCAGCGTGCGCTCCAGTGGGTAAACGATGCAGAAAATGCCTCACAATATGCACAGTTTATAGAAAAAGTAGTATTTTTACATGCGTTATACCAGTTGTGGATAACACTACGCTATCTATTGCTACTGAATTCTATAGAGACTCCTTTTGGACTGGCTGGAGAATTATGGTTTTGTTCTGTGAAATACAGAAGCTGGATGTAATGGTATGCAAGATGCTACACCTGTAGACAGAAGTGCATCACTGCACTGCCAAGATGGACCTGCAGGATAGAGATGACGGGCATACGTACTTGAAGGTGAGGAATGCCAGAAGAGGACACCTGTTGCCCATTGGAGATCTTAGCAGACTGTAAATACAGGATTTTTATAATTTTGTATAATAAAAATCCACTATTCCTCATCTTCTGACTGTGTGGTGAGAGTTTCTCCTGCGTAAGTTCCTACTTGTTGCAATACCCTGGTAGTGGAGAACAACTGGTTCTGTACTATATAGCACTTGAAAGCGACTGATCAGTTTTGGTTGTGAGTTCACCCTGTAATTCACCTTTAGTGTAAACAATGGTCTGCGCTAAGATGTTCCTTTTATTTTCTCAGGTTGTGATTATCCCTCAATTGCTTATATCTATTGTAGTTTATGGACCAGGGAGGGGTTCTTGGGGGAAGCAACCTTCAACCGACATATAGAAAAAAAGAGTTAAGTTATTTTCGTTAGATTATTTATTTTTTAGATTGAGTACTACATTATTATATGTTGCTCTCAGTTTCATCCCTTTGTGTTTTATTCCTGTGTGAGATATTTTTTCTTATAGAATTAATACTGTGGAAACACCACTAAATAGTTCAATATTGACTTTTCTGTAAAACTTTCTATCCACTATAAGCAAGTGTTCACATATAGAATATATCTCAACACTTTCTTTCTCTTCTTTTCTTACTTTTGGTCTATACAACAGGTGCATGCAACAGCAGGTCTTCAAATCTAGCATGGCCGGCTGGTTGCTGCAACTCATGCCTCAAACTTGTCTTTGCGATTTGCCTTGGGTGACCCCATGCTGGAACACATCCCTTGCAAGTCCACTCTACACAAAACTCCTATCTCAGCTAACAGCAGGATAATGCCTCCCTTCATTGCCACCTGTTTACCAATGTCAAGAGGGGACTTCAGAACACCTAAGAATGAGTCCATCTGTGACAGCTCAACATGAACAGCAGTCCTGTCTGCTCCTCAGGCAATCATTGTTCAAATTAATGGGAGACATGAGTTCTCTGTCACCTGTATTGTCTCCTCCTTACTCCCATGGGCAAAATATATGCCATATTCGAAGTGGAACAGTTGATTTCCCCAGTTTCCGTGCTCTTCATCAGTAATAGAAAAGAGCCCACGATGAAGTTTTGGAAAGACCTATGAAGTAAGTAAAGGAAACATTCGAATTGTGTATTTTCTACGAAAGTTCGGTGCTTTCTGAATAGATTAACCATTGCTTCTCTATGGGGGATTTCGCCTGCCTTCGAAAAGGGACTGTACTTGGCAGTTCGCCTGCTTTTTGAATAGCCAGATGGCCCTGTAATGCCACTGTACGGGAAAATTCCCTGTTCCGTGACAACATTCCCTGTTCGGGGCCAGATCGGCTCTCTCTGAATAACCCCTACAGTAAAAGGGGAAAAAAAGCATTTTTCACACAGGAGGAAATGCAACATAGTTGTAAATTGTTGAAAAAGAATACACAAGAATTCTTCAATATTTTATGATAATTTTCATGGATGTGGATCTAATATCCAGCCATACTATTCTTGCTTTTCTGTTCTGATTTACTATAATGTTTGTTTTGTGCCTTCTTATCAGCAACACAACCCTATCTCTGTAATCATGCTCTGATATTTTTCTAATTAATTAAATTTTGACATTGTTTATTTTAATACTATATGAAAACACCCATGTAATGTTAGCCACATGAAATTCCCAGAACTTGACATTTGCTGTGTTTATAAAAGGTAATTTAAGATGATTCAGATAAGCCAGCTTTTAAGATGCTCTTTGTAGTCTTCTTGGAAAAAGAAAAAAAAAGCCATCTTGTAATGTGGATAAAATAAGAATATGAGACGCGTTGCCAGATTATACAATGGCTTTTATTTAATTTTGCTGATGTGGCATTTAAATGAGTTAGGGTATATTCTATTTTTTTAAAATACAAAACACGTCCCGGATTACCTTTAAACCATTTCTTGTTGGATCCTGCATAATATACAAATAATCTATAACTTAAAAAAATAAAAAATCAGCTGTCTTTCTTGAATATACTTGTTTTTCATTAACCAAATATGAAGAGGATTTTTTATTTCAACCAGTCCAAGCTTTTATACATTTTTCATATTAGCATTATTAGAATTGCTGGGTTAAATGACAATAATAATAATACTAATATAGTCATGATGACTCCCAGTCATTATTTATTTAAAGGATTTTACCAGGAAGGATACATTGAGATTTCTCGTGTTTTCAAGTATGTCCTGAATGCATTTGCATAGAAACTAGAAAGGCTGCACCTCCAATTCATATGCTTCACATACAGCATGCAACGTATTGAGCAGATTACTGTTTTTACCTGTTTTTACTTGTGCGTCAAAATTCATAAATAGGGTTGTGTAAGAAAATGACTCCTATTGTATGTTAACGCAAATTTTTTGACGTGCATAAAAAAGGAAATGTTGACAAATTAAGCACACCCCTAACCCGTAACCCTGAAATCTAACGTCTGAGCCTTAAACGTAATCAAAATTCAGATTGGACATGGTCTAGATGCTATTTCTTTCGGAGCCCATCATCTTAACAGGATTTTGATGCGCAAAAAAAAAATTGTTTTTCAAATAGGTTA
Source organism: Leptobrachium leishanense (assembly GCA_009667805.1). NCBI lineage: Eukaryota > Metazoa > Chordata > Amphibia > Anura > Megophryidae > Leptobrachium > Leptobrachium leishanense. The sequence continues at coordinate 258,894,746 of CM019066.1, forward strand.
CCATATCATGAAGGCAGCTGTATAGATATATACTTGCTAAAATCTTTGCAAAAACAAAAAAAGTGTCCAAGGGCCCTGGCGCAGGGGAGATAATATAGGCCTGGAGCAAAAATAAGGAGCAAAAATGAGCTCTGTAGGGGTTAACCCGGGGCAAGAGACCTAAGAAAGGAATTAGCCTGGGAAAAGAAGGGAGGGGCCGGTTTAGGAAAGGGGCAGGGGCTTAATTTAAGGAAAGAGCCCCCCCCCCGGACCAATCTGGAAGTGGGACATGACTAATGGCATGGGCCAGACAATCAGGTCTGTAACAAACGAAACCTGGGTGACTACTGGGGCCAAGGATAACGTTATGGCACCTAATGGTATCTAAGGTCAGAGAGGGGAGGGGCAGTTCTCTTTGCTCCTGGACATCTTCCTGAGACATAGGACCCCTAGGCTCAGTGGATAGTGGGGGCAGACACAGGAGAAGCCTACCCACCCATCATTTAAAGCCAGTTCGGTGATGTCGGAGACTTGGGTAGGGGTTGTTGTGGTGGCTTACCCCCTCGTCACAGCGGGGGTAGCAGACAGTGCTAGTTAAGGGTCAGGTTTAACAGTTAAATAGTTAAGAATTGTGTTCAGGATTGATATTGTTTATAGATATGTGTATTAATACAATTGTTATAGCACTGTTATTGTTTACATGGGATTATGCTGTGGCCTGCAATAAGTATCCAAGATTTGAAATAAACAAAAGTGTGGATGTGAATTTATTAGGTTGAGCGACAAAGCAGCAGTGGGAAACTCATGAATCGTTTCCCCCTTCGCTGCTTTCTATTCCTAATATAAATATTTCCTATGTCCTTTCTCAGGACCTGCTTGATTTTGAGAGATTATTAGTGTGATCATTTATATAGCGCCAACAGTTTCCGCAGCACTTTACAATAACCAAAGGGAACGAGATACAGATAAACGGACATAGGATAGAAACACTAGGTCTAGAGGGCCCTGCTCATAGGAGCTTACAGTCTAGAGATCTCATATAACTCTTGCATGATACTCCATGGAAATCTGTAAACTTTATGCACCAACACGTGGTAATACCAATGGTGGTATTACCGTTAATTAATATTTGTCTGTCACTTCTCCTGTGATAAGGTTGAGAGTGCAGCAAAGTGGTGATTTTTACTAGGACTCACATCTATATAATAAAAGAGTAAGGCTTTGGCTGTCCGTCGCCAAAGCCTTACTGCGCATGCGCGCGCAACCAGCGGCGGTTGGTTGCGCGCGCATGCAACCGCCGCGGCACGAGCCGGCTGCCGGCTCGCCGCGGCGGTTACACATGCACACAGCAGCCGGGTAGAGGCTGCGCTCGCAGCCTCTACCCGGCTGCCGCGCGCATCCAACCCCAGAGCGGCGAAGGGAAAGTTTCCTCCGCCGCTCGGGGGTTGGATGCGCGCGGCAGCCGGGTAGAGGCTGCGAGCGCAGCCTCTACCCGGCTGCTGTGTGCATCTAACGGGTCCCCCGAGCGGCGAAGGGAAAGTTCCCTCGCTTCCGCTTTGAAGGACCCAAGCCCCGGTCACGTGACCGCGGCTTGGGTCCTTCAAAGACCGGAAGCGGGGAAATCTTCACTTCCCTGGCGGCGCTCGACAGGTAAGTATGAGCGCTGGGGGGGGGGAGGGTCAATATCCACGAGCTGGGGGGGTCAATATCCACGAGCTGGGGGGGTCCATATCCACGAGCTGGGGGGGTCCATATCCACGAGCTGGGCAAATCCACGTGCTGGGCAAATCCACGAGCTGGGGCAAATCCATGTGCTGGGCAAATCCATGTGCTGGGCAAATCCATGAGCTGGGCAACTCCATGAGCTGGGGCAAATCCATGTGCTGGGCAAATCCATGTGCTGGGCAAATCCATGTGCTGGGCAAATCCATGAGCTGGGCAACTCCATGAGCTGGGGCAAATCCATGTGCTGGGCAAATCCATGAGCTGGGCAACTCCATGAGCTGGGGCAACTCCATGAGCTGGGGGCAAATCCATGAGCTGGGGCAAATCCATGTGCTGGGCAAATCCATGAGCTGGGCAACTCCATGAGCTGGGGCAAATCCATGTGCTGGGCAAATCCATGAGCTGGGCAACTCCATGAGCTGGGGGCAAATCCATGTGCTGGGCAAATCCATGAGCTGGGCAACTCCATGAGCTGGGCAACTCCATGAGCTGGGGCAAATCCATGAGCTGGGGGCAAATCCATGTGCTGGGCAAATCCATGAGCTGGGGCAAATCCATGTGCTGGGCAAATCCATGAGCTGGGCCAAATCCATGTGCTGGGCAAATCCATGTGCTGGGCAAATCCATGAGCTGGGGGCAAATCCATGAGCTGGGCAACTCCATGAGCTGGGGGCAAATCCATGAGCTGGGGGCAAATCATTGTGCTGGCAAATCCATGAGCTGGGGCAAATCCATGTGCTGGGCAAATCCATGAGCTGGGCAAATCCATGAGCTGGGCAACTCCATGAGCTGGGGGCAAATCCATGTGCTGGGGCAAATCCATGTGCTGGGCAAATCCATGAGCTGGGGCAAATCCATGAGCTGGGGGCAAATCCATGTGCTGGGGGCAAATATCCATGTGCTGGGGCAGTATCCACATGCTGGGGCAGTATCCACATGCTGGGGCAATATCCACGTGCTGGGGCAGTATCCACGAGCTGGGGCAGTATACCCACAATAGACTGCCCTCTGGGCAGGCTGGGGCAGTATCCACGTGCGGGGGCAGTATCCACGTGCTGGGGCAGTATCCACGTGCTGGGGCAGTATATCCATGAGCAGGGGCAGTATATCCACAATAGACTGCCCTCTGGGCAGGCTTTACAACTAGTACAATATAAATCGATAAGACTGTGAGCTGAAGCTACCTGTGGAAAACTATATCAAAGCAAGAAGCTATACAGATCTTTCTGGGATTGGCAGTTGATGTTGAAACAGTGTTTTCTTTCTAAATGTATAATAATTATTTTGCCTTTATATCCCACTAGTTAATTATCAGTTAATATATACCAGGCTTACATGAAGAAGGTTTCAATAAAAAAACAAACTATAGTCACTGGTGGTTTATTTATTCATTCAATTATTTTTGGCTAAACTATAAATTGCTCATCCCTGAGGAGCAGATTTACGCGAAACGCACGTCGGATGTTCTGCTTAATCTCTGGTCCCCCCATGCATTTATGCCAGATGCCTATAGAGGAAGAATGCCTTTTCTGATTTAAGTATATAAGCTGTGGGGTTGAGAAATAGTTTATACCTTACCCGCAAAAATTGATGGAAATTGATTATATCAGGGCATCTACTGGCTATTTGGGGGAAACCAGTGTGATTGATTTTAGCCTGCCTTAATTTGGGGTTCTGTTTGTATGAACTGCCATAACTGTGCATAAATAGCCAGAACTAATTGATGCAATACTATCTAATAATATGAACTGTATTTGGGTTACTGCATTTTCCCCATTGTCTTATTTTATGAGAATCGACATATGCAAATTGTAACTACACTAAAATGTGACTTTTTGTCAAATAGAAATTTTTCTTTTGATCGGCAGAACCCTGACTGAATATTTGAGGGTCAGTCAGGCACACATCATTAACTGGCACCCGTGGTTACAAAATAGTGGTTAAAGCACCAGGACGTTATATCTCTGGAATTCTTCTTGCTGGTGTCCAGAGTGATGTGCTTTTAGATTATTTTTTCAGGGCCTGACCTTTCTTTATTTTTCTTTTTTATGGTTATACTAGTTATTAAGCCTGCCCGGAGGGCAGTCTATTGTTGTTGCCAGCTCAGAATCCGTGTCCACATAATTATTTTTCAATGTCCTATCCAAGAGTATCTCTTTATATAAATGCATTTGTAACGCGTCTGTCGCCGTCCCGTCCGCAACGGGAGGGCCGAGTAAGCAGCTGTGAAGGGTGTGCGTGCAGCTGACAGCACATTACAAGGCATTTATATATTATAGCAGGCTCCTCTTTTCCCTCTTAGATTGTAAGCTCATGGGAGCGGCTCCTCTTCCCTCTCAGATTGTAAACACACGGGAACAGGACCCCTTAGATTGTAAGTTTATGGGACCCCTTAGAATGTAAGCTCATGAGACTCTTAAATTGTAAACTCATGGGACCCTTAGATTGTAAGCTCATGAGACTCTTAGAATGTAAGCTCATGGGACCCCTTAGATTGTAAACTCATGGGACCCCTTAGATTGTAAGCTCATGAGACCCTTAGAATGTAAGCTCATGGGACCCCTTAGATTGTAAGTTTATGGGACCCCTTAGAATGTAAGCTCATGAGACTCTTAAATTGTAAACTCATGGGACCCCTTAGATTGTAAACTCATGGGACCCTTAGATTGTAAGCTCATGAGACCCTTAGAATGTAAGCTCATGGGACCCCTTAGATTGTAAGATCACGGGAGCGGCTCCTCTTCTAAAACATAAATTTAGGTTTTCATCTCTTGTTTCTATTTTGTGGCTTTTTCTCATGATGCAACATTTACCACAAGTTTCGCTTTACATCTGTGGTATAGGATAAAACAGCAGTGAAGAGGCAATAGGGATGGAGAAGTGATTGTTTATACAAGGCCGCAGAGGATCTATGGTGTTGTCTAGGCTACAAAGAAGGGTGCAGATAAATGAGATACGATAGTAAGCTAACAACACACAATGGGTTACATACATTCCACACAATGCAAGTCAATAAGTGGGTTTTCTGAATTTTTGACATATTGAGTCGCTTTCGTGCCCAAAGCGGAAGGAACAAAAGCTGTAAAATACACCGCGGGAGGGTTAGTTTGCAACACTGTCACACATTGGCACATAGAGTAAAATATATTTTTAAATAAACAAACATGAGAAAAACAAAGCACATGTGAGATATCAGCAACATAAAATAAACACAATGAGAATATTTAATTTTTTGATGGAAGTGTCGCTTTAATACCAATATTGGAATGATTACTATGTCCAGATGTATTGTTTTCCATTCACCTAGTCAGCCATAGCTATGTAGACACTGATCTTTCACAACTGTACTTAATTAGCTATCAATTAACAGAATCAACAGGTAATAAAACTGATAACAATCTCACTAAACTCAATAATGCATGTGATTTAAGGGGATCAGCTCCTTCCGTCTCAGTCATCCAGCTATGCAGTCAGTACATGAAACAATCAATTCTTTCTGCCAAACATCAACTCGTAATAGGATTACTCACGCAATAATACAGTAGAAGAAAGAGAATTGCTTAGTGATGTTGCATAAATACATATTGCCAACAAGCTTCCTGTGAAAGTCCATCTTGTCATATACTATAATTGAATGTGTTCTTTCTCCAGATCATATTGGTTGATGTGCATTACCAATGTGTTACAGTATGTGGGCTACAAAGCCGATGTGCTTTACATTAAGGTAAAATAGTAGTTCAGAGACCGTGATTGTCAAGAAAATGCATGCCTCTGATATCCTTTCTCAAAGTTTGTATTATGAATTTTACTTTCCTCTATTTTCTTTTATCAATCTACCAACCATTCACTACTCACTGAAATATTAGTGCTCCCTGGGAAGAAACACTATGTATTTATGTATTTGAGATCTCACTCCTGTCACCCTGTATTACTGTAAAGAAGCTGCAAAGTTCAGACCCCACACTTGATGTAACAAAAAGTTCAACTTCACTGCTGTATTACAATAACTCATATTGATTGCATTATTATGCATATCCTATACTAAGTATGGTACTAGCAAAGTACAGTAACATCATGGAACTTTCAAAGATGCAACTTATTTGCCTTTTGGGCTTGGTTGACTTGTGCAATTTGGTTCGGACCAAATATTGGCGATTTCTGCCATTTGGGACCATCCAAATTGAGAATCATCAAGCTGGAACACTAAATTGCTTCCTTCTGAAATACATTTTTGGAAGCCCGAAACAACCCAAATATAGGATTGATTCAGATTACTATAAGCAATTGCACTCGCCATGCAATAAAAAATTCATTAACCCTAATACAAGCAAAAATGATAACCCTGACCACTATCCGAATAATAAAGCAAGTGTGCATGGCAACCTTAACCCTAACAGTAACTCAAGCCTAATAAAAAAATAAGCATAAACTGTAACTCTAACACTATAAGCAACCATTAGTTTAATATTAAAATCAGCAATAACAGTAGCCCGAATCCTAAATGTATCTGTAACCCAAATCCTAAAAGAAGCAGATATAGTTATGATCATAAAAAAAGCAGAAACAGTAACCCTAACCAAGCAGAAATAGTAACCCTAACCCTAACAAAGCAGAAGTGGTAACCCTAACCAAGTAGATATAGTATGCCAAATCCTACAAGTGACCCTAACCCTAAAACAAGCAGAAATAGTAATCCTAACCCCACCATGAAAAAAAACCAAGCAGAAATGGTAAACACTAAAGGTAATCCTAACCCCAAATGTAATAAAAACACAAGCAGAAATAGTAACCCTAAAAGTAACCTTAAAGTTAAACCAAAGCCTGAAACCTAAAGCTATTCTCAATGCTAACCTTAACCACTTGGATGCTGGGGACGCGCTCAGCGCGTCCTCAGCATTCCCGCTGCTGTGCGGAGGACGCGCTGAGCGCGTCCTCCCGTTGGGGTCAGCGTTCGGCCGGGTTCCGGCCGATCGCTGGCCCCTCCGGTGCGGGCTGACATCCTGGATGTCAGCCCGGCATCCGGAAAAGCAGCCGCCGCAATTTGGTGTCATCGCGGCAGCGCGATGACACCAAATTCAGGCGCCCCCCCGCATGTGCGGAGGAGGTGCCTGAAAGGGAGGGGGGGAGGTCCTTCGGACCTCTCTCCCTCCCGATCGGCGGCTCTGCGGGGGTTAACCCAGGCATCATTTGGAAGGGCACAGCCTGCCCTTCCAAATGATGCCTGGCATTAACCCCTGGGGAGCTGGATCGCGAATCGGCGCTGAAAAGCGCCGGTTCGCGATCCTTTCCCGGAGCTGGCCGACATCTTGGATGTCGGCCAAGCCTCCGGGAACTCCCCCTGAGGACTGGCGTCATCGTGCGTAGCACGATGACGCCAGTCCTAGAGTTAACCCTTAACTGCCACCAACGGTGGAGATAGGGAGTTCCAATGAACTCCCTATCTCCCGATCCGTGGCAGTTAGGGGTTAAATTTTGGTATGGTTGGATCGGCCAGAGCATGGCCGTTCCAACGATACCAAACACTACAGTGAAAAAAGTTGTAAAAAAAAAATGAAAAATAAAAATAAAAAAAAATTTAAAAAAAAATTATAAAAAAAAAAAGAAACACTTTTTTTTTATTTTTTTGGTTTGTTAATGCAGCAATATTGTTCCCATTTCAATTATAATGTGAACAATGATGCTGCACTAACGATTTTTGTATGCGGTGCGTTTGTTAAAAATAGTGTAATTTTCCCCAAAAAAAAATGTAACGAGACCCCATCTCTAATTTTTTTAACAAGCGCACCCCATACAAAATATAACCGCAATTGCTCGCATGTTAAAATGTGAAAAAAAACACTTTTTTTTTATTTTTTTGGTTTGTTAATGCAGCAATATTGTTCCCATTTCAATTATAATGTGAACAATGATGCTGCACTAACGATTTTTGTATGCGGTGCGTTTGTTAAAAATAGTGTAATTTTCCCCAAAAAAAAATGTAACGAGACCCCATCTCTAATTTTTTTAACAAGCGCACCCCATACAAAATATAACCGCAATTGCTCGCATGTTAAAATGTGAAAAAAAACACTTTACACATTGTAAATTATTGAAAATACATATTTTATTGCATTTTTTTGTTATAATATACAGACATGACATAACGTATACATATAATAATGACATATTTTGAATCTACCGAGTCTGACGGAAAGAACGATATATAATATGTCTGGGTCATATACTAAAATAAGCCTTCAAAACACGTTTAAACATGATGCGCAAAACAGGTAAAAATGACCTCAGCACAGGGGCGGGAAAAGCCTCAGCAGCGAAAGGGTTAATATCCAAATATGAATTTCCTGAATATTCCAAACCAATCCGAACCAAATTTTTTTATTGATGTGCACATTTCAACCTCTCCTTTGTTCCTTTGTAACTGGAAGGGTGGTTTTGGGGACATCACAAAAAGACAAAAAGCATTTATTACCCAATTTATTCATTCTCACATTCATAAAAGGTACAGCAATTAGGAATTACCCTCACTTAGCTAAGATCATATAAAAAGGATTACAAAAATAATGTAAAAAGCCTTTTCAAGTGCTAGACCACCCATTTGAGTAACAAGAATGAGTAACGATTGCCGGCCTTTAGCAGAGTTATGTATTAGGATGAAAAGTAGGTAAATGTATAAACAACACTCTGAAGAAGTGGAATTAGCACTATCTTGTAAACCATGTCAATACTTTTATCACACTGGACCTTTTGTTCTTCTTGATAACTCCTTAGCTAGTGATTAATTATGTCTGCACAGGTTTCATGTTCTGTCTGCTAAGTAAAAATAGATTTTTTTAATAAAAGCTAAAAAAAATCCTAAAACACTCAATTCTAAGCTTCCAGAAACTGAAATATGGCTGCCAAGAAAGATTGTTTAGTTTAATAAATGATTAGTTAATGTAAACATTACCACTAATTGTTGATATTATAGCAGCATACAGAATGCTATCCTTATCACACCAATGCTTTGAATGATGACTATTAGTAAAAGATATGAATAGCTTATATTATTCTGTGTTCATAAAGGAAAGGTGGTTGGATGTGTATCCTCTTAAAATGTCTCCTAATGGCAGGTAGTTCTTTAATGTAATACATTTAGAGGAGAGTGGGAGGTTTTTTTTTTTCTAATTTGTAATTTTAGGATTACACACTGTTGTTCTGGTCATTTTCTGTTTAAGAGACACCATACATAGTGTGACTACTAAATGATAGAGATGCGCAATTCGTTTCGTTCCGTATTGAAATTCGGACGAAATTCACCATTTTCGTGTTTCGAGAGCATTTCCGAAAACTAAATATCGACCATCCGAAATTTCGGATCAATCCGAAATTTCGGATTGTTTCGGATCATTCGGTGATTCAGATAATTTCGACGATCCGGATCATTGAGTGATTCGAATCAGTTGGCTTTTCGCTTTTTTATGAGTTATTTCATTTTTTATTGCTTATTTAAGAAGTAGATTACTACCAATAGAATGAAAGTTTCTTTACTTATTTATTCTTTTAGGACTTTTTAGACATTTTTTGAGTGAAATTTTAGGTTTCCTAACTTTTTTTAAAGAAACAATGCTTTTTAACCCATAGGTTTCAATGCAGCATATGTATTCACACACTGCTGGGAAGCGCCTCTCTGCAGTATAATTAATGCAGCATATGAATCCACACACTGCCGGGCAGCACCTCTCTGCAGTATAATTTAGCATATGAATGGGAGGGGTACAGCAAGGGCCAAGAGGAGTTAATGATGGACCCCTCAGTTCCCCACTCCCAATAAGATTGAAGGGATTTTATCTACAAGTGTGTATTTTTGCATTAGCCAGCCAACTAGGCCCAGGCTTATGATGGCAGATTGCATGAGGTCAGCAATTATTAGTACTAGAATAATTAATTAATACTTGTAGATTTAGAGGAAAGGCAGGGACATTTTTTCCTTTTTTTTTCGTATGTCCCTTTGTTTAATGGTCTGATATATGCAGTATGTGGGTGTACAATAGAGTTTCAAAGCTGTAAAGCTACAGCAGAATTTGGAGCACCTAGAGCAGCGCCGACTCTAAATATGCACCTGTTTGCTTTTCTCCACACCAGAAAGGTGTGATTGACACTTTAAAATGATATGAGAGTCTTCCATTAACTTTTGTCAGTGATAGATTTGACAAGTCAGCTTCACATGATGGAGATGGACAAAGATGTGCTGGTGGTAAGGTGGTGATGAAGAGGTTAAATTCCTAATGGTGAAGAATGATTTTTGTTAATATTTTTTCAATGAGGGTGTTACATATGTGAAACAGGTATCTGGTTTTTAGTATCCTTGTTAGGACACAAGAGTTCTTGGACTGCGTGTGAAAAGGAACCAGAAATGGTTACATGTAATAGGACTAACGTAATGGATGATGAGACGCTGATACAGATTTAAAACATAGCAGAAAGAAGAGTGGGATGAGCATGAATGTGACGGCTCACTTGTTATGTTTAGTTGGATTAGGGCGTCCTGGTTTAAGTGAACAAAAAAGAGGTTTGTGAGGGCACTGAGAATGAGCAACAGCATTAGTGGCCTGCTCTACGGTGGGGTCCGCTCAGGTCTCACAAGGTTTTAGCTTGATTGCGCCATTAGAGAGATGACCATACCATTTATCCAATCAGACTACTATCAACCAGAAATGGTGGCCAGTACTGAAATGCTAAGGATGTCATCCATGCACGAGAGGTGCAGCAAACCCCGATGATTGTCTTGGCCTTCTTAGGCCTCGTCAGGAGTGTATAGCTGACATCCTTCTAGGTACCTCGAGCAAGGGGTCCATGTATGTATTTCCCATGGATACGCCATGATTTAAAAGAGCACTGATCTATTTTCTGAGGGATCGCAAAATGAAGCAAACCAACGTCAAATAAATAAATGTAGAGGTTTGCAAAATTCCTCCCTCGCCCATTGGCAGAGGAAAATTCGATAAGACGACAGAGAAGGTGAACAATTACCAATTTCCACTCATTTCTAAAAGCCTTTGATCATACTTGACATAATGGAAATATCTCTGACTTAGTGTTTTTTCTAGGACTCATTTTGGCACAAATAATTTTTGATTTCAAAAACCTGGCGTTAAGTGAGTTTACAAAAATCTATCAAAATCAGTCAATCAAATCTTGAGTAAATTTACAACTTAACAGTGAGGATACCTCTTTCTTCAACCTCCTTATGCTGTAATTTTAGGACACAGAGAGAGAAAATGCTTCTCCAGTGTTGTTTCACCATAGAGCACCGCCACGCAAGATTGTGTACATAATCTTTAATGGAGCCTTCATGGACTACAGAAGGGAAGAGTTACTATACCTGCTGTCTCATATTTGAGACAGTTAAGGCAGCTGTGAGGGTATTAAGCAGTGGTTCTCAAACCTGTCTTCAAGACCATTTAACAGGCCAGATTGCCAAATATCTGAAGTACAACAGAGTTGATATGATAGCAATATTCAGTTTGCATTTTCCCAAGGTAATCCTTGAAATATGGCCTGTCATTGGTACTGTTGAGGTACAAGTTGACAGTGCTCTGACAGTGTAATCTATGTTATGTATGTTCACAAAAGTGTAAATAAAGTTGTTGTTTACTACTACTACTACTACTACTCCTCCTCCTCCTCCTCTGGAAAAGGAAGCAGAATCAGTATTGTTGCAATAAAGACAAAGATGGAAGAAGTACCTGTAATTTTTTCCCTCCATGCTTACCTAAGGCTAGGGTCAGACGAGCGTGATTTCTACGGACTGTACGTCCGTGCAGTACGGACATCGTCAGTACGGATGACGCAGTAGTGGTCACACAGTCCGTTTTTTCACTGAAGTTATTTTTGACGGATGTAGGAGGGAAAAATAAATTACAATGAAAAAACATTCTGTCCGTCAAAAATGCTGGACGTATAAATGCAGTCTGTCTGACCATGCTCCATCACTCACACACAAAGCTATGCAGACGTTGTGGACGTGGCGCACTCCGCACGTCCGTTCTAGCAGTATTACGTTCTTGCCTAACCTGCGTCCGTTTGCAGCGTCCGTCATGCGTCCGCAGTTCAGTGCGGACGTACTTCATGTGTCGGGCTCCAATGGACTTTCTTTCATGCTATCACGGACGTACTTTTAGGCGCAATCACGGACGTGAACACTACGCTCGTCTGACAGCAGCCTAAGACTTATTATAAGTGTAGGATAACTGGGTATATAAATTAAAAATGGCAACATGTTGTAGGCCCAGAAGGGATGCAGGAAACTGATGAAGCAGGCTTTGCTTTGATGGAGATGAAAAGAATTATGAACTTTGGAAGACTAAATTCTTGGGACATCCGAGGTTGCTGAATCTTAAAAAAAACATCCTGAATGTGCCAGCAGACACTGAACATGAGGATGAAGATCTACAAAAGAATGAGGAATGTGAAAATGTTATAAATAGTGAGCTGGATAACATAGCTTTTATTAGCACATTAGTAAAAGCCTGATCAAGGAAAAAAGAAGAGATCTGGTGAAAACATAGCAAAGAGTCTATGCGAGCATAGAAAAAAAGAAAAACAAGCAAGTAAATAATTATCCTGGGTCTCGCAATTTAATAGACAATCCCATGCAGCACCCCTAAAAGCTATAGGAGATAGGCTAAAATTACAAAGGACAGAATCGGGTCTTCATGGGTCTGAAGGAATAGGAAAGATGAGAAATTCAAATCATTAGGGTATGCTGCGAGGTATGGCTACAAACTGCTAATCAGAGACAACAGTATCACACATCGGTTGGAAACAAACATGTCTATTGAAAGAAAGGTGAAACTCAGGAGAATGACAGGAGAAGTGAAAATTCTAGGTCAAAAAAGACAAACCAGAAAAATTCTCCCGTTTATCTCAATTTCCAAATCGGCTATTTGGTCTAGATTGTTCTCTTCTACTGCCAGTTCTGATTTTCACCTTTCTCTGAATAACCCTGAAAGTTTCTACCTCTGTCCCTGTTGCAAAGCCGGAGGAGAAGATATATTATGCTGTGCTTGTAGATGGCACCACCTAAACTGCACTGCACCAAGGGATTTTCCCAATAGGGGAAAAATGTGTGTAAATGTGTTACGTCCTCAGCCCCCACAGTGCTGCCTGGGGGGTCTGGGCACCGAGCGGTGTCGCTGGCTGGTTGGGTGCCAGCAGTTAGTAATGGCCGATCGGCATCTGAGGGGGCGGGGTCTGGCATAGTCACGAGGAGCCGCCGGGTTTAAAGCAGGGCACGAGTTATTGCTCATTGCCCTGACGTGGAGTTTTGTTCCCGCATCGCCTGCTGTCTAGTATCTTGCTAATTCATTACCCAGTTGCCGACTTGCTTGTACGAGGATCCTGTATACGTTTTGACCTGGTTATTCCTATTGGCAATTCTCTTGCTATATCCCTTTGTGTTTTGTCTGAGCGGTTCTGTGTTCATGTTTTTGTTTATCCGCATGTTTGCAGTTTGGAGGTCTGCCCGCCAGTTTGGCAAACTCATCTCTCACCAAAGGTCTCTGTTGACTGAGCAATCTGGTTTAAATCCTAATCGCAAGGCGTCCGATTGTGTGCCTACCTGTCAGTTCGTGAGACCTTATCATTGCTCCAGCTGTCTGTTGTGTGTTCATTCTGGTTGCAGCCTTGACCACAGGTTCACTGATTTTGTGACTGCCCTGCAAGCTGCACAATTCACCAACCACGCAGACTACTCACTTGAAAACAAATCTACTATTGATTTCACCTATCATATACCAAGTCATGCTCATGTCTCCAGACATTGTATCTATGTGAATAGAGTTTATGTATTTACACTAAGCAATCTCTTGGTCTCAAAACCAATTTGGCTTAAGTGGTATTCAGGGTTGTTTATTACCTCCCTGGCTTGGGATACCAGGTATTACAGTCCTCATTGTTTTGCAATCTTGTATCAGAAAAATTTGTCCATTAAGATCCTAGCAACGCTTATCTGGGGTGAGCGCCATAGCACCCGTTACAAAATGGCAGTGAGACACAAAATTAAACAGTGTCAATTTTGGGGTTAGGCACTGTCTAAATAGTAGAAATTGGGTTAATAAGTTCCAAGAGGTTTGCATGTAGCTGCTACTAGTGGGAGTCACGGGCTGCCACGCTAAATAATTCAAAGCGTTTCGCCGCAAAATTAGTGGAATACATTGCGACTTCATCATATATCAGCTATATCAGCAATATAAAGTATAATAAACACTGTGGTGTACACTGGTCGCCAAAATTCCATGTAGGGTGCTAACATAAAAGGAGGCCAATCCTCAAAGCCCTACAGACACCAGAAAAAATAGGGCAAGGCAGAACACCAATCAAGAAAAGAAGTAAACTTTATTGAAGCCAGAAAAATAAGTAAAAGAAGTGTGCACTTGTTCACTGAAACACAAATATACCACAAGTGCCACAAGTCTGATACCCAAGCTACAGCTACATTAGAGCGTGTACACACTGATTTGGCCAGTCCTATAGAACCACAAGCTAGAGAAGGTTAAGTGATATAAAGAAACAGACACAAGAGTATGTATGAGGGCTGACAAAGAGCTGAAGATCCATGAATGGATGTATAGAACTAGTACTCCAGTGACTTGTGTAAGTGAAACTCCTCTTAGTAAAAATAATTTGGACTTATTAAGTTAACCCTTTCAATGCGGTGAGCGCGCTCAGCGCGTCCACCCGCATTGTTACTTGGCTGCGGAAGACGCGCTGAGCGTGTCCTCCCTTTGCAGCCGCGATCAGCCGGTATTCCGGCTGATCGCGCGGCCCCCCGGTGCGGGCTGACATCATCGATGTCAGCCCAGCCTCCGGGACCCCGGCGGGCACGATAGGCGTCATCGCGCATGCGCGATGACGTCTATTTCAGGCACCCCCCGCCATTGCAGGGAAGGTGCCTGAAGGGGGGGGAGGTCCTTCGGACCTCTCCCCCTCCCCGCGGGCCAGCGATTAAAGACAGGCACCGCCTGGAAGGGCACAGCCTGCCCTTCCAAGCGGCGGCTGTCTTTAACCCCTAGAGGACTGGATCTCGATATAGCGCTAACATGCGCCGTATCGCGGTCCCCTCCCGGAGCTGGCCGACATCTTGGATGTCGGCCAAGCTTCCGGGATATCCCCCTAATGACTGGCGTCATCGCGCAGAGCGCGATGGCGCCAGTTTTGAAATTAACCCCTTGCTGCCACCTATAGTGGAGATGAACCCCCTATCTCCCGATCCGTGACAGCTAGGGGTTAATGTTTGCTATCATTGGAACGGCCAGAGCGTGGCCTTTCCAATGATACCAAACATGACCATGTAAAATGTAAAAAAAAAATAAACAAATTAAAAAAAAAGTTTTTTTTTTTTTTTCTAGTTTTATTAGTGCAACAATATTGTTCCCATTTCAATTATAATGTGAACAATGATGCTGCACTAACGATTTTTTCTATGGGGGGCGTTTGCTAAAAAACACGTACTTTTCTCCAAAAAAAAGTAATGATTCCTCATTTCAAATTTTTTTAACAAGCGCACCCCATAGAAAATATAACCGCAAACGATCGCATGTTAAGATGTGAAAAAAAACATTTTATTGCATTTTTTGTTATAATATACAGACATGACATAACGTATACATATAATAATGACATATTATGAATCTGCACAGGCTGCCGGAAAGAACGATATATAATATGTCTGGGTCATATATTAAAATAAGGCTTCAAAACGCGGTTAAACATGATGAGTGAAACCGGTAAAAATTAGCTCAGCACAGAGGCGTGAAAAGGCTCAGCAGCGAAAGGGTTAAACAAGAGCACTAATAATAGTTTAAAGGATGTCTTCAGAAAGCAACAGTGTTCGTCGATGATGCAAACATCCAAAAAATCATGGTATTGCCACGAAAGAAAGAAAGAAAGAAAGAAAGAGAGAAAGAGAGAAAGAAAGAGAGAAAGAGAGAAAGAAAGAGAGAGGGAAAGAGAGAAAGAAAGAGAGAAAGAAAGACAGAAACCAAAACAGCCAGAGGAGAACTAGAGATGTTTTGCAACATTTTAATACTCCGGGGCGTACTGAAGAAGAACCCCGTAAATCCTAGCTGTATAGGATTTGGTACTGTCTTCAAAACTAAATGCTTAAATGACCTGTAAAACAATGTCACTTTAAATGTAAACTCAAGAAGTGAAATAATTAGAAATCCTGATTGGGATCTTCAAATCCTCCCTACACCTGGATTTATACACAAGATAAGATCTTACTCAAACAGCTTCAAATCAAAGAAATAACTTGTCTTCTCTTGGTTTCCTTTTTCCTTCCTTTAAAAGCCTCAGGGTCATTTCAGGACCCTTTATATCCTGACAAACTTTCAGATAATCTAAACTTCACTTCCACTCTTGTTTTCTTCATCTTCCAAAGTTAGCTACAGGATGCGTTAGCACTAACTCTTGTCATTGAATGCAATATTTTTTTTTCTGTTATGAAGAATACAAAGAACTCTATTATAATTCTTTTAAACAACCATGTGACATATTAACTCAGCGTAAAACGTCTTCATTCGAGCGCATAATATGCTCTGTGCAAAACAGAAAAAAGTCTCACTGTGTGTTTTCATTTGGTTGTTAGTTTTGGATCACTAGTATAGTACCTGATATCCTTTCTTTTACAAAACCGGTGAACTGGTTTTCTTTGTTTACTATACGCACTATTCTCAAAGAGTTCACTTTTTCAATTAATATATTACTCTATTAGCAAACATGTATGGTATTGGTAAAATGAATATATATAATTACAGACTTAATGAAGCAAAAACATATATTCCCTAACCCAAGGGTCAACGATCTAGGCCTTCCAGTGTCATGATTTGGAGTATGGGAGTGAGTGTATAAGCCCAATATACAGTGATAGAGCCACTTGAATGAGGTCCAAATGGAGGTTTATTGTAATAAACACAGGCAAATGATAGCAATATAACTGGTAGTGAGTATATGGGAGGATGGTAAGGGAAAAGGCAGAAAAAGGTCTGACTGTAGGAAGAGGCAGAGAGGAGAGAGACAGGTAAGGAGGAACGAGACACAGAAGGCAACACACCAGGACTTACAAGAGGCACAAGACAGGCCGAACAGGAAGAGGGCTAGCAGGATATACATAAGAGGCAAGGCACGCTGGAATATACAGGAGACTTCGAGGGTATACTGGAGACTCAAATGACTGGTGGGCAGGAGCAATGATGGCAGAGGGAGTGTGCAGTGGGTTGCAAGGCACAGTAAGTAGAACAGTATAGTCCATTGTAGGAAGCATAGTGGGTTGCAGGCTTGAGGCTTAGGGAACACAGCAGGAGGCTTGAGGAACACAGCAGGAGGCCTGAGGCTTGGAGAACACGGCTGGAGGCTTGAGGTTTTGGGAATATGGCAGGAGGCTTGAGGCTTGGAGAACACACCAAGGCACAGGAGGCAGGATAGACAGGAAGCAGGCTTCAGGAGAACATCCACCAAGTGTAGAAAAATGCAGAAGCACTGCATCTTGGAAGCTCCAACCTTATGAAGGGGAATACAGGGCTCATTAGTGGGAACACCTGTGGTTGCCTGCTGCAGGAGAGCCAGAATTGGTCTAGGACTGACAGCAAGGTGCTGCCAGAGTTTCTCGAAGGAGTAACACCAACTTGGGCCTTCCTGCAGTGGAGCGGTGTGTGCCATGACATCCAGACGGTTTGGAACACCATCTCCCATGATGCTAAATCAGTCATTAGTTTGGCTGATCCTCATGGGAGATGTAGTTCCAAAACATCAGGACAGCTAAGGTTGCTAAACCCTGTCCTAACTCTTTTTTTGTGTAATAATAAGTTAATTAGACACATGTACAGTTGTAGATATATACAGTATATATATAGTATATATATATATGTTACGGGTAAAGCCAGGAGTGCGGTTAATCCTAGGAGTACCCGGGTAATCCTGACATTACCCAGGCTTCATTAGCAAAAGTCCGAAGTGAAATTAAATTTCGGACTTTACCCGGGTAATCTGCAAAGTATCCAGAGGCGACTGGGTACCCTGCTTTTCTGCTCTATTTTAACCGGGTAATTCGCACATTACCCTAGTGTTGTTGGATAAAGTGTCATGTGCAACGAAACATCAGACTTTATCCGGGTAATCTGCAAAGTATCCAAACGCCTCTGGGTACTCCGCTTTTCTTGGGTTTTCAGCAAGTTAAAGTTGACTGAATTCCGAGGATTACCCGGATAAAGCTGCAAACTGTCATCTGACCGATAACAAAATTGTGGTTTTTGGTTATTTTTAATGAAATTGTAACCACGGTCACAAACCACACTAAATAACCATAAGTTTACTCTGTGCATTAATTGTCTGAAAATTAATTTATGAAGATAAAGATATTATATAAAGAGTAACCTGACGGTTATTATGTTTTGTAAATGATATATAAGCACATATGACACATAATAATAGTAAAATTCACTGCTACCCAAGCGGGGTTGGATGCTCTGCAGATTACCCAGGTGAAGCTGTGGATAGTCCTCAGATTACCCAGGTGAAGCTTCAGACTTGCACATTATCCGGTTAAAGTGTGCGTTTTTCAGCTCTTCCAGACTGTTACCCAAGGGCAGTTGGTTAGTCCTAAGATTACCTGGGTAATGTCTGAAATTTTAATTTTTTTGCAGCTTTACCCAGCGGTTTTGGGTGATGTCAGGATTACCCGGGTACTCCTAGGATTAACCGTACTCCTGGCTTTATCCGTAACATATATATATATATATATATATACCCACACATAAATACCACAAATTTACCCAAAGAACTTATATATATATATATATATATACAATTTATATTATAGGCCACACTCTTGGGTCTTCCATAGTACAGGTTGGGCACCCCAATACAAAATACTGAATGTAACAGATCTCTGTGCCCGGACAGGGTCACATCTGTTAAATGCCACTTTCTCACTGGACACCCAGGTTCTCCTCGTGACTCTCACACCTTTCTCTAGTACCTTAGCTGCAGCTTAAGGCCCGGTGCATGTAGGGAGCCTGGCTAGCACCCCCAGAAATAAGCCGTAGCTGTAGACCTGGAGCCTTTCCTTAGCACAACGGGCAGAAGATTCCTGGTACCCGAAATCATAAGTCATGACTTCAAGCTTGGTCAGAATAGAACTAACTATTACACAGGCACAGAGATTCACTCAACCACCAACCCCATTTGCACACAATCAAGCAGCTAGCTGCACAGATCAGATAACTACACAGGACTTTCAAACAATGGGATTTCCTAGGAGAAGGTGGGAGGGAGAAAGCAGGGTAATAAAAAGGAATTTATTATAGAGAGAATTTACACAATAGAGAGTGCAGGTACTAAAACAGAGATCTACACTATACAGGGAAGGGTTATGTAATTGAGGGAATGTACGCAAAATACACAAGAGACTATACAATAAATACACAGACACAGACATCAGAAATATTTAGTTAACTGGCAGATATATATAAAACCTAAAAACCAAATATATTTAAAAGGTCCACCAGTTCCCCCAATAGTCTCTTTCACTGGCCATAGTCTCTGGGCAGGAGGCTAGTGCACAGCCCCCTCCAGGTCGCACAGTGACAGCGTGTTCTGTCACACTGAAGTCCTGAAAACTCCAAAATTCAGAATTTTTGAAGCCTTATGTATTTCAGACTTACCTCCCTGATGCTCCAGAAGCATCCTGCTGCTCTTTCAACGGTTGCAGCATGGTGAAGAAATTCTGGGAAACTCTGTGAATCTCCAGCATGTGACGGCTATAAATGCAGGTGCTGCAGCAGGTAGTGTATTATGGCTCGCGTATTTATATATGTTACAGTTAAAGTCAGAAAAAAATATTATTAGTATTATTAAGTGCCAACACATTCCACAGTGCTGTACAACGGTGCAATGCGTAAAAACAGAGCAATTAAACAATACATAAAGGAGACCGGTCAGTATTGCTGCCAACAGATACAGTAGGACACGAGGGCCCTATTCCCATGGGAACTTACAGTCTAGATGGGTGAGAAACAGGAAGGGAGGCCTGCAGTAATAAGTTAATTCAGGGAGAGGTGAGGACCGAAATGCAGATAATCTTAAAATTACCCAGGTAAAACAGACTTTATCCAAAATCGCTGGTTAAAGCTGCAAAAAGAATTAAATAATGTGGATTTTACGCAGGTAATCTTAGGACTAACCAAAACCCTTGGGCAAAAATGAATCGCAGTTTGGATGAGCTGAAAATTTAGCACTTTACCGAGGTGATCTGAGGACTATCCACAGCTTCACCTGCAGAGCATCCAACTCCCCTTGGGTAAAAGTGAATTTGCTATTATCTATGGATATTATCAATGAGAATGGCAAAAAAGATAAACATTAAAATGTATTGCGGATATAATGAATATACAGAGTAACAGGATATGTTTCTTATATGAATGTGAAAGAGTTACATGATCTTTATTATGTGTCATATGTATAATTTATGAAACAAAATAACCATTAGGTTACTTATTATATAATATCTTTATTTTTGTAAATTAATTTTGGCACAGTTAATGCACAGAGTAACAAGACGGTTATTTTGTGTGTCTCGAGCTTTACCAACGGCTGTCGAGTAACATGCAGATTACCGAAAACTGTAGAAAACCAAAGTACCCAGAGGCGCTTGGATACTTTCCAATTTACCCAGATAAAGTCTGACGTGTCATTTCACAACGCACTTTATCCAATGACGCTAGGGTAATGTCCGTTTTACCCTGGCAATCTTAAGCTTATCCACATTTTGGACTTTAAGGCTGGGGTCAGACGAACTCAGTGCGAACGCGCGTGCAGCCGCACTTTATCACGGCCGTAGTAGCAGCAAATGACATCCAATGACGGGCAATATACGAAGTACGGCTGCACAAAAGTTCGGCCGGGCAACGCAAGCGGCAAACAAACGCATTTTTTCGAGAACGTGAAACCGCTAGTACTGACATACAGAGTGCACTGCGTCCGCTAGTGGCGTGTGTGCGTGATTAGGAGACATCAGACGCTGCTAATGTCCGGCCAACATAATGTTCAGACGCAAAAAGTGTTTTATTGATGATCCGTACAAAATCACGGACGAAAATGCGCATCGTATGACCGCTATCGCGTATTCCGTGAAAAAATACATCCATTCGTTCGAACGCACTTTTTCACGGACGACGTGAAAAATGCGTTCGTCTGACCATAGCCTTATTGTAACATATTTTATATAATAAACGACAACCTTAAACAAGGCTCTCAGAAGTCGAAATGTTGGCTGTTTAATGTATATTCAATATTTATTTCTTGCATTTTAAAGAATTCCTTGTGTGTATCCTAGCGGAGGTTTCAATATATATCAACATATAATTGTATTTTGAAAAAACTCTATTGTAGGACTGAAATAATTGCTTTTTGAAAATAGTTAGGAATACTCAGTGTGGCTCCTGTATGGTACATTCATAAAGTAAGTTACGTTATGTAATTAGTATTGATATGTTAAAAACCTTATAAATCTGAATTTAACATCAAAAGGAATGCCAATATCTAAGCTTAAAGTATTAAAGTTTGAGACAAAACATGCCTAGGAGCTAAATGACTATCTCTAAATTAGTCTTTCTTCTCTCTGGAAGCCTAGCTGGGTCCAGTGAGCATTTTTACAGAGGTATACATCATTTTAGGCCTACCCTTCTGTCAGCATGACCCTGCTCAATCTACTGGTTAAAGATTTTTTCGCTTCATGTCTTTGACAGTTTAGGTGGGCTAACAAATGGGTTACAACAAGCTATTTGTTGAGTTTGCTACAACAGAAGATTACTTGCTATTTTCAAAGGAAATTCAGGGGACAGTAATCTATTCATATAAAGAGATAATCGTGTGTCTGTCCAGGATTAGGAGAGAAACCAATAACCCTTCTGGACTGAAGATGAATGCACACACTGATAAAAAAGATGAAAGAAAATGAAGAACAAAGACATAGCACTCTGTTCACTTAAAAGTAGGTTGTGGTGAGTTGACACCCAAAGTTTATGCCCGAGTAGCTGAGTTGGAAATTCCTCCAACTTTCCAAAATATTGGAGATATTTTCTTTTACTTTTTCACTCCCTTTTTAAACTTTGGCTAGAATTCAGTAAGTCAGTTGCTGAACCCTCAAACATGGTTTCCTATAAAAACAATGGCGATCATAAATCTGAATGTTTCCAGAATGCTGTTTGTTTTGGATAACGTTACATAAAAGAAAGTGTCTCGATCCTCATTTTCCTACAGAGCACCACAGTTATGGAATAACCTCCCAAACGCCATCAAATCTTCCCCCAGTCTAAAGTCACTTAAGAGCTCCCTATTAACATCACTCAATACTGAATGCACCTGTAATCATGTAAGATAGTGAACATATTTCCTACATATTTATTTTCTGTGTTAATCTGTATATTTGTGCTTTGTGTTTAATATCTTGCATTTTATTACTTTGTATTTCTGGAACTACTGTAACAATTCAATGTTATTGAACCCAGGATATACTTGAAAATGAGAGAAATCTCAATGTATCCTTCCTGATAAAATACTTTAATAAATAAATAAAAATGCAAAGTGTGTATGTGTATGTACAGTTCTGATCAAAATTATACAACCTCCACTGAAATTGAGTGTTTTGGCCAGTTTGACATTGATTTTGATCATTCAGTCATCTTGCTTACAATTAAATCAAAGAGGCACGTGTAGGTCAGACAAATATAACATAACATTTATAATGAAATAACCACAAATGTCTTTTCTGTGCTCACGTCATTATCAGTTTTATTCAACCCCCAACTGACATTCAATCTTAGTACTTAGTACAACATCCTTTTACAGTTATAACAGCTTTTAAATGTGAAGCATAGCTTGACACAAGTGTCTTGCAGCGATCTACGGGTATCTTCGCCCATTCGTCATGGGCAAAAGCCTCCAGTTCAGTCACATTCTTAGGCTTGCACACTGCAACTGCTTTCTTTAAGTCCCACCAGAGGTTCTCAATCGGATTTAAGTCAGGTGACTGCGATGGCCACTCCAAAATGTTCCAGCCTTTAATCTGCAACCATGCTCTAGTGGACTTGGAGGTATGCTTGGGATCATTGTCCTGTTGAAAGGTCCAACGTCTCCCAAGCCTCAGGTTTGTGACGGACTGCATCACATTGTCATCCAATATCTCCTGGTACTGAAGAGAATTCATGGTACCTTGCACACGCTGAAGCTTCCCTGTACCTGCAGAAGCAAAACAGCCCCAAAGCATGATTGACCCCCCGCCATGCTTCACAGTAGGCAAGGTGTTCTTTTCTTCATAGACCTTGTTCTTCCTCCTCCAAACATAGCGTTGATCCATGGGCCCAAACAGTTCTAATTTTGTTTCATCAGTCCACAGAACACTATCCCAACACTTCTATGGTTTGTCCACATGACTTTTGGCATACTGCAGTCGACTCTTCTTATTCTTTGGAGACAGCAAGGGGGTGCGCCTGGGAGTTCTGGCATGGAGGCCTTCATTACGCAGTGTGCGCCGTATTGTCTGAGCTGAAACTTCAGTACCCACATCTGACAAATCTTTTCTCAGTTCCTCAGCAGTCACACGGGGACTTTTCTCCACTCTACGCTTCAGGTAGCGTACAGCAGTCGAAGTCAGCATCTTCTTTCTGCCACGACCAGGTAGCGTTTCAACAGTGCCCTTTGCCTTGAATTTGCAAATGATGCTTCCTATGGTCTCTCTTGGTATGTTTAACATCTTTGCAATCTTCTTATAGCCATTGCCCTTCCTGTGAAGAGTAATCACCTCTTCTCTTGTCTTCCTGGACCATTCTCTTGACTTCACCATGTTTGTAACCACACCAGTAAATGTCTAGAAGGAGCTGAGTATCACAGTCATTTTAAAGCTGCCTAATTGGTGCTTATTATGCTTTATTGCTGCTCCGTGACATCCACAGGTGTTTTCAATACCTGATTGAAAACACTTGAATGAATGAACCTCTGTTCTTCAGAGTGGTGGTCTTTAAGGGGTTGAATAATTGTGTCAATGAAGAATTCACAAAAGAAACATTTACTACTGTATTACAAAACCAATTGATGTCATTTTAGTTGCATATGGTTCTTTAAAAAGTCCTTGTAGGATTTCATTCTGAATACAATTACAAATGTACACTAAATTCCCTCAAACCCGTTACAGCATTGGGGTTGAATAATTTTGAACACAACTGTACATACACAGATAAAATGGAAACGATGACACCTATGCCTCTCAATACTGCAATAGTGTATAAAAAGTTGTTAATTCTTGTTTATGCTTTGAAATAATTCAGTTATGTGTGGGTGGTGTTATCAGTGTGTGTGTAGTATTTTGTTTTTATCTGCGTTACCTATTCCACAGTCAAATACAAACAAATCATATAAATTAGCACAATCTTCTTAAAAGGATTGCAGACACAAGAGGTGCAATAAGCCTGATTAGCAAAACTAACAATCTATAATCAAGTTATTAAGATTAAGATATATTCCATGTCATTCTGGAATAGTACAGGGAGCTGTTTTTTTAGCTAAATAATGAATTATGTTAAATAAACACCTGTTGTTCAACATATACTGTACATTAATAATAATGGCATAAAGAAAATATTCCGTGTTTCTAACTTATTTATTTATTTATAAAGTATTTTACCAGGAAGGATACATTGAGGTTTCACTCGTTTTCAAGTATGTCCTGGGTTCAAGAACATGGAAATGTTACAGTCGTTACAGAAATACAAAGTAATACAATGCAATGTACTAAAAAAAAACAACACAAATATACATATTAACAGAAAATAAATATGTAGGAAATAGTCATTATGTTACATGTTTACAGGTGCCTTCCGTATTAAGGTATGTTAATAGGGAGCTCTCGAGTGACTTAAGACTGGGGGACGATTTGATGGCGTCTGGGAGGTTATTCCATAACTGCGGTGCTCTGTAGGAAAATGAGGACCGAGCCACTTTCTTTTGTATTGTGGTATTGCAAGTAAGGTGCAGGTCCTCCTGAATCGGAGGTTATAGGATGAGGGAACTGCTAGGGGAAGCAGTCTATTCAGGTAGGGTGGCAGCTTCTCAGAAAAGCTCTTAAACACCAGGTTGGATAGGTGAAGGTTGCGTTTAGATTCCAGCGAGGCCCCTAAAACAAAATGAACATCTCAATTGGCTCAACGCGTTTCCCTGGTATAAACCAGCGTCATCAGGAGCAGAGAGTGCAGCCTACTTGTTGCATAGGCTTGAGTGTAAGAAGTCTTAGAGTTTATGTTTTAGGGACCCTTTAATTCTTGCTCTGGAAACTGTTTTTTCTGGCTTGATAGAAATATTCCTTACCTACTGGGAGCGCCCCCAATTTAGGCATGTACTCAGTTTCAATGCACTGAGGCCAGGCTGTTTTTTTTTTCCTTCCAAGCCTGTATTGTTTGTTCCTGATAGGGCTCTTCATAAAGGCTGTGTTTTCTAATGCTTTCCTATACCCACAGACCCTCGAAGTCCTGTTTCCATTCATTAATTTTGATACTTGCAATGTTTCCACACTGCCTTTTATTCCCTATATCAGTTTCTAGGGAGGGTCCAGCATTGTATTAGTATTTCCAATCTAGTACACTCCCAAACTTGCTTTATGGCCTCTTTTTTGGCTATATCCACTATTTTTTTCAATTGTTAAATTGGGGTTACCCCCGTTACCAACAGTGGCAAGAGCAGTGGCATCACTAGGGTTGGTGTCACCCGGTGCGGTAAGTTATGGTGTCACCCCCCCCCCCCCCGAGTTTTACAGATTTTTTTAACTACTCTTACTCATAAATCAGTACTCCCATATAACACTGAATGCTGATACACAAAGCGCACATTACTTTGAGGTTTATTGCTGTGGAGCTCTCTCCTTTGCTCACACACAAATTTTGGTGAACTGCCAGCAAGTACAGTGCCTGTTCGAAAGCAGTGAAAGTGAAGGCACACATGGATATATATTGCCCCTAGCTCACATATGGATATATTGCCCCAGCTCACATATGGATATATAGTGCCCCAGCTCACACTTGGATATATTGCCCCAAACCAGCTCACATATGGTTATATGCCCCCAGACCAGCTCACACATTAATATATGCCCCCAGACCAGCTCACACATGGATATATTGCCCCAAACCAGCTCACACATGGTTATATGCCCCCAGACCAGCTCACACATGGATATATGCCCCCAGAACAGCTCACACATGGATATATTGCCCCTAGCTCACATATGGATATATTGCCCCAGCTCACATATGGATATATAGTGCCCCAGCTCACACTTGGATATATTGCCCCAAACCAGCTCACATATGGTTATATGCCCCCAGACCAGCTCACACATGGATATATGCCCCCAGACCAGCTCACACATGGATATATTGCCCCAGACCAGCTCACACATGGTTATATGCCCCCAGACCAGCTCACAAATGGATATATGCCCCCAGACCAGCTCACACATGGATATATTGCCCCAGATCAGATCACACATGGATATATTGCCCCAGACCAGCTCTCACTTGGATATATTGCCCCAGACCAGCTCACACATGGTTATATGCCCCCAGACCAGCTTACACATGGATATATGCCCCCAGACCAGCTCACACATGGATATATTGCCCCAGACCAGCTCACACATGGTTATATGCCCCCAGACCAGCTCACACATGGTTATATGCCCCCAGACCAGCTCACACATGGATATATGCCCCCAGACCAGCTCACACATGGATATATTGCCCCAGACCAGCTCACACATGGATAAATTGCCCCAGCCCAGCTCACACTTGGATATATTGCCCCAGACCCGCTCACACATGGTTATATGCCCCCAGACCAGCTCACACATGGATATATTGCCCCAAGACCAGCTCACACATGGATATATTGCCCCAGACCAGCTCACACATGGTTATATGTCCCCAGACCAGCTCACACATGGATATATGCCCCCAGACCAGCTCACACATGGTTATATTTGCCCCCCAGTTCATATGGTTATATTTGCCCTCCAGCTCATATAGGTATATTTGCCCCCAGGTCATATGGGTAGATTTGTCCCCAGCTCATATGGGTAGATTTGCCCCCCAGCTCATATGGGTAGATTTTCCCCCCAGCTCATATGGGTAGATTTGCCCCAGCTCATATTGGTAGATTTGCCCCCCAGCTCATATGGGTAGATTTGCCCCCCAGCTCATATGGGTAGATTTGTTCCCAGCTCATATGGGTATATTTGCCCCCAGCTCATATGGGTAGATTTGCCCTCCAGCTCATATGGGTAGATTTGCCCCGCAGCTCATATGGGTAGATTTGCCCCAGCTCTCACCTACGACTGCTCCCCCTGATTAGATCCTGCGGTGGCCACTTGCTTTTCCCTCCGACGTGCGGCCGCCAGCATGAATATCTGCCCCTTGCCTTGAGTTCTATACACCAGCCAGCCGCGATCTCGCGAGATCGCGGCTGGCTGGTGTATAGAACCCCAGGCGAGTGGCAGATATTCTTGCTGGCGGCCGCACGTAGGAGGGAAAAGCACGCGGCCGCCGGCAGCATCTAATCGGGGGGAGCGCTTGCCGCTGCTTTGGTGTCACCCTAAGGGCGGGTGTCACCTGGTGTGGGCCGCACCCCCCGCCCCACCTAGTGACGTTAGTGGACAAGAGCCTTTTTTTCTCTGCTCAATAGATTGCTTCCTACAACTATCTTGGTACACCCTGCGAGTGTTTTTGTTTAAAGGCAAGCATTGCTGCAAAGGGCAGACTGTGCCCTTCCCAGCAGTGCCTGCCTTTCTAATGTGGCCTCTAGCGCTGGTGAGGGAGAGGTGTTGTCACGATCGCTATAGCGCTCACCCTTAATAAACGTGATTTGCATCCTTTTGGATACTTGAGTCTACAGCAGTCAGGAATGCCAATCCTATCACTCCCAGCCAGGGAGATCAGATAGGCTATCAATACTAAATACCACTCAGTAGCAAATGATTTCGTGACCAAGTGTCTACTGAGCAAAAGCCCTTTAACTATGTAAGAATAGAGATAGTACATACGTGTCATACAACAGTGGTTAATAAAATTGTGGTCAAATATACATTCCGAGTTGTCACCATAGAGGGTAGTCGTATAGGCAGGATTGGCAACAGAGAGGACTCCCATATACTTTGTCTCAATAAGGTAGAGTGAGGGTTCAACGGATTCAGCACGCTGCAGGGCAGACCCACAATCACAGGCAGTGTGGTACGTTGTGTCTTTCGACTTAAAGGAACACTCTAGGCTAAAAATCATCCCCCTTTTTTTACATTATATTATACCTATTGCCTTACCTAGTTATTCAGTAATTTTTTTTATGTAATACTTACCCTAAAAAACCACTTGTTTCGAACGGTGTTTTTTTTTAATATATAGTCACCTCCCTCCTCTTCCGCTCCCGTCGTGGTAACTCTTCAACTTGGCTAATGGTTTACGTGAGAAGCGCGCATGCGCGCCTCTCACATAAACCAGCCAATCAGCAGGCTTCCTCCCTGCTCCACCTTCTTCTTTGATTAGTGTAACGCGCAAGATGATGCGCGCAACACTAATCACAGCCGCTGCCGCCAGCTACTGCGACGAGTTGGAGACATCAACGCACTGAAAGCGCGATGACGTCTCCTACTCGGCAATAGTCGGCAGAAGCGGGAAATACAAATCCCGCTCTGCTGACTGACAGCTGGGAGGGCGGAGTAAAGTCCTCCGCGTCTCTCAGCTGTTTCAGGCGATTGGCTGAGCGGAGGGGGAGCAAAGAAGAGGGCATATTTAGGTCATCATGACCACCTAAAAAAGCTTAGGTAGTCATGTTGCCTAGAGTATCCCTTTAATACCAGTAAGGCAAAACAAAGGGTTGATAGTTTCAGCAACCTGCAGGACAGACCCACAATCAGAGAGAGTGCGATACGATGTGTTTATTGACTTAATACCAGTAAGGCAAAACAAAGGGTTTATAGATTCAGCAAACTGCAGGGCAGACCCACAGTCAGAGGTTGTGTGAAATAATCTGCACACACACTCAGGGCTATATTACATAGTTGGTGCTAACTTAACCAGAGCTGTTGTAAACTGAAAACCTCCATTATAGGCTATAATGGCTCTGGTAAGTTTACAACAGCTCTGGTTAAGTTAGCACCAACTATGTAATATGGCCCTCAGTGTCCACAGAGAGCAGAATGCGCATATAAAGGCAGTCAGAGAGAGAATAGTCAAGTAGGCAATCTGAGCCAAACACAAGAAGGGTCCTCATACAGGCCGAATTGGCAACTAGGCAAGTAAACACTGAGACACGAATGAACACAGCTGGCTATGCGGGAATAACTCCACGTTAGGGCAACGAGCCGAATCTCGCACCCTGCATTTAAGGCCGGCGGCTTCGCGTCATCACGTCATCACACCAAGCCCCGCCCCTCTAGACGCTGGCTGGCCAGCCCGAACTCCTGGCACCCGTCCAGCGATCGACGCTGCCGAGTGCCCCAGGGAGCACCGGAGGAGCCGAGGATGTGACAGGTGTTCTAAGGACCCCCGTCCCTTTAGGCACTCTCCCTGCTCAGGTGGGGGGGTTGCCTGAAACAGACATCAAAGATGTACTGTACTGGGAGATCACAGCGATCAGCCAAAATACTGCCCGAACGCCCCTGCTTAGTGAGGATGCAAGCTGAGCACGTACTTGACAGGGAAGTGGCTAAATATCGGGGGGGTTTCTGTGACAGACCACATAAATTATTATTCATAGGTCCTTATATGTTAATTCCAGCCATTTTCGTCCAGCAGTTTATTTGCAAACAGCGTTTGAAATTTTTTCAGTTTCAATCGTTTCCTTTTTTTTTTTTACCCCGTTCATTGGCTTTTTCCGGCAGCTGGTCAGCGCTCTGTTTGGCAGCCCTTCGGCTTTTTTCAGACACGTTTGGCGGGTTTGTGGCGATTCATCGGGTACATTCGGTGGGTTTTTTGCAGCGTTTCGGATCAGATCAGAGGATTATCGGCAGGTTATCGGCGGGGTTTATGGTGGATTTTGGCCGATTTTTCGGATCCTTTCGGACTCTTTTTCTTGCACTTTGGGGACCCTGCGGGTGAATGCTGAATTCACTGCAGGGTGGGGGAATTTGATTCCCCGGAGTTCGGGGGACAAGAGAGAGCAGAAATGTTGCTGAATACCCCTTTAATTCCCATCTCTCTGTACTAAGCATCTTATAAAATGTTCCCTTCCAGTTTTACTGTTGTTATCTGTCTGTTCCTACCTCTGTCATAGAAGACCTTTATGTGCAGTGTATATATCGCCACCCCCTACCTAGTATGAACATCCACACATCTCTCCATACCCTGGCAACACTGTTTGTCAAGGTTCTTATATCAATTCTCCATATCACTTTCACTATACCATTCCTACTAAGTTCTACTACAACTATTCCCAAATGCCCACACTATTCAGTCCTCTAGTGAAACTTTTAATATTCACTTTGATCATTCTTTTTTCTTTCAAATCTATTCAAGATACAGGAAGCTGAAATGTTCTTGATGGGACAAATCAACTGCACAATGATGCCTGGACCATATGATGCAGAGCAGATTGTGATCAGTGATGTGGGGCACTGTCATAGAAAACACTATGCTCGGTTTACAACGGTCTTGCAGTTTTCCCAGGCAACAACTAATACTAAGTGAAGTGGTCCTTACCGTCACCCAATTAAGTCCGTACCAACACTTTTTTATGGTTCTAAACTGTTTATGATAAAGTGCGAAAATTTACTATTTATCTGTATACACTTGGTCATTCTTTACCAAAATGTGGTATTTTGAGCTCACTTTTGTAAGTTTGCTATAAACAAATGTTGCAATGTTGTATAATCTAATGACGGTCAGTGTTCCTCAGGTAAAAACCTGCAGTACCTCATCTTGGAACAAACTAATTTTTTTAACAATAGAAAGAAGTAGAGAGACAAATGGCGCAGGTTGCTGTATATATGCAGCTCCAAACATTTATTTTTACCCTTTACAAAAAATATATAGAAATAGAAATGGGTACTAGACCCAGTGTGAGCGCACTTAACTTAAATGTGGAATTTTTCGGCAATGAGACTGGATATTCCTGATACAAGAATCATTGATGATGGAACCTAATGTTAGAAAATATAAACAGCTCCATGGTGCAATATCATTGGGATAAACACCTAAAAAATAAATTGTAGTGATGGATAGTATACACTAAGAACTCACAAAGGTGGAGCCCTCTAGGCTCAGATAATGGCGCCTTTTGGCCACTCTGGGGGGTCACACCCCTTGTGTAAAAAACGAGTCTTCAGAATGATTCACACTTGCATCAGCGGTGGGTACCACCATAAACGGTAGGTATGGTCATAATGTCTTCTTTGGTAACTTAGAAGAGAGAAGAGACCTCCATTGCGCAGGTATCAATATTCTGAGAGTATAAAATAACAGATGGGTACTCACGATCTCAGGAGCCTCTTAGGATAGTGGCTCAGTAAGTAATCATGTAATGAACCAGTAATCAATTCTCAGGCTGGAAATCTTGTTGTGGAATGGCGATAAATTTATTCTAAAATACAATATAAAACAATAATAGTAGAGAGACGCGTTTCGCCTACACAATCTGTAGGCTTCCTCAGTCCTGTGTAGGCGAAACGCGTCTCTCTACTATTATTGTTTTATATTGTATTTTAGAATAAATTTGTCGCCATTCCACAACAAGATTTCCAGCCTGAGAATTGATTACTGGTTCATTACATGATTACTTACTGAGCCACTATCCTAAGAGGCTCCTGAGATCGTGAGTACCCATCTGTTATTTTATACTCTCAGAATATTTATACCTGCGCAATGGAGGTCTCTTCTCTCTTCTAAGTTACCAAAGAAGACATTATGACCATACCTACCGTTTATGGTTGTACCCACCGCTGATGCAAGTGTGAATCATTCTGAAGACTTGTTTTTTACACAAGGGGTTTGACCCCCCAGAGTGGTCAAAAGGCGCCATTATCTGAGCCTAGAGGGCTCCACCTTTGTGAGTTCTTAGCGTATACTATCCATCACTACAATTTATTTTTTATGTGTTTATCCCAACGATATTGCACCAAGGAGCTGTTTATATTTTCTAACATTAGGTTCCATCATCAATGATTCTTGTATCAGGAATATCCAGTCTCATTGCCGAAAAATTCCACATTTAAGTTAAGTGCGCTCACACTGGGTCTAGTACCCATTTCTATTTCTAATTTTTTTAACAGCTCAGCAACCAAACCGTTAAATTACAAATGTGATGTAAACCTCTAGAGGTATTTGGTGATCCAAATATCAGGGGACAAAGGCAACTTTTGATCATTAAATGTGCTAACGTTTATCTACCACCAGAAGCCTAAATAGTGATTAGTAAAGGAATACAAAGACCAGCCTCATCAATGGTAATTGGGAAGAACTTTCAATTCTACAGTTTATACTTTTAAATATACATATTCGGCATTATTAATTTACCTTCAGTGATTGAATTGCCGTCATTGTATCTTTCTTTATACATACCTGTCACAGATTTTGAGGATCAAGGACATAACTGCTACCTGCAGGAATCTGTTGAGGATCATGCAGAAAAGGCAGCTCAAATTCTCCAGTGCTTCCTGCTCTGTCCTGCTACCTGTGGAGATATTGTCCCACCACCACCTCGGGCCACAATTAGCACTTCTCTATACCCCAAAACCCTGCTGAGAACTTATGCCAATGGCAATATCCAACCATCCTCATAGTCACACATAAATGTAGAGCTGCTTCAACCGATAAATGCAACTACAATGCACAAAAAAGATTCTATTACAATATCTGACAATCATATTAACACTGAGCCATTCAGTGGCAAAATACATTTAAATTTATCTTTGCTTTTGTCTAGTCACATGTCCTCCTGCCATTTGCTGTACATACTGCTAGAAGATTTTTTTTTCTAGTAGAGCATTCTTCAAGAACAAATTCTAACAATTGATGGATGATTCGACAATCAATCGCCCATCAATAGTCTGATGGTCATATAGGAACTTCGACCCAACATCGATACACCTGTTATGCCACAATAGGTGATCAACTCTATTGTATATAGGAATCTCGACCATTCCTTTGATCGATACATCTATGCTTTTTCCTGAAGCCTATCTGGGCCCTGTGACTTCTGGCTTTGGCACCCCCTCACTGCTCGTCTCTTGTGCCGATATCGGGGCGCAGAGGATTACACACACAGACACAGATTTAGGTTATCTCTATGTGCACAGCATTAACGCTGATGCATATCTTTGTATTAGATTCTGAGAGGAAGAGAGAGGGAGGGGTCGTTATGTAAGAGGACCCAAGGAATGCCATGCGTCAATCTGTAACCTTGCCATAAATTGCACTGCTATGGAAATCTGACTATCCTGTATGGAGGCAAATATTTTAACTCTTAGCTACGTCTCCTTATAACAATGCTTTCATTTAGAAAAAAATTTAAGTAAACCTGTCACGCTTGGGTTTTCTAAGGCTGCAATACTTCATTAAGGCTTGTGCCTACAGTTAGAATAGTAGCTTGACCTGTTAAGCTAACGGTTGGAGCTGTCATCTATAACACCTACAGCATTTTGCTTAAAGGGATGCTACCACCAAAAAATGAGATGTTCTTATTTTGTTTATTTTATGTTGCTGATATTTAATCTTCGGCTTCCATTTTGAGGTTTCTTTTTTTGTTGGAGGCTGTTTGGACGCACAGCCTGGTCAGGCTCCGGCCCGCTGAAAGGGTTATTTATTTATTTATTTATAAAGGATATTACCAGGAAGGATACATTGAGATTTCTCTCATTTTCAAGTATGTCCTGGGTTCAAGAACATTGAAGTGTTACAGTTACAGAAATACAAAGTAATACAATGCAAGATATTAAAAAACAACACAAATATACAGATTAACAGAAAATAAATATGTAGGAAATATAGTCACTATGTTACATGTTTACAGGTGCATTCTGTATTGAGGTAAGTTAGTAAGGAGCTCTTGAGTGACTTAAGACTGGGGGAAGATTTGATGGTGTCTGGGAGGTTATTCCATAATTGCGGTGCTCTGTAGGAAAATGAGGACCGAGCCACTGTCTTTATGTATTGTGGTATTGCAAGTAAGGTGCTGGTCCTGGATCGGAGGTTATAGGATGAGGGAGCTGCTGGGGGAAGCAGTCTATTCAGGTAGGGTGGCAGCTTCCCAGGAATGCACTTGTGTGGACACCTCACACCGGGCTTGGTTGATGCCAGGCTCCGGCCCACTGAAAGGGTTGGTTAGACGCCTCAAGCTGCGCCTGTTCGAGGCCAGACTCTGGGCCTGGCATCGGCTCGCTAAATGGTTGGACGCCCAGCCTGGTCAAGGCCAGCCACTGGCCCACTAAAACGGGTGAGTGCTGGCCCACTGAAAGGGGTGGGTGCCGTCCCACTGAAAGGGGTGGGTGCGTGCTGGAGGGGAAGGTGAGGCCTGGTTTTTCAACGCAGCACCATCCTGCTGGAAGGCCTTGCCTTGTCCGGGCTGGGTGCTCCATGCTGTGGCCTTTGACAGGGCGGCAAAATGCCGATCCTGACAAAGGGCCACCTGGAGTGGCTGAACCACCCCGCTCCATGGACAGGCCGGCCCTGCCTCTAGTGATACTCCATCATTGCTTAGTCCAAGCAGGCTGCACTTTGGTAGAGTACATAACAAGGTAGGGTTCTGGTCCATATAAATAATGACTCATTTACTAAACTCCAGTGAGGTGGCTGAAGGAAAAATTCCATTCAGGTAGCAAAGAAAGGTACTTTGTATACAAACTAACAGGGTTATACAAAGAGATCCGAATTGTGGCCAAAAGGTAACCGAACAGTGAAATTCAGCATACGGTTACCTCTACTGGCCATTCGGCTATTCAGAGAGCAGGCAGCTCGACAAATGTTTGCGAATTGCCTGCACATACGGTGCCTGTTCTTTGCCTGTTCGAGGGCAGTGAAATCCCCATAGAAGCAATGCTTCGTCTATTCAGAGAACAAAAACCAGCAGTGAAAAGTTGCCAAATTGCCCTGCTGTTTGGTGGTTTCATTCGACAGGTTTATTCAGGCGAATCCCATAGGCTTCAATGTTAAAAATATTCCCGTTTTAATCCAATATCTAATAAACCGTTGATTATAATATTCTGCAGTAAAAAGTCTATTTATGTATAGATTTTTTTAGGATCTTTTAGGCATTTTTCCGGATTTTTTGCAAAAAAATATCAGGTTTTTTTTTTCAAATCATTTTTTCTTTTTTTCTGTAACAGCCCATTTTATTATTATTCATTGGATCTTATATGTAAATTTCAGACATTTTCGTTATGTAGTTTCTTTGCAAACAGCGTTTCACTTTTCAAACATTCAAGTGTACTGTTTGGGGTTTTTTTTTCACTCCATTCGTCTGCGGTGTCGTCTTTTTCCGGCAGCTGCTCTGCGCTGTGATCGGCAGCTGCTCAGGTTTCTCCGGCGTGTTCGGCAGGGTTAATCCAGATCTTTTTGTGGGTTTCGGTGTACGTTCACTGGGTTTTGCGGTGAGTGTTCGGCGGGTTTACGGCGGCTTTTCCCTGCACTACGACGGCTCTGTGGTGCTTGCTGAATACACCGCAGGGTCGCCTAAATGGGATCGCCAAATCGTGCCAAATTGAAGAGAACGAAAAGTCACTGAACGTGCGGTGACTTTTCGACTCTCTTTGGATAACCCTGTAAGAGTTGTATTAGTGTATTGCACCAAAATCTCCAAAGTAAATTCTCATCAATGCAGATCTACTTGAAAGAGATGGACCAAATTTCAAAGCAATATACAGTTTAACCTAAACACATTGCAAACTGAGATTAAGTTTAATTGGTTAGTAGTAAAACAGATACAGGAATTTCAATCCACGAACAAACAAGATTAACAGATCTTTACCTTATAAGCAGCACATCGTTAATAATATCAGATAACAATACAGGTACCCTGGTTCCCAGACAGGAGACAGTCTCAGCTCCATCATTTTTATAAGCATGGGATCCCACATTAATCAGGAATGGCTCATAGCAATGCACAGTCCCATATTTTCACAACAATCAGCGGAGTAAAGTGTAATGTACAGTTCAGCGTGGAGGGGTAACCAACATCACACATCTTCCTTCCTGTTTGCTGTGGGAGGGGGACTTTGACATGGTTTTAGTTAGGCGTTGTCATGCCCTATGGACTCCGAATTCTGCTGCCCCCTCCAATATCAAATCTTAGGAGAAGCAATCTACTGATTTCCTTTATTATACCACCATTATATTTATTATAATAACATTTATTATAGTATGCTCCATAACAACATTGGATTGAATGTCTCTATTTCATTTACTATGCCCTCGATTTCATTTATTATGACAACTTTATGACATCTTTCCTTTCTCCTACATAAAAAACTGGGGGTGTCCTATATTTTATAATTCATCTTGAAGATATCCGTTTACCCCTGTATCACCTTGTCAGTCTTCTCATGCTCCCCCACCTCCGGGAATGCAGTCCAATGGAATCGATTCGTCATGCAGTTGAAGAGATAGAATGCTTGGCACTGTGTGGAGGATCTACTAGGTGGTACATGTGGAGAGCCACTTTGACTTACAGCTTGGCAGGGGAGGTTCTGGTGACACATGGTGACAGAGGTCTGTCTGGCCAGTGCTCCTCCTCTGACAGAGTCCACATTAGGTGACTCATATCCCATACTTGGTGTGGACTTGCTCTGATGTACTTTAACTGGATTTACCATTGTCTCAACATGTCATACTTGAAAACGAGAGAAATCTCAATGTATCCTTCCTGGTAAAATACTTTCTCAAAAAAAAATGTTCATAAACATGAAACTAAGGGAAACATGTATGACTTATTAGGACCACTTATGACCGTAAGTAATGTAATTTGGAACAAAAACATCTTATTTACACCAAGTAATATCTAACAATATTTATTATAGTTTAGAATCTCATTGCTGGGAATTTTATTGATTTACAGCCCCCCAAAAAAGACTTTAAGAAGACAACTCTGCCCTCCTTCAATCTGCTGCCCTAGGCTAAGCCCTAGTTGGCCTACGCGAGAATACGCCATCCCTGGAAATGTTTCCTGGACCTTCTAGAAACAGACAAGAACACTGAATTAATTACTTTCTCAGTGCTGGTTGAGTTTTAAAAGTAATAAAATATAAATATTTTTGTTTTTGTGAGAAAAGACAAATATTCAAGCCATGGTTAAATGTTTTTGTTGGCAATTCATCAAACACAGAGGGAGAAGGATTTTATAACAATAATAAACCAAATAGGAGCAAGAGTTGTATCACAAGTATATGCCGGCTGGGTGGAGTAGAGGTAACGTCACTGCTCTATAACTGTGGAGAGAGACTGTGGAGACACAGGTTCAATTCTGGCAAGAGCACATCTCCAGTAAGTGTCCTTGGGCAAGACACCTAACGGTACATACTCGCCACCCAGGACATACTTGAAAACTAGAGAAATTTCGTTGTATAAATCCCTGGTAAAATCCCTTCTAAAAAAAAAAATGTGTACAGGACACAGGAGTTATAAGCATGCACAGCCCCCTCCACATGTTCCATAAGGACAAGTATCCTGATTTTTAAACCGTCACCTCTTGCAAACTGGCCGAGGCAAATCGAGTGGATTGATGATCCCTTTTTCATTATAAAGGCTTCAGGGAACACCCTTACTTTCCAATTATTGAAGCTGCTCTCAGGTCTGGTTTATTTATTTTGGTGGTAGTTAGCAGGTTAGTGAATTAAAGCCTAATGAGTTTTGGAGCTTTTTTGTCCAGGCTTAAACTTAATTAAGGTCAACATTTAGATCTAGAAAAACTGATTAGGGGACAAATTGATTCTGGACATATGTGATGTAATTTGGGTTCCTATGTCATGACATTAACAGATAATTTTAATTTCAGCTGAAAGGAAAGAGTATTGGAAATTACTCAAATTATTTTTGTGTGATTATTCTGCAGCCAAATTGTTCTATCTATCTCTATTTCTATCTATATCTAACTATCTCTCTATCAATATCTATTTCTATTTCTATCATCTATTTCTATCTTTCTATCTTTCCATCTATATTTTTTTCTATCTCTATCATCCTAACTTTCTATCTTTCTATCTATATTTTTAACTTTCTATTGTCTTTCTGTCACCAATTAGCACTTATCATCTCGTACTTTTCTCAAACACACACCAAAACTTGATATATTTATATAAACATATGTGGAATTTAACCCCTTAGTGACCGCTGCTGTTTTTACGTTTCTGCGCTGTTGGTGTTTAGGTCAAATTTTCCTCTTACACGTTTTTTTCAACCCACACATATTTATACACCGTTTTTCCCGCCATTAAATGGACTTTCTAAAAATACCATTATTTCCATCATATTCTATAATTTACTATAAAAAAAATATGAAATATGATGAATTTTTTTTCGTAATTTAATCCCCAAACATTTTCGTAATTTAATCCCCAAAATCTACAACCGCCAAAAAAGACCCCGGCTACATAGTTTCAGAATTTTGTCCAGACAATAGAAATACCCAATTTTTACACGTTTTTGCTTTTTAACCCCTTCATTGCTGAGCCAGTTCACTTATGTGTGCTGAGCACATTCTGACTGTTTTATACTCATTATTTTTAGATGACAGCCTAGGTCCTATTTAACTAACCCCCCCCCCCCCAAAGACAATTTTTTTTTTTTTTTTTTTTAAACATTTTTTTAAATTTTTTTAAAATATTTTGTTATTTATTTATTTTTAGCTTTTTTTTGTACACCGAACCTGGTCATGTTTGGTATCATTGGAAAGACCATGACCGGGCCTTTCCAATGATGTCATGACCCTCTAGCTACCACGGATCGGGAGATAACTGGATCCAAAGGATCCCCCTATCTCCCCTTGGCAGCTAGGGGGTTAACTGGCCCACTGACAACCTCACACATATGGTGGGGATGTCAGTGGGTGGGGGGTGACCTGGAGGCTTGGCTGACATCCACGATGTCAGCCCCCTCCAGGTTTGAATCGCGATTTGGCGCAAAATTGCGCTGAATCACAATCATGAATTGCGCTGAATTGCGCTGAATCGCAACCAATGTTGCACACAGACTCTCCCCTTTCCAGCAGTGCAATTTGCAGCGCTCTATCTTCACTTCAATGGTTGGAGAGATAGAGGGCTCAGAAGGAGCCACCCCTCCCCTCCATTGATTTCAATGGGGGCGCCTGCTGATAACGACACCACGCAGCGTGGTGACGTCATCGAGCTCGCTGGCCCATCTAAATCACAGGGGCAGGCTTCCTCCCTGCCAGATCTGCGAGGGATCCAGCGAGGGAGGTAGGTATCGGGCGGGAGGGAGGTTAGGAGCCGCTGAAGTACTATGTATGTCCGCGGGTCTAAGGGAGACCCGTGGGCAGGACGTACATGGTACGTCAGCGGTCCCTAAGGGGTTAATAAAAATATTCTACATCCTATATATATTGTGAAGTTATTGTACAGTAAAAGATATGATTGAACACCTGAATACAAGTATTATAATGTATAGGACCAATAGGAACTCAGTGCGCTCTGCAAAAATAGTGGAAGAACTGCCACACGTTCCCCTCGGCTTGACCTCTGTATCTATCTATTTATCTGTGGACAAGAAAAAAGAACAGCGCTAATAAAGTGCCCCACTAATGCAGGAGGTAAAAAAGCACACAACAGGTGAGGCAAGTGCACCCCAGTGGAATTGTGGATACAAAATGCAGTAATGACCTGAAGAAACCTTTAGTCCATAGGACGCAGATGATGATCAATGCACATGGCAACTAAAGACAACAAGAAAAAAACCCATATGGTGCAGTATGTCTATGCACGAATATGAATGAGATATGCGAAGTGGTGGAACTCACATGTACTGGAGCCTGTACAATATAGGCTCACTATGTTCGCAGTGGGTCTCTTCAGGGATGACCCCGTCCCGTCTTCACGCAGCTCCAAAGATCATTCACATGGGCCGTACATGAAACGAGGCAAACATAGACCATAGTACAGCATTGCAGACTACAAGATAATACAAGCCAGGTGGTCGCAACACTTACGTGGTGGAGAGCCTGTGTGGATTCACTGGCTCTGTACAGGCGCCTGGGTGTAATATGGGATACACCAAACCCTCTTCGTTATATAATAGTAGAAAATTTCTAACCTCACCATAAAGGTTAAGAAGAATTTAATAAAAGAATAAAATAAAGGAATACATTCAAAACGCGTTTCGCCGCTAACGCAGCTTCATCAGTTGGTATTCAAAGAAAAAATAAAGTTTACACAGGTCTAACAGGCAAGCTTTTGTAGTAACAGTCATAACATTTACAAGTTTACAGGTGTGTTAGCATGGCGCCCCTTCCGGTCCTCTCTGCGTTCCACCCTGGTTCAAGATACTTCCGGGATTCCCTTCCGGAATTGAGGTAGCGCAATTCCCTATGCAGGGGCGGGCGCATGCGCCGTAGTGCCCGATCGCCGATCTTTCTCCTCTCACACACAGGGTACTCAATGCAGACGCCACCTTTGCGGAGAAAGTCTTTACTCTTCAAATAAGACCGACAGGGCTATATATCTGCTCCGCAAGTCAAATTTTTATGGCAAACGTACACTCCATAAGGGCATATATGACTCCATAAGGTGCAAGTTCCATATGTAAAAATTTTTTTGCCCCATGTGATATTTATATTATTTTTTGGTACCCATTTTATGCAATAGGGTTTATTATGGTATATGTGTACCCTCCCTTTTTTCTCCTTCTTCTGTTTTGTACTAATTATCTATTTATCGTTTTTATGCCGTTTTTTATGCCGTTTTTTTTACATGTTTTCTTTTTTACATATGGAACTTGCACCTTATGGAGTCATATATGCCCTTATGGAGTGTACGTTTGCCATAAAGATTTGACTTGCGGAGCAGATATATAGCCCTGTCGGTCTTATTTGAAGAGTAAAGACTTTCTCCGCAAAGGTGGCGTCTGCATTGAGTACCCTGTGTGTGAGAGGAGAAAGATCGGCGATCGGGCACTACGGCGCATGCGCCCGCCCCTGCATAGGGAATTGCGCTACCTCAATTCCGGAAGGGAATCCCGGAAGTATCTTGAACCAGGGTGGAACGCAGAGAGGACCGGAAGGGGCGCCATGCTAACACACCTGTAAACTTGTAAATGTTATGACTGTTACTACAAAAGCTTGCCTGTTAGACCTGTGTAAACTTTATTTTTTCTTTGAATACCAACTGATGAAGCTGCGTTAGCGGCGAAACACGTTTTGAATGTATTCCTTTATTTTATTCTTTTATTAAATTCTTCTTAACCTTTATGGTGAGGTTAGAATTTTTCTACTATTATATAACGAAGAGGGTTTGGTGTATCCCATATTACACCCAGGCGCCTGTACAGAGCCAGTGAATCCACACAGGCTCTCCACCACGTAAGTGTTGCGACCACCTGGCTTGTATTATCTTGTAGTCTGCAATGCTGTACTATGGTCTATGTTTGCCTCGTTTCATGTACGGCCCATGTGAATGATCTTTGGAGCTGCGTGAAGACGGGACGGGGTCATCCCTGAAGAGACCCACTGCGAACATAGTGAGCCTATATTGTACAGGCTCCAGTACATGTGAGTTCCACCACTTCGCATATCTCATTCATATTCGTGCATAGACATACTGCACCATATGGGTTTTTTTCTTGTTGTCTTTAGTTGCCATGTGCATTGATCATCATCTGCGTCCTATGGACTAAAGGTTTCTTCAGGTCATTACTGCATTTTGTATCCACAATTCCACTGGGGTGCACTTGCCTCACCTGTTGTGTGCTTTTTTACCTCCTGCATTAGTGGGGCACTTTATTAGCGCTGTTCTTTTTTCTTGTCCACGTGTATCTTTTGGGTTTTTTGGGA
This sequence comes from Leptobrachium leishanense, assembly GCA_009667805.1. Taxonomy (NCBI): domain Eukaryota; kingdom Metazoa; phylum Chordata; class Amphibia; order Anura; family Megophryidae; genus Leptobrachium; species Leptobrachium leishanense. Next base: position 258,936,509 of record CM019066.1, read on the forward strand.
AAGACCCCTCGAGAACTTAGCTGCTGTTTTTTGCTCCATCATTGTGTTATTTCTCCCCCTCCACCTTTTTGCCACCCCAGCGCCCCTTCTTCTTCTTTTGTTTATACTATCTATTTATCTATCTATATCAGGAAACAAGCGGCACTCTCGGGTCTCACCACATATATCAATTTTATTGGATCGAATATTTATTGATCCAATAAAATTGATATACACTATATTGCCAAAAGTATTCGCTCACCTGTCTTGACTCGCATATGAATTTAAGTGACATCCCATTCCTAATCCATAGGGTTCTATATGACGTCGGTCCACCCTTTGCAGCTATAACAGCTTCAACTCTTCTGGGAAGGCTGTCCACAAGGTTTAGGAGTGTGTTTATGGGAATTTTTGACCATTCTTCCAGAAGCGCATTTGTGAGGTCACACACTGATGTTGGACGAGAAGGCTTGGCTATCAGTCTCCGCTCTAATTCATCCCAAAGGTGTTCTATCGGGTTGAGGTCAGGACTCTGTGCAGGCCAGTCAAGTTCGTCCACACAAGACTTTGTCATCCCTGTTTTTATGGACCTTGCTTTCTGCACTGGTGTACAGTCATGTTGGAAGAGGAAGGGGCCAGCTCCAAACTGTTCCCACAAAGTTGGGAGCATGGAATTGTCCAAAATGTCTTGGTATGCTGAAGCATTCAAAGTTACTTTCACTGGAACTAAGGGGCCAAGCCCAGCTCCTGAAAAACAACCCCACACCATAATCCCCCCTCCACCAAACTTTATACTTGGCACAATGCAGTCAGACAAGTACCGTTGTCCTGGCAACCGCCAAACCCAGACTCATCCATCAGATTGCCAGATGGAGAAGCATGATTCGTCACTCCAGAGAACGCGTCTCCAATGCTCTAGAGTCCAGTGGCGGCGTGCTTTTCACCACTGCATCCGACGCTTTGCATTGCACTTGGTGATGTATGGCTTGGATGCAGCTGCTTGGCCATGGAAACCCATTCCATGAAGCTCTCTGCGCACTGTTCTTGAGCTAATCTGAAGGCCACATGAAGTTTGGAGGTCTGTAGCGATTGACTCTGCAGAAAGCTGCCGACCTCTTCGCACTATGCGCCTCAGCATCCGCTGACCCCACTCCGTGGCTGAGTTGCTGTCGTTCCCAAACACTTCCACGTTCTTATAATACAGCTGACAGTTGACTGTGGAATATTTAGGAACGAAGAAATTTCACGACTGGATTTGTTGCACAGGTGGCATCCTATCACAGTTCCACGCTGGAATTCACTGAGCTGAGAGCGACCCATTCTTTCACAAATGTTTGTAAAAACAGTCTGCATGCCTAGGTGCTTGATTTTATATACCTGTGGCCATGGAAGTGATTGGAACACCTGATTCTGATTATTTGGATGGGTGAGCGAATGCTTTTGGCAATATAGTGTATATGGTGAGACCCGAAAGTGCCGCTTGTTTCCTGGTATATCAATAGTCTAGCGCAGCACCGGGCAAGGACTTTGGAGAGATCCTGGAGTGCCAGATTTGAACGAATTTTATTTATCTATCTATCATCTTGGACCCAGGACATACTTAAAAACGAGAGAAATCTCAATGAATCCTTCCTGGTAAAATACTTTATAAATAAATAAATAATTCACAAGTGTCAGATCGCTAATCTATATAAATCCAAAGTAGGCCGTTAAAAACAAATATTTTAATTAAGTAATTTCCCCGCGCTGGGTAATGGAAACTGTATCTCTGCAGCCCATGTAATCAATGTTTAAGAGTCTTGTGCTTTAACTAACTAATCGATAAATAGGGGGGTCAGAAGACACTGACAGGAAATTACTGATGCGGATAACATTCCTGGTGATGTACAGTCCCACTGGGTACCACAAATAGCTGAGGTCAGAACTTCCTGCCCCAAACAAACATAATAAAATACTGCAAGCTGTATCATGTTTCTTTTTAATACAATTGCTGTTAAAACAAGGAACTCAGACATCTTTGAATGTAATTAGAGATGGGTGAAACATTATTTTTTTTCTCCTAATACTGCAATATTTGCAGATATTAACCCGTTGCTGTATTTCTATACAATAAACTGGATTAAAAAAGGATCATTTACTAAATGGTTATTTTGTTTACAAAAAAAATTATTGTATAACACTGTAGGACCAATACTATTCAATTTATTTATAAATGACCTTGAGATAGGCATTGAAAGTCATGTATCAGTGTTTGCAGATGATACAAAACTAGGAAAAGTAATACAATGTGAGCAGGATGTTACTTCGCTGCAGAGGGATTTAGATAGATTGGGGGACTGGGCACTTAAATGGCAGATGAAATTTAATCTAGATAAATACAAAGTTATGCACTTTGGAGTGAAGAACACACAAGTAATTTATACCCTAAATGGTACGGAGTTAGGGAAATCCAAGCAGGAGAAGGATTTGGGAATAATCATAGACTTCAAACTAAGTAACAATGTGCAATGTCAAACAGCAGCCACCAAGGCCAGCAAGGTATTGGCATGCATTAAAAGGGGAGTTCACTCACAGGATGAAAACATAATTTTGCCTCTGTATAAATCAATGGTCAGGCCCCACCTTGAATATGCCGTGCAATTTTGGGCACCGGTCTTAAAAAAAGATATTACATCGCTAGAAAAAGTGCAGAGACGGGCAACTAAATTAATAAGGGGAATGGAAGGGTTAAGTTATGAGGCAAGATTAACAAGCTTAAACCTGTTTAGTTTAGAGAAACGGCGCCTTAGAGGGGATCTGATAACCTTATATAAATATATACGGGCCATTATCAACCATTGTCTGATAACCTATTCATTAACAGGACTATACATAGGACAAGGGGTCATCCATTTAGACTGGAAGAAAGAAAATTTAGTTTAAAGCATAGGAAGGGTTATTTTACGGTGAGAACAATAAAGCTGTGGAATTCTCTGCCTGTTGAGGTGGTTGGGTCAGAGTCTGTACAGACTTTTAAAAAACGACTGGATGACTTCCTGCAGACACAGAATATTAAGGGTTATAATATTTAATATGTGGGTAAAAGCTTCTTGATCCAAGGAGAAATCTGACTGCCATTCTGGGGTCAAGAAGGAATTTTTTCCCGGTATGTTGCATTTTCAGACTGGGTTTTTTGCCTTCTTTTGGATCAACAGCAGTAGGTTATGTGGGAAAGGCTGAACCCGATGGACGCATGTCTTTTTTCAGCCTATATAACTATGTAACTGTCATTTATGCATTAGTGCTTTATAAACCTATATTTATAAAGGAAATAATAAGAATAAATATTTGTGCATTTACAGTAGAAAAACCTTCACATGACCAGATCTCACATACATGTCCAGACGCATACCTGTTGGTAAACGTCATGTGGTGAATAGAAATAGCAAATTCTGCAATCAGATGCTGCCATGCTCCACAAAATAATGTTTTATTTTAGATTTCTGATCTTTTGCTAATAAACTGATACACCCCTGCTGGTATTTGATAAAATATATAGCGAGAAATAACATTTATAATCATAGTTCGATAAAGATAGATCATTTCAAAACTCTGCTGAGTTTTATTATTATTCGATTATTATGATCCAGAAATGTTGGCTACTTTTTTTTGCAGTTGCAGGTTTCAATTTTGCTCCAGCTACACAGCAGGCATAGGAAGAGTTAATGGACTTGTCTATCCATTAGCAATATCATCATTTATATAGCGTAACAGATATGAAGGGGTAAAAGAGATTTTTTTAAATATCCCTGTTATTTGAGGATAAACCCCAAATGAAACATCCTTTAACACAATTTTTAATAATAAGTCATTTCTTAGGGAGGCAAAACGCTGAAAAATAAGCTGATACGGTTCATATACAATAATTTATGACCTATGGGTCAGGATGCGTCCTTGATTACAAAATACTTGTTTATGAATAATATTACAGATTTTTTTTCGATTCGATAAAAAGCATAACAGAACATAGAAATATAATATCTATCTATCTATCTATCTATCTATCTATTTCTCCCTTCTTTTAGATGTAAAATACTGAAAAATAAACCAATCTGTGATCTCTGGGTCAGGATGTGTTCTTGATTACAAAATACTTATTTATGAATAATATTCCAGATTTTTTTTTTTCCATTCGAGAAAAGGCATAACAGAACATATTATCTATCTATCTATCTTTCTTTCTTTCTATCTATCCATTTCTCCCTTCTTTTAGATGTAAAATACTGAAAGATAAACGAATCTGTTTCATACACACCCAGGACATACTTGAAAATGAGAGAAATCTCAATGTATCCTTCCTGGTAAAATACTTTGTCATGTATTTATTTATTTATTTGCAATCTGTGATCTCTGGGTCAGGATGTGTTCTTGAATTTCAAAATACTTATTTATAAATAATATTCCAGATAAAAAGCATAACAGAACATAGATTTTTATATGTCTGTCTGTCTATCTATCTATCTATTTATCTATCTGACTGTCTGTCTGTCTGTCTATCTGTGTATCTATCTATCTATCTATCTATCTATCTATCTATCTATCTGTCTATCTATCTATCTATCTATCTATCTATCTATCTATCTATCTATCTATCTCTTCTTTGAGATGTAAATATAAACCAATGTGTTTCATACATGACAATCTGTGATTCCTGGGTCAGGATGTGTTCTTGAATTTCAAAATACTTATTTATAAATAATATTCCAGATACAAAGCATAACAGAACATAGATTGTTATATGTCTGTCTGTCTATCTATCTATCTATTTATCTATCTGACTGTCTGTCTGTCTGTCTGTCTATCTATCTATCTATCTGTCTATCTATCTCTTCTTTGAGATGTAAAATACTGAAATATAAACCAATGTGTTTCATACATGACAATCTGTGATCTCTGGGTCAGGATGTGTTCTTGAATTTCAAAATACTTATTTATAAATAATATTCCAGATACAAAGCATAACAGAACATAGATTGTTATATGTCTGTCTGTCTATCTATCTATCTATCTATCTATTTATCTATCTGACTGTCTGTCTGTCTGTCTGTCTATCTATCTATCTATCTATCTGTCTATCTATCTCTTCTTTGAGATGTAAAATACTGAAATATAAACCAATGTGTTTCATACATGACAATCTGTGATTCCTGGGTCAGGATGTGTTCTTGATGACAAAATACTTATTTATAAACAATATTCCAGATAAAAAGCATAACAGAACATAGATTGTTATATTTCTATCTATCTATCTGCCTGTCTGTCTGTCTATCTATCTGTCTGTCTATCTGTCTGTCTGTCTATCTATCTCTTCTTTGAGATGTAAAATACTGAAATATAAACCAATGTGTTTCATACATGACAATCTGTGATTCCTGGGTCAGGATGTGTTCTTGATGACAAATAACAAGCAAATAAATAAAAAAAAAACAACGTAAAAGAGGAGAAAAAAACAGAAAGACAAAAAAGAAATAAAAAGGAAACATGAGAGACGTATCTCTGTTAGGACGTTATGAGGACAGTGTCAGCCAAAAGGGGTGGACTTTACAGAAGAAAGGAAGGGGGAGGGGGTGACTGCAGCTAGATTTTCCTACAGGTAGGTGTCACCCAGGCTGCTTTGGACTTAGTCCTGAGCAGACAAGTCTACTTGCTTATTCAGAGCCCCTGCTGTTATTTCCACTGGAGCAATCAGAATTGAGCAGCCATCCCCCTGGCCATATGTATCCAGCCTGCAGACCATTCTTGGTGTGATTTGCAGACAAACACAGCTATATACATACCTAGCCATCCAAGGTCACTGACTGACACATCTTCTTTTCTCCTGGGCATGGCATGGGTACACGTGTGAATCCCACTCATTGATCTGCAAACACAGGGAAAATTCCAGATTTTATTATTGTTATTCATTTATTTTTTGCTTTTTCTTGGCTGATGTGAGAAGAGCCTTCGGGGGTCAGAGGATGCTGCCAGGGAATAGGTCCTGTGCCGCCTGGGATCGCTGCCGCTTCGGAGAAAGGCTGAGGGCAGCACTGGCTGGCATCCACGAACTGCAGCTGCTACGGGAAAAGCAACAGCGCCTGGTGACCGCAGCGTTGGCCATCCATGCCCAGCCAGTGCCAGCACTGCCCAGTGTCAAACCGCAAAGCAGTGCCTCCTATCGATGCCAGGAGCAGAGGCTGGAAGCTGCACTCAATGGACTCAAAGAGCAGCTGGTAAAATATTATTCATTTTAGTCATTTATTTCTTTTTACTGCGTTCTATCTCATATAGAATTATTTTGGTTTTCCTCATATGATAGTGTAAGCGTTAAATGCTTTTTTTAATACTATTTTGTATTGGAAATATCAGTGTTTGTGTACCTAGGCAAAACATCAAAGGCAAACACATGACTTGGCATGTAGAACGCTGGGATTATTTAATATGATGGGCATTTTATGCATGTCATGTTTTATTGGTGGTTTATGCAGTAGAATTCCACCATTCCTTCCCTTTTTATTATTATTATTATTTATCATTACTGCTAACATCATTGCTACTTTGTTATTGTTCTTTTTCTTTATTATTATTATGTTGTTGTTTGTTGTGTTTATCAGGCTTCCAGGTGTTCTATTTTGAACCTAAGATTCTAAGGGAATGGATTGAGGACCTTTTATCGCCTTATGCTTTACATACCCAGTGTTAAAGGGACTTTCCAGCATGTTATTTTGTTTTAATTTAATAAAAATTTATTCAACCTATTTAAACAAGAATCTTGTCATTTAACATTCATTATTTCTTTCATACCAGTTATTCCGGCTTTTTAATGGACCCCACAAACTGGAGTTTAGGTCAGGAGAGAGAAGTCCGCAGACTTTTTCTTTCCAGCACTAACCATCTCTAGAGATATGAAATAATAATGCCATTTTTAACATGTTGGATTGCATTAGATAAAACTAAAACACCAGAGAAATAGAATGTCTGTTTAAAAAGCTCCAGCTGTTGCAGAACATCTTCAAAAAGAATTAATAGTAAAACGGTGCTTAGGCAGAGGACGGTAGCGATTGGCTCTTCAGATTTTACATATTTACTCTCAATGTATTGTAATACTGTCTATATTGTACCCATTGTTCAGCACTGCAGAATATGCTGGCGCTATATAAATAAAACATAATAATATGGATTATACTCAACATATCTTACACAAAACATCACCTTGTCCTCCAAGGTTGTAGATAAATTTGTCAAGTACTGCACTAAATCAGTCAATAATTGCTGTGCTGCGGTTTCTGTGAAGCAGACAGGAGTTTCTGGCTTTGCCCTGCAGGGAACTCAATTTGTCTCTGTAGCCCATCATTGATATTGCACATCACACTCAGGAAAAAAGTGGGACCTCTATTAAAAAATAATTAAGTATTTAGAATGTCTAGAAACTACCTTATTCACCTCCTCCAGGATGCTGAGCACATTGATATGTTAATTTACTTTATTGTAAATGGTGCACTTTCTCCTGCTCTTACAGGGTTAAAAAATGAATATCCCTTAAAGGGACGCTGTAAGAAATAGAGATGCTGCTGGCAGCCTCTGCCCAATTATTTTTTTAATGTTTTTTTCTATTTTCAGGTTATTTTACTCACCTTTTTTCCCTCGCCACCTGCAGCTCCTCCTCTTCTGCTTGAGGGGCTCTCAAACCTAGAAATCCCTGAAGCTTTCTAATGCAATTTGTGGTCCTACGCAACTTGCACAGTGTAGGAACTGCATAGGATCTGCAAATTGCTCGCCGCTGCTGAACATGCGCACTTTATGTACGCAAGTTCCGTAGCCCCTGCGCAGAACAATGGAATGGAGCTGTGCTCATATGCAGATTCCATCCATTGGCTGCATCTCTGGAGTTAATGGTTACAGAGATTGGTCTCAGAGAGAGTTATGTCAGCAAGCTTTCTGCATGCTGACGTCACTGGTGACTGATCTAGTGACCAGCAGCTGGGAAATTAAAAAAATATCTGCTGCTGGTGATGCTGGGTGGGATGGAGGAAACTGCACCACTTCAGCAATATCTCCAGATCAGGGGGAGTTGGGGGGGGGAGAGTTGCACTCCTCACAGTCTGACCACTTTATAAGGATAAAGTGGTCAGAATGAGTAAACGGTATTGCATTTTCTATGATGGAATATACCAATTTACCTAGAATTAGCTACATGTTTTTATAATACAGTATTTACACTTTAAGAGAAAGAAAGAAAGAGAGTTATAGAGAAAAGGAGAAAGAATGAGAGATGAAGAAAGAGATATAGAGTAAAAAGAGAGTGAAAGAAAGACAGACAGAAAAGGAGATGAAGACTGAGAGAGAAAAAAGGAGAGGGAGAGGAATAACAAGAAAGAAAATGAGAGGCAGAGGAAGAACAAGACAGAAAAGGAGAAAGAAAGAGCAATATAGTGAAAAGGAAAGAGGGAGAGAAAAGGGGGAAAGAGGAAGAAAGTGAGAGAGAAAAGCCGAAAGGGGATGAGGAAGAGATAAAGGGAAAATTAAGGGAATAAAGGGAAGCTAGAGACAGAAAATGAGAGAGGGAAGCTAGAGACAGAGAGAACGAGAGAGGGAAGCTAGAGACAGAGAGAAGGAGAGAGGGAAGCTAGAGACAGAGAGAACGAGAGAGGGAAGCTAGAGACAGAGAACGAGAGAGGGAAGCTAGAGACAGAGAGAAGGAGAGAGGGAAGCTAGAGACAGAGAACGAGAGAGGGAAGCTAGAGACAGAGAGAAGGAGAGAGGGAAGCTAGAGACAGAGAACGAGAGAGGGAAGCTAGAGACAGAGAGAAGGAGAGAGGGAAGCTAGAGACAGAGAGAACGAGAGAGGGAAGCTAGAGACAGAGAATGAGAGAGGGAAGCTAGAGACAGAGAACGAGAGAGGGAAGCTAGAGACAGAGAGAAGGAGAGAGGGAAGCTAGAGACAGAGAACGAGAGAGGGAAGCTAGAGACAGAGAGAAGGAGAGAGGGAAGCTAGAGACAGAGAGAAGAGAGAGGGAAGCTAGAGACAGAGAGAGGAGAGAGGGAAGCTAGAGACAGAGAACGAGAGAGGGAAGCTAGAGACAGAGAGAAGAGAGAGGGAAGCTAGAGACAGAGAACGAGAGAGGGAAGCTAGAGACAGAGAACGAGAGAGGGAAGCTAGAGACAGAGAGAAGGAGAGAGGGAAGCTAGAGACAGAGAACGAGAGAGGGAAGCTAGAGACAGAGAACGAGAGAGGGAAGCTAGAGACAGAGAGAAGGAGAGAGGGAAGCTAGAGACAGAGAGAACGAGAGAGGGAAGCTAGAGACAGAGAGAAGGAGAGAGGGAAGCTAGAGACAGAGAACGAGAGAGGGAAGCTAGAGACAGAGAGAAGGAGAGAGGGAAGCTAGAGACAGAGAACGAGAGAGGGAAGCTAGAGACAGAGAACGAGAGAGGGAAGCTAGAGACAGAGAGAAGGAGAGAGGGAAGCTAGAGACAGAGAACGAGAGAGGGAAGCTAGAGACAGAGAGAAGGAGAGAGGGAAGCTAGAGACAGAGAAAAGGGGAGAGTGAGGAAGAAAAATAGAGAGATGATGAAAGATAGAGAGGAGAGGGGGAAGAAAGAGATGGAGAAAATGAGAGGTAGAAAGAGAAACTGAGACAGAGAGGAAGAGACAGAGAAAAGGGGACAGAGAGAGGGATAGAGTAAAAGAGCAGAAAAAGAGAGATAGAGAAAGGGAGAGAGAGGAAGAGAGAAAGGGAAAAGGTGAGAGAGGAAGAAAGAGAACACGTAAGAGAAAAGGAGAGAGAAAGGAGCGAAATAGTGAAAAGGGGAGAGAAAAGAAGAAAAACAGAGAAAAGCAGACTGGATGAGATAAAGGGAAAATGAGAGAGGAAGAAATAGAGATAAAGAATCGGAGAGAGGAAAGATAAAGACGGAGAAAAGGGGAGAGTGAGGAAGACAAATAGAGGTAGAGAAAAGGAGAGAGGTGAAAATGATTTAAATTCACATTCTAATTCATTCCAAAGTCATCTTTTTGTTTGTGAAATTGGCACAGGAGATGCACTGGCATCTAGCCTTTTATGGCACGTGCTGCTCTTATGGTTGGTGGAGCTCCTCTTTGTTAGTGGCATTGCATGCAGGTAATCCTCACATTTACTACCTGGCCTTTATTTATCAAATCCTGATTTAACCCATGGTGCAATGCTGAGGTACACCACAGCTAACTTTGGGCTGACTCCGAACACAAGAGAATTGTGCTGTAGGATACTAGCAGGGGTAAATAATTAACCCCATGGGCATTATATCTACAGTGTGTTTTACACAGCACAGCATGATGTCATCACAGTACAGCATTGTGCCAAGCAAGTTAGATGTCCAACTGAGCAGTGTTAGCTAAAAAACCTTATCTTATTCCGACTTGTATTTTGTTGCTTACCATCTGTGTGTTGCCTCATTGTTTTGCATTGTATAGCATTGCAGAAGACATTGGCATTATATAACTGATGATGATAATAGAAATAAAAAGGTAAAGCACACCAGAGAAGTAGGACAACTAGGTAGAGGTTTGACATAAAAGCGCATTTATAGCCTGAAGACAGCAGGGGTCAGCAGAGAAAAGAATGGAATTAAATATAAAAAAAATCCGGTAGTAAAAATATAGATTTTAAACAATTAATTCAAGATTAATTTTATTCCCCAGTTTATTTTCAAATTTACACGCGACATTCACCATATGTATTGTGTAACTGTTCCAAAATTAATGTTTTTATACCAGTAGTAGAAAGGTACTACATAGATTGTAAATTCATCAAAGCAGGGCCTGCCTTTTACTGTGTTTCTTTTAATTTGCTCTCATTCATTATTGGTTATTGTAAAGCTTTGAGGAAACTGGAGGCGATATATAAAGGATAATAATAATAATAAACAAAATAATATTTGTTGATAGTAATAAACATTTGACTTTAGGGTTCCAGATTGTTTGTATGTATGAATTGTGAATAAATCATCAGACTTTCTGTGAAATATCTTTTCTTTTTTTTTTAAAAAAAAAGTAGATTTTTACGTAAAAATGTATATTATTTTATTTGTATTGCGCCAACATATTCTGTAGCACGGTACAGAGGTTACAATAAATTAGGGTATTACATAATAATATTGAAATGTAGAAAAGTGGAATGGGCCCTACTTCCAAGGAATTTATATTCTCAAGGAAATAAAAAACATTAACTATTGCAACAACAACATTTATAAAGCTTGCTTATGTTCTAAAGACCAGGGGGTTATTCAAGGAGAACCGAATTGTGGCTGAAAGTTAACCGAATAGTGAAATTCAGCGTATGGTTACCTTTCCTGGCCATTCGGCTATTCAGAGAGCAGGCAGTTCGCCAAATGTTGGCGAATTGCCTGTACATACAATGCCTGTTTGGTGGCTGTTTTTCGAGGGCAGTGAAATCCCCATAGAGAAGCAATGCTTCGTCTATTCAGAGAACACCAAACAGCAGGGAAAAGTTGCCGAATTGCCCTGCTGTTCGGTGGTTTCATTCGACAGGTTTATTCAGGCGAATCCCATAGGCTTCAATGATAAAAATATTCCCTTTTTAATACAATATGTAATAAACCGGTTGTTATTTTATTCTGCAGTAAAAAGTCTCTTTATTTATAGATTTTTTTTAGGATCTTTTAGGCATTTTTGGGGATTTTTTGCAATATTTTTTTTATTTTTTTTCCGTTTTTGAAATCGTTTTTTCTCTTTTCTGTAACAGCCCTTTTTATTATCATTCATTGGACCTTATGTGTAAATTTCAGACATTTTTGTTCTGTAGTTTCTTTGCAAACAGCGTTTCAGTTTTCAAACATTCAAGCGTACTGTTGTTTTTTCTTTCACACCATTCGTCTGCTGTGTTGACTCTTTCCGGCGGCTGCTCTGCGCTGTGATCGGCAGCTGCTCAGGTTTCTCTGGCGTGTTCGGCGGGGTTAATCCAGATGTTTTTGCGGGTTTCGATGTACATTTGCTGGGATATGCGGTGAGTGTTCGGCGGGTTTGCGGTGGGTTTTCCCTGCACTACGACGGCCCTGTGGTGCTTGCTGAATACACCGCAGGGTCCCCGAAATGGGATTGCCAAATCGCACCGAATTGAAGAGAACGAAAAGTCACCGAACATGCGGTGACTTTTCAATTCTCTTTTTATAACCCTGAATGTCCTTCATTTGAACTGTTGTTTGTCCCTGCATGAATAAATGAGTGTGTCACAATTATATTTATTTATTTAAAACTTACTGTGCACATATTTTCTATCAACAGACATACAAAGTAAATTTTGAGCACCTTGAATTTATTTTATTTATTTATAAAGTATTTTACCAGGAAGGATACATTGAGATTTCTCTCGTTTTCAAGTATGTCCTGGGTTCAAGAACATTGAAATGTTACAGTTATTACAGAAATACAAAGTAATAAAATGCAAGATATTACAACAACACAAATATACAGATTAAAACACAAAATAAATATGTAGGAAATATATTCAATATGTTAAATGTTTACAGGTGCATTCTGTATCAAGATACAGTGTATGTTAATAGAGATCTCATAAGTGACTTTAGACTAGGGGAAGATGGCGTCTGGGAGCTTTTTCCCATAATTGTGGTGCTCTGTAGGAAAAGGAGGATCGAGCCACTTCCTTTTTGTATTGTGTTATTGCAAGTAAGGTGCTGGTCCTGGATCTGAGGTTATAGGATGAGGGAACTGCTAGGGAAAGCAGTCTATTCAGGTAGGGTGGTAGCTTCCCAGAAAAGCTCCAAACACCAGGTTGGAAAGGTGAAGAGTGCGTCTAGATTCCAGCGACGGCCAGTTTAGTTCTTTTAACGTGTCATAATTGTGCGTCATGTAGTTACATTGTAGCACAATGATGCAGAATGAGTTATATAATGCCAGTGTGGTGTACAAGTATGCCCCGCTCTCCAGCTGCTGCAGCGGGTCCTTCCTCTGACCCGCTGAAGCAGCTGACCCGCGGCACGCGTCATTGGCTGCAGGGGGTCAGCCTGAGAATGACACGCACCGTGTGACAACTGGTGCGCAGACCTGATGTGGCACATAGACGCCAGCGGAGCATGCTATGCCGCCCCGCAGCATTGAGCCCTGTCTGCCATGGTGACAGCATAGTACGCCCTGCAGATTAAAAGGGTTAATATTTGTAATTGAGTTGGGAGGGCGCAGCATAATTTGGAGTGCGCAGGACAGCACCAATCCTAAATACATCCCTACCAGGTACCCAATTTAAATTGTACACATACATCACTTGGTTGATCACTTGTCCCTGTATCAACTATATTGTAGCTCCGTCAGTAGGAATACTGTAGAGAAACACTGGCATGTGCAAGGGTTTGCGACCCTTTTTAATGAAGGTCAATGTGGCTCTTCTAATTCCCCCTCTTAGATCCATCCATACACTTTTTTGATGACTTTTTCGCTATATGGTTGAAGATTAAGAGTAAGGCAATTGACTACAATACTACTGTATGTACTATGTACTACTCATGGTGGATATAATGAGTGGCCAACACAAACTTGTTAGTTGTTTTGGAAACATCTCCAATGACATTTTGTAAGTTATGGGGTGCCACAGTATTGTGGACTTTGGTACCCCACGCAGCTGGAGACCATCCACCAAACTGATGGCCACCCCTGATTAAAAGACATTTCTCTGAAGTTGTTGTGTCTTTATTGTCCAGCACTTGGACAAAGACCTGTTGGAGCTCCTATAGTTTTCATTTTGTCAGCAGGCAGAGCTAACTCACACCAAATGATACATGTGTTATTTACGTAAATATTCACGCTTTCATGCCACCTCTGCTAAGTGGGAGTTCCTGCTTTCCAAGTATACAGCATATAATAGTGATTACAGCTGTTTGTGTTATCTTTCACACTTTGGGTCCATTCTTCAGATTCAGATGTGTTTTTCTAGGCAAAGTCTGGTTCACAGGGAATGTTTTCCTAAAGCTAACCTGAATTCTTGACTTGTAGGGGGTAAAATCAGGATGATGATTAACTTAACAACGTTACAGATCTGGCTTGCTAGGGCTCAGTTTTTACCACCTCAAGCATTTTGAGTATTAATTACAAATAACTGACATCAAAGGCTTTTTCTTTAAATAGGTTAAGAAAGGAAAATAAAAGCCTTTTCACATTAAAGTAACTATGTGTTTCCTTTTTATTTATTGAATTGAATTATTTAACATAAAGAGATCCAGCTTCTCTCTTTATATAAGTCAAAGAAAGAAATGGAGCTATTACCTTAAAGTAATCTTCTTTCTATTTTTCTTTTGTACTTTCTATTTCCTATTTTTTAGCTTTCTTTCATTTTCTTTCTCTCTCTTTTTTTCTCTATCCCTCCTTCCTCTCCTTTTCTCTTTCGTTCTCTTATTCTTTCTCTTTTTTATTTTCACACAGTTTTCCTCTATTTCATTTTTTTCTTTCTTGTTTTTTTTCACTCCCATTTTCTTTCTTTCTCTTTCTTTCTCTTTCTTTCTTTCTAGGATACATTGAGATTTCTCTTGTTTTCAAGTATGTTCTTTCTTTCTTTCTTTCTTTCAAGGATACATTGAGATTTCTCTTGTTTTCAAGTATGTTCTTTCTTTCTTTCTTTCTCTTTCTTTCTTTCTTTCTCCCTTTGTTACATTTTCACTTTCTTTTCTTTTTCTTCTATCTTTTTAAATTCTGTTCACTTCTTTCTCTCCCTTTCTGTTTTTCTAAGTTTCTTGTAATTACACACATCACTGAACCCAATTTAAGTCGGGATCTTGCTCCACCAAGGGTGTCTTAATTGATCATTGTATATCAATCAGACTTAAGGGGGGGGGGGAATAACAAACGTTGATTTATTTCATGTTGATATTTAACTTAAAGAGGAAATTGGATTTAACATACAGATTAAAAAGTGTTAAGATCAACAAACTCATTTCCTAGAAAATAACTGATACACACAGGGTTATTCAAAGAGAGGTGAAAAGCAGGAGAATGACTGGAGAATGGAAAATTCTAGTCAAAATATCCAAACCAGAAAAATTCTCCCATTCATCTCACTTTCCAAATCGGCTATTTCGACCTAGAATTTTCCATTCTCCAGTCATTCTCCTGCTTTTCACCGCTCTCTGAATAACCCTGTTTGTTATGTTTGTTTCCTGTTGTTTTTCTTGTTTTGACAGTCTTTGTGAAGAGAAAATAGCGTTTCAAACATTAATATTTCCTTGCTCTCAGTAGAAGGCAATCAGCACAACACAGACTTACATACACGGATGGTTACCTAAAGGAGAAAGAAAAAATATCACCTGAAAGATGATATCACACTCAATGGCTTGCTAAAGGATGCAGTTTAGATGCAATATATTTTAATACTAAGCTGATTAAAGGGAATGTCCCCGAGTGCATTGTAGCTTTAATAGAATGAATGCAAGTATTTAAAAATATCACACTCTATTTAAAAAATAATGATAATAGAATCCACCAAAAATAAAGATATAAAGATGAGTACATTTTAACAAACAACATAACATGATATATTCCATTCATGTCTACAAGAAGAGCACATCATGGGTCACATACACAACCTATAGTTACAGTTACAAGCATTTCTAAAGCGACAACAAGTTCTGTAGCGCTGTACAATGGGAGAGACAGAAAAACAAATATACATACACATTACACACACAGAACAGTAGGAGAGAGGATCCTGCTCGAGAGCTTACAATCTAATTATTATTTATTATTATTATTCTTTATTTATAAAGCGCCAGCATATTCCGCAACGCTGTACAATAAGCACAGTATAGACAGGGTTACAATACATTGAACAACATTTGACAAACAGTACAGGAGGAGATGAGGGCCCTATTCCCGTAGGAACTCACAATCTAGGAGGGTTGGGGTTGGAAACAGGAGGACAGGACTGTAAGGTGAGAGTGATTGATGGTTGTGTCAGTGAGTTGGGTGGTAGGCTTCCCTAAATAGGAATGTTTTAAGGGAGCGTTTGAAGGAAGAGAAGTTAGGGGAAAGTCTGACAGTACGAGGGAGGAGCGTTCCAGAGAGTGGGGGCTGCGCGTGAGAAATCCTGCAGTCTATCATGGGAAGAGGTGATGCGGGGAGAAGCTAGGCGCAGGTCTAATAGCATTCCACTACATTTTTCAGCCCGGCACAATGGTTCATATATTTTTGATTGCTTTTCCATTGAATGGGTGCTGCATTAAACCCTTTCACCATTAAGTGACTTTCCAAAAATGCACAGTCAGTGTCAGGGGTAAGACAACAGGCGATGGTGCGAGCCCAGGGGTACAGTGACACAATGGTGGCACAGATGTGGTAACAAGGTGGTTTATTTGGCAACACTGTACAAGTGAGGGGCACGGCTGCAGTAGGGCCACTTAAGGAAAGAGAAACAGACAGGACAGGAAAGGCGCTGCCTACAGATACACACAGGACAGAAACAGAGGAGCAAGACAGGAGTAGGGCTGACCACAGATACAGGGGGAACTCAGAGACAGGATAGGAAGTGGGTTGACTGACAGGTGGACATGGCAGGAACAGGGCTGGCAACAGACCTACTCTTATACAAGTGAACAGAAAGTGGTAGTCCAGGGGTGTTGAGAATAGGAGTCCAAGAACTAAAACAGCAAGGCAGGTAGCACAGCAATAGATGAGGGTCGCGGTAGCAGATGAGTGTCTTGACAACAAATGAGGGTCTTTGATAGCAGATGAGGGTCTTTGATAGCAGATGTGGGTCACTGTAAACAGATAAGGGTCTCCAGGTGAAGTATCCAATGGGGGTATTCCAAAAGCGTAGTCAGGGGCAAGCTAAGGGTCGAAGACAGGCAGAGAGCAGCAAAATCTGGTAATCCATGCAAATGATCTAGTACACAAATAAGCATAGATCAGGCTTCTTTGATGGTAAGATACAAACTGACTTCTGAGCAATACCGAAGCACAGGCTCATGGTTGCTCCACACTTTTGTAGAAAAGCACCAGGCCAGGAGATTGGGCGCACCTGAGTCTGCTGCAGTGCTGAAGGAGAAACCAGGCCTCCGTTATACAGTGCATGAAAGGTGCTGCCTGGGTGGATTCAAGTCTAGGCAGCATCAGAGCTCCCTTTCTGGCGTTGGCGGTGGCAAGGGCCATGACAGTCAGGAACCAGTGGATTTTTGGAAAATCATTTTTAACCCTTTCACTGCTGAGGCATTTCACCGCTGTGTGCTGAGCTAATTTTTACTGCTTTCGCTCATCATGTTTAAACGCGATTTGAAGCCACATTTTATTATACGACCTAGACATATTATATATTGTTCTTTCCGGCAAACTCGGCAGATTCATAAAATATCATTTTTATATGTATATGTCATGTCCTGCCTGAATATTATAACAGAAAATGCAATAAAATTTGAATTTTTAATCATCTGCAGTGTTTAAAGTGTTTTTTTTCACCTTTTATCACATGAACATTTGCGGTTATATTTTCTATGGGGTGGTGCAAATTAGAAATGGGGACTTATTAAATTTTTTGGGGGAATTATGTGATTTTTAGCAAACGCACTCCATAGAAAAAAATCATTAGTGCAGCATCATTGTTCACATTATAATTGAAATGTGAACAATATTTCTGCATTAATAAAAATAACACACAAAAAAAATACATGGTTTTATTTTTTTATTATTATTATTATTTTTTCATTATTATTATTATTATTTTTTTTTTTTTTACTTTATACCTGGTCATGTTGGGTATCATTCGAAAGGCCATGCATAGGCCTATTGAATGACACCCTCCATGACACCCTAGCTGCTTCTGGAGATATCGGGGTTCAAACGAACCCCCTATCTCCCCAGGGGATTTCCTTGGGAAATCCCCAGGCAGCTAGGGGTTCCCCGGCTATCTGACATCATTACGCTATGCTTGAGGACATCAGGCAGTGAGGGGTGACCTGGGGGTGGAGCCGCCATCCAAGATGGCGGCCCCCACCGGAGCTAGGCCGCACTTCGGCGCCGCAAGGTGCTGAAGTGCGACCCGGTGCCTAAGGGGTTAAAGCCAGGCACCGCTTAAAAGGGGAAACTCTCCCCTTTTAAGCGGTGCCTGGCTTTTTTTTGTGGCATTGCTGGGGGGTCGCCTGGAAATGACGTCATCACTCATGGCGCGATGTCGTCATTTATGTTGGGAGAAGCTTGACTTCAGCGTCCGAGGACGCTGAAGTCAGAACGCCACGGGACCCCGGACAGAGAGGTAAGTATCTCCGCCGGGGGTCCCGCAAAGCTGATGACGTGTGGGGACACATCCTCAGCATACAGCGGGAGTAACTGAGGACGTGTCCCACACGTCGTCAGCAGTGAAGGGGTTAATTAACTATGCAGTAAGAAATATTTGGGAATATTCCTAATGTGTTTCTTACTGTTCCAACCTGTTTTGCAGGCAGATGTCGCCATCTATTGACCAAAAGGAGTTACTGCAGCTAGAACTCTAGTTCAAGGCTCCGTTCATTATCAGCAGGGGAACGTCTAATAAAGGAAATCCCTTAGCTGATTTTAAACCGTTTTAGGACATTGGCCATTATGCCTACAGGGCTAAAACATTGGGGACATCTTTTGAAGGCCAAAAGCAAATGAAATTCCTTTGCAACAAACGAATTTCACTTGCAATCATACAGCACAGCTCCAGATCTTGTTAACACGATCTCAGACTGATGTGACTGCTTCCGCTGACCGTGTATACACGATCACAATAGTGAAGGGGTTAATAGAAATTATACTTATTAAGGGGGTGGAGAAAGGGACAGCATTAAGGAAACAGGCCTAGGAGCAGCAGAGTTGGTAAATTCAACACTGCTTTAAATGATATGAGTGAATCCAGTGAGAATGCCTATTCAACAAGTAATGGCCCCATTCTAATGTATATGCTTAGTTAACACAATCTTGGGCTGCTGTGTCTTCTACCGCTGATCGTGTATACATGATCACAGTAGTGAAGGGATTAAAGGGATATTCTTGTAGTGATCATTTGTACCCAAAATATTCTATTTAGTGCTAAAATCATCACGGCTCTTTTGAAAAAATTTGACACTGACAAAATATGGCAATCAATGACATTAATCTAACTTTTGTAGTTTAATACCCTGCAATTTCGACAGTCGACAGTGTTCGACAGTCGACACCCCTCTATTGTCTGAAGAGCAAAGGAGCAGAAATTCCCATCCCCTGCTTTGAAAAGGAGCTTAAGGAGTCAGGCGGACTCTTGACTGCTGGTGATGAAATAGGAGTTACTCCTTGTAGACAGAAAATTATTATTATTATAATTTATTTATATAGCGCCAGCATATTCCGCAGCGCTGAACAATGGGCACAACATAGACAGGCTTACAGAAAATAATTAGTTTTTTGATTGCTAAAATGCTTATTTTGCCACAATGGATTTATTAAGGCATACTTTAAAAAGCTAAAATTCCACACCAGCCATAAAGCTGAACATTATCACTCTGCATTTTGCCACAGAAATAATGAGAGTGTTAAATGTAGCAAAGGAAGAATTTATAGATGACCTTTTGGCTATGTGTGCGCAATTTTGTCTAGGGCTCTCTGATGGGCAATGCAAATTGGATGAGAAAAGACATTTCAATGAAAACAATTTATTGCCTTAATTGACATCAGCTTGATTCAGAGTAGTTGGATTTTTTTTTTTACAATGTCCCTGTCATCATTCAGACACATCCATTAGCCTAATGAGACATTGGTAGAAGGGATCACCAAGGCTGTACATATGCCCTCAGCTGTGTAAAATTTTTTTGGATCCTGTCAAAAGTTGTACGTGTGAAATCCCCTGAAAGGCCAAATGTGTGCCAAATTGCCTTTAGAAGTGTCAGTGTTCAAACTGATAGACATGACACCTTAGATAGAGGTCTGGTTGTGATTAAGCCTTCCATCTTCACACATTCACCATGCCTTGTCCAAACACTTGGTACTTGACACCAAATGCTGAAGTCAAATAACTGGACCCTAATTTGTTTTTGAATATCCCATTTCATCTGCAGCGATATAACACCTTGGAAATATCTCTACATCTGGTTTTATTTAATGCTAGCAGCCTTCCCCCTCTGCATTTTTTTATCGTAGGGGTTATTCAAAGAGCGCCGGTGTTTCATGAAGTTGCAAACACTGTCAAAAATTGCTATTGGTGCAACAGAGACAAACCATAGCATTTCACATAAGGGAACTCCGAACAGCAGTAGAGGAAGCTTCGTAAGGAAGCTTCTGCTGCTGCTGTTTGGATTTCTCTCTTATGAAATACTGGCATTTGTCGCTGTTGCAACAGTAGCGATTTATTTTCAATGGGTGTTTGCAACTTCGACAAACGCCGTCGCTCTTTGAATGAACATTGTAGAGATGTTTACTCATAACCTGTATTCCTTTTATTACAGCAAAGCGCTTATAGACACACAGTTCTTTTATTGAATGTATTGGCGTACATAATATGCAACTTGATATGTTTCTGTAAAGATCACACTCCCGACATGGGCTTTTGATGAATAACCCCTCCCTGTATTATCCTGGTGTTTCCATTACACGTCTACATTTAGAAAGCACTGCTGTGGTATAGAGCCGGAAATAGAAGATATGCAATAAAGATTGTAGGACTGATATTGCACTATTATCAGGGCAGTAGGAAAGAAATCTAATAATCTGTTTGAGTGATATGCCAGAAATGTGGTATCCTCAGTATGTACTGTATGTGTTAGCCTTAATACCATTTGCTCCTCTTAACATTAAAGGACGGAACAAATGGAGACTAATGTTAATGAAGGATTAAAGACTTTTTGGGGAGGGGGGTGATTGGAAAGCACAGGAAATGTGTGAAGCAGCTACTGGAAATAATACAATCAATCAACTTAAATTACATTATGTGGAAGTCTGGAATCATGTAATGGCCTAATTTATATTATCCGTAGAGCTGGTTCAGGACAAAAGCAGGATCTCATTTCACTAGGATGCTAACTGATTAATTGAAACGGGAAGTCTAACTCTTACACCTTCTACAGATATAGGAGGAGGCAAATGTCATGTGATACCCTTGTTTGTGATGGATGCATCATGCGCTATAAACGCATTATTTAACAAAATTGATCGTGACTGTAAGCCAGAACATTATAATCCGTCAACACACACATACGCATATTGGTGCTGTTAATTTCTTTATGAAGGTGTGTATTCTTCTAAAACAAAAGTGTGCTTGAAAAATACTTTATCTTGTAAATACTAACTACTATTTTTTTATTTATATTATATTTTTGTGAATAGTGGTACTGTCTCCATTGTATATTAGTGAGCATCTTTAGGAAACTCTCCGGGCCCTATTTTTATTTTTTGAGAAAGGATTTTACCAGGAAGGATACACTGAGATTTCTCTCGTTTTCAAGTATGTCCTGGGTGGCGAGTATGTACCGTTGGGTGTCTTGCCCAAGGACACTTACTAGAGAGGTGCTCATCGGGATCGAACCCATGACTCCACAGGCTCTCTCCATGCAGAGCAGTGACATTACCTCTACTCCACCCAACCCTATTCTCTTCTTAGCGCTAAAATGGGGATGCTAACAGGGAAAACCTACACCTACAGGTTTCCTGCAGTGTCCCCATTTTAGCGTTTGATACCAGGGCAGGTGCTACTTTAGCATTGCCCTGGAACGAAGTGCTACCCTCTGTGATAGTAGCGGAAGCGCTTCTGCACCACTGCAAGTATCACCCCCTGAAGTCTATAGGACTCAATGGTGGATTGTTGAGTTTATGTCAGGCCACGAGCCCTGTGCGATCTCGCTCTTGCGAGATCGCGCAGCCCCGCAAAGTGATCACGGAGGGAGTCTAGTAACTATTTGTTCCCAGTCTCATTCTGCTCCCAGTAGCAAGTAGCAGCAGATCAGGCCACCGTTCTTGTTGCAGGATGAGAGGTGAGCTTTGGATTTAATGGGGGGGGGGGTTAAGGTTCTACAAAAGCAGAATCAGTAAACAACAGCTTTTAGGTGTTGGTAAAATTTTGGTTAGCCCATCACTGCAGTGATTAGCGCTAGGACTTTGTAATACCTTACTTATGCTAATGCTAATTAGTGATTGCACTCCCCATGTTAAGTGGGGAGGTGCAAATACAGTAAGCTTGTGCAAGCTAGCGCAATCACCGATGCGCTAATGGGGTTTACAGGGGTTTAGCATTAGGGAT
The DNA here is from genome assembly GCA_009667805.1 of Leptobrachium leishanense. Taxonomy (NCBI): domain Eukaryota; kingdom Metazoa; phylum Chordata; class Amphibia; order Anura; family Megophryidae; genus Leptobrachium; species Leptobrachium leishanense. Next base: position 258,958,717 of record CM019066.1, read on the forward strand.
GTAATATGGGTGGCATGCGTTAAAGTCACTCATCCTAGCGTTAACGTTTATATATCCAAATGCTACAGTTAGCATTCCCTAGGGAATAGAGCCCCCATCTATAACATTTTACATTGGCCTTTGTAAATCACTGTTAGATGCACTAGATGCAGCTAATGATTCTCAGGGGGGTCACTAAGAATCTTGAGTCCCTTTACTCAGTGCTTGAGTAATTTTCCCCTAGTTACAAAATGGCAATACTGCCTCAAGCAGGTACATACTCGCCACCCAGGAAATACTTGAAAACGAGAGAAATCTCAATGTATCCTTCCTGGTAAAATCCTTTCTTCAAAAAACCCCCAAAAACAAATCCAGACCCCAACCATTAGATCAGTAGGGACATAGGCCCAGATGCTTTCTTAGAGGCCCCTCCAAATCTTGGTCCTTGGAGCTGTAGTCTGACTTCTTGAAGGAATAGATCTGTGTGTCTGACGGTAATTTTACCTGACAACCCCAGTTGGTGCTTAAAGGGATAATCTTAAGCATAGGTTTATTATATACCTGTCATGCCACCCTTTTTTACCTTAAAATAACTTCAAAATCTTATCTATTAGTCCAATACCAGGGTCGTCCATGTTGTTTTCTTCTATTAAAGTAGGTTGACAGTGGACTGTACACTCACTCCACATTTAACAAATCCTATGCTTGGTCCTGGTGGCTTGAGTGTCCCATCAATAGAGATGCAGTTGTTAGTAATTATAGCACTTTATAGTCCAAAAAGCTGCTTCATTATCTTGTCAGTTCAATCATTTCCTGCTTGAATTGTTAAAATATTTTCTTTCTGTATCCTTAGCCCACTGTTTCCGAATACTAATAGTTTTCCCCTGACCCAAACATGGTACCATGGGAAATTGTGCAACAGTCCCCAGCCTGAGCAGCAGCCGCACGTGACAGCATTTCAACTTGAGGGATAGCTGTTAATAAAATGTTTTGGGATTGTGTTTTCTTTGGAATGAGTAAAGAGTCTGCGGCTACCAATGTTTTACTCTATTCTAATATTTCTTCACAGCAATTATCAGGTAATATTGTAAGGGTGCTTTGAGTTGCTATGCTATAGGCTAGGGTCAGACGAAAGCATTTTTCCCCGCGAACGTGAAAAAGTGCGTCCGAACGCATTGACGTATTTTTTGACGGATTGCGCAAAAACGGTCAGACGACGCGCATTGTCGGTCGTGATTTTGTACGCATCGTCAATAAAACGCTTTTTGCGTCTGGACGTTATGTAGGCTGGACATTAGCAGCGTCTGACATCTCCTAATCACACAAACACGCTGCAGCCGCGCACTCAGTACGTCAGTACTAGCGGTTCAGCGTTCTCAAAAAAATGCGTTCAAATTCCACTTGTGTTGCACGGCCGGAGTTTTGTGCGGCCGTACATCGTATATTGGCCGTCATTGCCCGTCATCTGCTGCTAGTGCGGCCGTAATTATTATTAAAAGTGCACTGGTCTGACCCCAGCCGTAAGAGCAACATAAAGGCCATTCAAAGTCACACACCAAACATGAGTGAACGGCACATACATGAAAGCCGTAGTGAAATATATTCTTTATAAAACCTTTAAAAATGTAAAAATACTCTCATAGGGAAGTATTAAAGATACACTTGAAGAATACTGCACCAGTGGTATGACACCCCCAGGGAATGACTCCTATGAGAACTAGAGTCAAAAGTATAGTGCAGGGGATCAGCAACTGTGACCCTCCATATGTTTTGGAATCACATTTCCCCTAACGCTCAACCATTCATTAATTATCTGGGCTTTGTGGGAAATGCAGTTCCAAAACATCTGGAGGGCCGAAGTTGCTGACCCCTTGCATAACTCCTAAGATAATATTAAAACCAAGAGTTATGTCTGACAAACGAGAGTCATAATACAGCTCTATGAAAGTATTGTTTTTATTTTTAAAGGTTTCATAAAGAAAAAAGTTACGAGTGTCAAATTTCACTCATTAAGGGCAGTATTACAATGTTGATGCTAACTTAACCAGAGCTGTTGTTAACTTAACAGCGCCATAGGCTATAAATGGCTCTGGGAAGTTTACAACAGCTCTGGTTAAGTTAGCACCAAGTTTGTAATATGGCCCTAAGTGTGTGGAACTTTGCATAGGGTTTATCTTACCAGCTTGCGTCACTGTTTAGAAGACCTAAGCACACCTCTGTTGTTTATCCACGTTGCACTGTTTTAATCAGTTAAGAACTCATTTATTATACTTTTCTGTGACGCACGTGCAGAAAGTAGGGAAATTTTAGTATTGTGATCTCAGGAAAAAGGGAGATTAAGTTTACTTTGAAGGATTTTTTCCCAAATTGGCCCTTCCAATATTCCACAGTTGTAGCTCCACTGCTAATGATTAATTTGATGAGTATTTCTGACGTTTTAAGGACCAAGTTGGACTCCGTCATATACAAATTTTGCTAAGCCATAGATTAGATGTTTTTGCTAAGCTTTAGATTGTTGTGTTTGTATGTTTTAATTAGGCTTTCAGGTGCACAATAGTACACACCTTACCTTTTTTTTCATACTTTACCATTGTGCAGAGCTGCTGCTTCATGACACGATAAGAATTTTAACCCCTTCCCAGTGCAGAGCACCATGCTATGCCATCCCGCTGACTCCCTATACACGCCTTCGCGCTACCACCCCTGTACATGCTGAGCACATCATTGGCTGCTGCGGCACTGCCTGAACTCAGGACTTCAAAGAGGGCTTCAGATCCTGCAGGGCGTGCTATGCTGCCTTGTGGTGTTGAGGCACACAGTGCCAATGGGAGGTCCCCGGTGGCAAATGGTTAATATTAACAAAATAAAAATTACATTTGTATATAACTGTGGAGCCAGGAAGAAAAACATACAGTAGGTGCAAACTGAAGTTCAAACTATGATGAAGAGAAGCTGGAGCAGTGGAGGTCCATCTGACATTACTTGAATTCCCCTTTTGTCAAATGCTGAAGTTTGCAACACCGGCGATGTTCGCTTTGTTTGCAACTATGACAAACACTGGCAATTGAATACCATCATGAATGTTTTAGTAGCCGGGCAAGGGTATATATGCAGTTTTGAGCTAATAATTCATAACATTAAGAATCATAGATAAAATTCTATGAGCCCCTGGCTGTCTATCCCCTGGATTTGTGCGCTGGAATAAAACAAAAAATATATATTTATCAAAGCTTTTGCCACACATGACAACACAATGACAATACCTAGTCATGCTTCTATTTCAGTGTCCCTCTGCCTAACTCCACGTGCACCAAATATCTCTTCAATTTGTCCATGAGTTGGTATCTTTCAGCTTTGGTATGCATTTGAAGCAAGTTTGCTAAACCAGGATTACAGATAATAAATGTGGTGAGGTCTAAGTTAGTAGAATGTGAAATTGCAGGGCTCAGCTAAACTCACTGCTAGAGGATTGTTGCTGAGTTTGCTTTAAGCTCTATTAAGCTCGTCTAAGAAGCATCATTTACCAACTAATAACAGTCTAGCTCATTGTTTTTCCAAACTAATGTTTTGTGTTGATAGGGTAACTACGTTTCCTTAGGAATGACAATATTCAGTTGTGGCTTTTTCATGGAACAGTAATTGTGTGAACCACATTTGATCTGCAACTGGATAAAAATATACATATAGCATGCACAACAGTGTGGTTTATTGTGGGGGGAAATTTAAAAAGAATCTGTTGATCTTGTATCTATTTTGCTATAAATTTATATAGCTACGCATCTACCTATGCATCATTTAATATCTATCTATCTAGTCTATATATCTATCCATCTATCCAATTGGCCGTGTATCTAACTATTCATTTATCTATGTATTATCATCCATCTGAAGAGTTTGATGTATTTCATGTATTTGTGTCTGTTACGTTTTATTATCATGCTAAGAACACAATTGAATTCATCGCTTTCCTGCTGTTTCCTAAGAAGCTTTCCACTCGCTAGAGCAGAAGAATATTGCTTCCACCAGGTTTCTGAGAAACTAATAATGATTTTTAGAATGCCCTGGCTGTGAAGGCACTTGGGATTTGTACATTTGTGAAAATTCTTACACAGCTATTCCTAACAGAAAGATAAAAGCTTGCTTTTCGATTAGTACATTTACACATATCTGAAAGAGTTAGATTTGTTATATTTAAGTGTTTTTTTTACTTGATTAACATAAATAAAATTAATCTCAGAATTACACTAGGGCCCGAAGAATGAACTGACGTTTAATTAACGTATTATGGAGATAAGTAAATTTCTTTCAGAAATGGTAAAAATACGAAGATCGGGTTATAGGAAGAGCACCGAATTGGGGCCGAAAGGTAACCGAACAGTGAAATTCAGCGTATGGTTACCTTTCACGGCCATTCGGCTATTCAGGGAGCAGGCAGTTCGCCAAATGTTGGCAAATTGCATACACATAAGGTGCCTGTTCGGTGCCTGTTCGAGGGCAGTGAAATCTCCATAGAGAAGCAATGCTTCGTCTATTCAGAGAACAAAAAGCAGCAGTGAAAAGTTGCCGAGTGCCCTGCCATTCGGTGGTTTCATTCGACAGGTTTATTCAGGCGAAACCCATAGGATTCAATGTTAAAAATATTCCCGTTTTAATTCAATATCTAATAAACCGTTGATTATAATATTCTGCAGTAAAAAGTCTCTATATTTATAGGTTTTTTTTAAGATCTGTTAAGGTATTTTTTGGTATTTTTTGCAAAAATTTTTTTTCCTATTTTTAAAAAATAGTTTTTTTGTTTTTCCTGTAACAGCCCTTTTTATTATCATTCATTGGACCTTATATGTAAATTTCATACATTTTCGTTCTGTAGTTTCTTTGCAAGCAGCGTTTCACTTTTCAAACATTCAAGCGTACTGTTTTTTTTTTTCACTCCATTCGTCTGCGGTGTCTGCGACTGCTCTGCACTGTGATCGGCTCCTGCTCGGGTTTCTCCGGCGTGTTCGACTGGGTTAATCCAGATGTTTTTGCGTGTTTCGGTGTGCATTCGGCGGGTTTTGCGGTGAGTGATTCGTCGGGTTTGCGGCGGCTTTTCCCTGCACTACGACGGCCCTGCGGTGCTTGCTGAATACACCACAGGGTCGCCGAAATGGGATTGCCAAATCGCACCAAATTGAAGAGAACGAAAAGTCACGAAACATGAGAGAGTATGGGAAAACACAAACTTATTCATGTCTTTTCACTAAAAGGTCTAACTCTGGAGAACTTTTGGAGAAGTGAAAATTCTAGGTCAAAATAGCTGATTTGGAAAGTGAGATAAATGGGAAAAATTTCTGGTTGGGCTATTTTGACCTAGAGTTTTCACTTCTCCAAAAGTTCTCCAGAGTTTCACCTTTTTTAATGAATAGACCCTTAAATATACATTTGCATTGGCTGAAGAACAATCCACTGGTAATTAATCGGTTGCTCATTTTAGGGGTCTGTCTTACTTTCTGTATGTTAGGCGTCAATATAACGATGGATTGATTGTTCTTTTTATTGAATAAACCAATCCACGCAAATCCTTCTAAATCGAAAGTTGTATCACATTATTCTTTTCTCTTTGCATTTTCTGTCATTAGTCCCGTTTGAGAAGACAAGATGTTGGACTGAAAAGCCACTTGGATGAGCTCGATCAGCAAATAAGTGAACTGAAGCTGGATGTTGGCAAAGCTTCGAATGAGCATCTGGACAGTGATAGCCGGCCCAGCTCAGGTAATACAGGTTATAATAAGCTGAATGTACGTAGTAAGACCCTTAATAAAATGAATAGCATGTGACCATTAAACAGTGAATTGAAGGAGGTTTACGGGGGGATTGCAAGTTTTAAACTGAAATTATCAAGCTTATGGAATTCCAGGCTGGGCAAAAAAACTTGAATTTAGATATTTTGAACCATAATTAGCATAAAAACCATGTGAAACCCTTTGTTCCAAAGGGTCTAGTTCTGGCACCTCCTGGAGCCCCAATATCAAGTATACTCTGTAACGGATCCGCTACCCTGCAGGGGTAGCTCCGTCTGCAGCGCCGAGTCTTGCTGGAGAGCTTAGCCGGGTAGCGAGCTAGCAAGGTGGGAGAGAGATTGACAGCGGTCCCTGGATAGTCTGGAAGCGAAGGATTCAGTAAAAGCTGGCTTATTCAGTGATTATGCCCTCCCCAAATACTAGTCGTGACTCAGTACAGGTTTGAAACAAAAGACGACTTTTACTTGGACACAGGCTTATTTATACAAAATACAGCCATGCACATTCAGACTTCCCGCCCACCCCAACAGTTCTGATTGGTTGGTTCCAAGACCACTGCAGGCTTCTTTCAGGTCCTCTTCAGTCTTCACTTTGGTCCACTGGTTGTATGCAGATGAAGTCTTGACCCCACAGTGACCACACACAGTGATTTACATAACCCATTGTAAAGGGAATCAGATAGTGGGTGGCTGAGACAATGGTGACTCTCAACCTTTCAGACATGTAAACAGATAACAGATACCCAAAGAGAAAGCACTTTTGCATAATCCACAAATTACTCAAACCTATTGTACATTCTATACGAAGGAAAGCATTTGCCACTAGCAAAGTTTTTTAAAAAAAACACATTTACCTAACGAAATATAAGTCTATTTAAAACTAAAAATGAGCAATCTACAATACATTTAAAACCACACAATATAACTGAACATAAAGTATTTTGGAGTTTGAAGCGTGGAGCGCTACATCAGTGACTGATACATTGTAGCAAGCATGTACTCCATGGTTACTAGCAGGATCGGTGCAGGGGAAAAACATGATTAATTAGAAGTCTAGTAACAGTTTTACATTAAATCTAACAAAGGAAATTAGTTCCTATAAATAAAGGGTAAACAAAATATAACAAAATAAGAATGAAATTAAACTAAATAAATCCTGTGGCGGCCGTCCCGACACATACTCTATGTGGTCTGATTCTGGATAAATATAATGGAATGTCATTTATTACAAATTAAATTAATTTGCAAATGGGATTCCAGAACATACCCCTAAAATTGATACTCAAGGGACATGACAGTTGAAATTATTTTAAAAGCTTTCTGATCGAATTTTCCTGCATGGAAACAGGGAGCCCAAGCTGTAATGTAGTAGCGCTTTTTTGCCAGCAGAGGGAGCCATTCACCTGTCAAGTGCTTACCTCAGTCAACATATACAATTTGACACCTCTTGTGTGTATTTACTATGTTGGTAATGAAAAGTAATTTTCCATAAAACCACAGAGTTCTGTCAGTGATTTTTTGGAAGATCCTCTTGGTATTGAAGGTTTTAAGAGGCACTTTGTATTGGGAGTCAAATCCACCATCAGACTGCATAGTAAATCAAAACCTATATTTTTTTGGATTTCAAAAATGCAACAATTAACCATTATTTATAATGTGCAATCATAAAGTGCCAACACAGAGATCGGTAGGAAAAGAAGACCCTGCTCAAGTGAATTTACAATCTAACAATAACATATTTAATCCACATAGAATTCAGGTACTGAGATTCTCAGAATTAAATAAACATGTAAATGCATGCTTGCTATGTATAGAAATAATATGAATTGATACAAATGCTTTTGAAGCTTATCGTCTTAAATATCAGACAACTCGTGACGTAGACAGTTGGTAGATTTGTGCCCATTGTACAATTTTACAGCATCATCAGAAATGTTAAAGTCATTACATGCATAAGGCTTGCTTTCAGATGTCGTATTATGGTTAATTGCATTTTGTTTGGCCTCTGTTTTTCCATTCGCTTTAATGTACCCATGGCTTTAGGCCTACTTGTTAACAAACTATGTTGAAGGATTAAGGGCTTGGGTGTTTATACGCAAAATAAGGGCGATTAATATTTTATTAGGTTATGCTTCATCCTTTTGTGTGATGCAAAACAAAGTACGGGGCGTTGGTCGAATCTGACAGTTACCAATGCACACAAAATGAAACATTATTCTCAGCACTAATGTTAAATACACAGTATAAAGCAGCTTTGGAGTCAGAGTTTTCTCGTACCTTTGGAGCATTCTTTTTACAATAACAGCACTTGTATGTGGTATTAATGTGTTACATGGTATCAAAGACAGGATGTAAGCTTTATAAGTGGAATTTAGCAGAATAATCCACTCTCAGTAGGACAAAGAAATGATGTAAATGTTAGTATTAAATAAACTATTTAAATATATATATATATTTAATCCTGGCTGGATATTCTCTGGAACTATTTTATAAAGATGCATTCATTTAGTAAATCTGCCTTTTCTTGATAATTGTCCTTTTACACTCTAGGTATTGCAAAACATAATTAAAATTATATAATGTCTTTAAAACTTTATCATAAAACCCACAGAATATTTAATATTAAAACAGATTATACTAAATAGATTCTAAAATAATATATATTTTTTACATTTTGAAACATAAGATTGATAAAGCACAATCTTTTATATTTTTTTTATAATAAAAATAATATTTAATATTTTTAGCATAATTTTTAATAAAAATATAATATGTTACCTGCTTTGTAAAACAGAATAGGTTATGTTTCCTATCTAGGGCTTGGTCTAATTCTGCCATTTTTATTTTTAAAATATCAACTGAATCAGTTGATAAATTTTGTTTGAAGCCAAATTCTAAAAAATGCCCCCGTTTAGTAAAAATAAAAATATTACGATTTAAATGCGCAAAGTTCCATCTCCGTACAATACATTAAACAGCAATACAAGCATACAATGAGCCATATCAACACTTTTTATTTTTTCAGAAAGAAGTATATCGATAAACTCAAATTTTTCGCTAAAGCCAATATTTTCATTGAGCAGTAAACCCCAAGAGCCAATATTTGATCTGAGTTTTTATCGGGAATCGAAATGCCGGAAAGCCGATATATGAATCTCCCAAACTGAAACATGGCTAGAATGGGGCTGGAAAATATACCAAAAAAATGGCTGCAATGTGGTCCAAAAAAGTGCCAATTTCAGCTATTGGACCAAATAAAATCAAGGTCTTAGTGGGTAACAGGGCATTGCTAAGGGTAAATATCAAAGTGAGTAAAAAGCTTTAGTGTCTCTCCTTCCCAGGCTCTATTATGTTTATTGGAGCTGTAATATTAGGGAACCACTGGCATTAGAAGAAGGGGCAGAATGCCTAAAGATGAAGTAAAAATTAAGCAGAATGTTAGGGTTAACTCTAACCCTAAATGTAACCATAACCTAATGTAATCTCCAACCTACTTCACCACCTCCCTCATACCTCATCCTTCACCTGCCCTGATGCTGCCACTAATCACTACAACACTACGCTTATCTCTGCTCTAGACACTCTTGCTCCTCTTCGACTCTGTAAGGCCCCACGCCGCCAGCTTCAGCCCTGGCACACTCTCCAGACTCGCTACCTGCAAAGATGCTCCCGCACCGCAGAGCGTGCCTGGAGGAAATCCCGCTCTGAAGCTGATTTTGTTCACTTCAAGTTTATTCTCCGGTCATACACCTCTGCCCTCCACTTGGCCAAACAATCCTTCTTCTCATCTCTTATATCTACGCTGTCCTCCAACCCTAAACGGCTCTGGTCCACCTTCAACACCCTCCTCTACCCACCTGCACCTCCCCCCTCAGCTGCCTTCAGCGCTCAAGACCTGGCAGACTACTTCCTCAGTAAAACTTTAACTATCAGAAGCAACATCCCAACACAAGATAGTTATCTGCCACCTCCACTCCCACAGGTCCCCTCTGCCACCCTCTGCCGCTTCCTCCCAGCCACTGAGGAGGAAGTCAATTCCTTAATGTCCTCCTCACATCTCACCACGTGCCCGCTCGACTCCATTCCCTCACATCTAATTCCTCCCCTCTCCTCCTCCCTCACCCCTGCTCTCACACACATCTTCAACCTATCTCTCTCCACTGGCTCCTTTCCATCCGCCTTCAAACACGCGCTAGTTACCCCTTTACTAAAGAAACCATCCCTAGACCCCAACTCTCCATCCAACTACCGCCCTGTATCCCTGCTTCCCTTCACATCAAAGCTCTTAGAAAAACTAGTCTTCAACCGCCTCTCCCTCTTCCTGTCCTCCAATTCCCTACTTGACCCCCTGCAATCTGGCTTCCGTCCCCTACACTCAACTGAAACTGCCCTCACCAAAGTCACCAACGACCTCCTAACTGCTATAAAACACGGCCACTATTCTATTCTCATCCTGCTTGACCTCTCGGCTGCTTTTGACACTGTTGACCACCCCCTCCTTCTACAGACCCTCAACTCTCTGGGTCTCGGTGACACTGCACTTGCTTGGGTTGACTCCTATTTATCCAACAGGTCCTTCTGTGTGTCCTTTGCTGGTAACTCCTCCTCTTCATTGCCTCTATCTGTTGGTGTACCTCAAGGCTCTGTCCTTGGTCCTCTGCTCTTTTCCATCTACACCTCCTCCCTGGGCAAAATCATCAACAGCTTTGGCTTTAATTACCACCTCTACGCTGATGACACTCAGATCTACCTTTCTACCCCTGATCTCTCTCCCCCTGTCCTCTCAAAAGTCAGTGACTGTTTATCTGGCATCTCCTCCTGGATGGCCTCCCACCACCTAAAGATCAACATGTCAAAGACTGAGCTCCTACTTATTCCTCCCTCCAATGCCTCCCCACCTCCTGACTTCTCTATCACGGTGGAGGATATCACCATCTCCCCATCAAACCAAGTTCGCTGTCTTGGAGTTACACTTGACTCTGCTCTTTCCTTCATCCCCCACATCCAGTCTCTTTCCTCCTCCTGCCGATACCAACTGCGTAATATTTCCAGAATTCGGCCATTTCTTACCGCTGTCTCCACAAAACAACTCATACACGCCCTGGTAATCTCCCGACTCGACTATTGCAATAATCTCTTATCTGGCCTCCCTCTGTCCCGCCTCTCCCCCTACAATCCATCCTGAACGCCTCCGCCAGGCTAATTCACCTCACCCGCCGCTCTGTCTCTGCCGCTCCCCTCTGCGAGTCCCTTCACTGGCTCCCCATCCACTGCAGAATTAAGTTCAAAATCCTTATCCTTACCTACAAAACCCTCACTAACTCAGCTCCCCACTACCTGTCCTCACTAATCACCAGATACACCCCAGCCCGCTCCCTAAGGTCAAACAGTGACCTGCGCCTAGCTTCTCCCCGCATCACCTCTTCCCATGATAGACTGCAGGATTTCTCACGCGCAGCCCCCACTCACTGGAACGCTCTCCCTCGTACTGTCAGACTTTCCCCTAACTTCTCTTCCTTCAAACGCTCCCTTAAAACGTTCCTATTTAGGGAAGCCTACCACCCAACTCACTGACGCAACCATCAATCACTCTCACCTTACAGTCCTCTCCTCCTGTTTCCAACCCCAACCCTCCTAGATTGTGAGTTCCTACGGGAATAGGGCCCTCATCTCCTCCTGTACTGTTTGTCAAATGTTGTTCAATGTATTGTAACCCTGTCTATACTGTGCTTATTGTACAGCGCTGCGGAATATGCTGGCGCTTTATAAATAAAGAATAATAATAATAACCCTAAAAAAGCACAAATAATAACATAACCCTAATTTCTAACCCTTTCTAATTTCTTACAGAATATTAAGGGTTATAATATTTAATATGTGGGTAAAAGCTTCTTGATCCAAGGAGAAATCTGACTGCCATTCTGGGGTCAAGAAGGAATTTTTCCCCAGTTTGTTGCATATTGGCAAGCATTTCAGACTGGGTTTTTTGCCTTCTTTTGAATCAACAGCAGTAGGTGATGTGTGAGAGGCTGAACCCGATGGACGCATGTCTTTTTTCAGTTTATGTAACTATGTAACCCTAGCCCCAACCTTAACCATAGAATTCATTAACTTCAAAAAACACTCCAATTGACCAATTGAAACATTTCGTGGGAAGATGATTATTTTCATCTACTTCCAAAAATGAGAGCTAGCTGTCCACTTCTGGCACATCCAAACTGTCACGTTTTTTTATTCCCTGAAGTCTTTTTCAACATGTCTTTTAATTTGCGTTATTCCTGTAGGATACTATATCAGATCATTTACAAAAATGTTTAATGCAATTACTTATTGACCCAAACATGTCAGAGGTATGTGATCATACAACAATAAGCAACTGATGCATAATATTACAATATCTTACCTAGTTATATTTTATTTTATTATAATTTGTATTTAATAACTGGCTTTTCATTTTAATTTGAATAAATAACCAAATATCTCTTGGCTGTAAAATTGTTATAGCAAAACTGTATCAACGACCACGACAAAGCGCATTTCAAAGTTTTAGATCCTTTTTATAATACCATCCCACCTCAGAATTTGCTGGTATGAATGGACTGCTAATTACAAAGCAGCGGATTAATCTACATTTTGGTGCTGCTCATTTGTTTCCACGGTGCTGATTTCATCCTTCATGTGTCCTAATATCATTAACCTTGCTGTCAATAATTCTATTTCTAATTGTGCCTTAACTCCACATCTAGGTGTCACATACTGTTCTTTCTAAGCCATCAAACTTTTTATCCCCTATTACCTTCTAACTACACGTTAATTAAGTTATTTGGCTATTTAACAACACACAAGTGCTGTCCATATTACCATTTAAGTCTCGTCTTTCGATATCTAATTATCCATCTCATATCCTATTATTAATTTAAGTTAATATTTAAATTATTTGGTAAAATTTATAATTAATTAAAATTATTTCGTAAAAAAATTTGGTTACATTTTTAATTTGGTTAAATTTTTTAGATAATGTATAATTAATTTTTAATTAATTTTAAATTTTAATAAATTTTATTTATTTAGTAAATTATTGTTATTATACAAATTATTATTTGGTAATTGTTTCTTGGGTAACATAGTTTTTTCCAAAATGGAGTAAATATGATTAGAAATAATTATTTCCTGCGTTTTTAATAACATTCTCCCACCCTACCTCCATTATTGTCAGCAACTCCACCTTCTAATCTGCTGCTCAGACCTATTGTAATAATCTTACACTAACAAGTGTGTATATATGGAGATATTCCATATTTGCAACAATCGTCCCATGTACTTACATAGTGCTATGCTAGCCTATCTCTATAATGTAAGCTCATCTGAGCAGCACCCTCTACACATCTTATCTGTGTTTTCTGAAGTTCATTTGTAATTTTGTTAGTGTATTTATTCCCTCTTTAATGTAAAACACTGCAGAAACTGTTGGTTCTATATAAATTATGTTCAAAAATAAATTCCAATTTGATTAAATTGTAAATTAAGATCATATGTGATAAAATATGATAATATAATATCATAATTAGCATTATATTATACTAATTATGTAATACAAAGAAAATAACAGCTTCATAGCTGTCAACTTTGAAAATATTTTCATATTATGCACTAATTTGCGTATTTAATGATGTCACATGAAGTATATTTTGTAATATTCGTGATATTATCTATTAGAAAATAAGTATATAATATTTCAAATATCAAATGATTATAGTTGTATATCAATAATATTTGATAATACACTATAATAATTATATTTTCATAATGTGTATGAACCATATACTTTATATGTGTGTATGTGGGGCAGTATGCCAAGGGACTCTGGGGTGTTTGGGGTGGCTGTGTATGATGATTGTTGTGCTTGATGAAAGTTGTGTGTTGAATGAGAGTTAATCCTCATTTATTTAACTTCCTGAAGTATAGGATGCATGACAAAAGTTTCAAAGTCAGAAACATCTCCTGTGATTCAGCTAATTCCATAACGGAATCAATGACAGTTGAATGCTTGACTGATTTGGACTGAATTTTGAAGTTAATTTACTAAATAAGGTGTCACAGGCAAAAACTATTCGCTCTGGTGGTAAGATTGCCCACTTTTTGGAACTGGAAAAAGCTCCCTATTAGAGACTTAAGTTCTTGCCGCACCAGTATGAGATCAGCCATGGGTAAATATTACAAAATATTTCAAACCTGTGACATTACGACTTAAGCATTATTGGGAGGAATTTTCAAATATACTGTGTCACACAATGAAATACCATGACTTGACAGGTCCACCGCTTGTCAGACACTGAGTAAATCAAATGTACTATCTATAGAAATTTATGAATTAAAATGAGGAACATTTTGTAATGGTTTTAGAGCATTGGGATAAATAGATACCACCAGGAAATCGTGTTTTTTTTTAAACTTCTTTCACATTTCTTAGATAATGTAATTGTCACGTTGTCAATGTGTATTGATAAAATGTTTTACTAATAAATATTAACATGTAGCAATTACTATCACCTAATCAATGTAATAGAACATATTGTATTTTGTGCCACTTCAGAATAACATAATAAATGAATTTATGCCCAGTTTTGAGTTACATATTGCATATATGTTTTATAAATCAAACTTATGTTACTTTATTTTTTTTGCCCATAGGTTTCTACGAATTGAGTGATGGTGGCTCTTGCTCATTGTCCAATTCCTGTACATCAGTGTATAGTGAATGCATGTCCTCTTCCCGTATCAGCCTGAAACCTTGTTCGCAAGAGCTCAGGAATCGTTTAAGTGTCTTTGACTACAGACCGAGGTCAGCAGATGAAACCACAGTGCACAGCTCAACTGCTTCTATTAATCACCATCAACGTGGAGGCCCTTCTAAGGATGCCAGTCAGATGAAAATCAGTTATGATCAAACACCAAATCCACCAAGACAAAGAGCAAGGCCTGTCTCAACAGGTGAGAATTCTCAGCATTCAGGGCACTACTTCCAGTGTTTTTCTGGTGTGATAGTGTCTGCCTCTTCCTGCAGAAGATGCTGTCACCCTGTTCCGCGTCAGCACCGCATCCAGCCAATCTGATCTCTCTTAAATTGAATGCATGGAGAGTCATTGACTGATCCGTTTTGAACATCCAATGCAATAAGCATCATAACTCCATAAGGCTGTACCAGGAGGAGCTGACTGACAACTTTCAGGAAGAGGGAAAACCACAGTTTTGGACAGTCTACACGGACACCTGGGATGGGGGGCAAATAGCACGGGGTAGCAAATTATCAGAGTTAATTTGGTCATAGTGGCTTGATTGTCCCTTTTAATGCTTGTAGGGGTTCCCAACTCACACTCTAAACTGGAGTAGTTTTGGGACTTTTTTCACTTGTCCATCTTCATTAGTGATGAAAAGTGATACTTAATTATTTGCTATGTTTGTAAAATATATTTTCAGTGCTTGAAGTTATATGTAAACAAGAAAACAACACAGCGCTTCAAAAGACCAAAGTCCAAAAAGAAGAAAGTGAGATAAACACTCAATATGTCCATAGACCAAAGACGTTGTCTTTTGAGGGTGGATCTTCTCAGAGTAATACCGATGGAGTGTGTACTGTAGGGAGAAAGCACAAACACAGAGGACCAAAATTGCGCAGTAGGACAGTACCCAAAGTGAGAGTATTATATATCAATAATCAACTCACATTCTGTGGAGCCTACAACCGGCTCCCAGGAATAAGGCGAGTAGGGACTTTATGTTGGGTGCCCATAAAACCTTCACACGGCTTCTTCAGGATTCACCAAAGTAGGGGTACTGTAAGGAGATTGACAGAGACCAAGGAGGCACCTCCTAGTGCAATAAATCACACACAACTTTGTAATTTAAAGGGAGATAGCCAAATTCAAACTCACACGTTGTTGAGCCTCTATTGGCTCCGTCACAATACGCTTAGGGAATCATAAGGTGTTCCCCAGACCTTCTTTGCAGGAGTTAAAAAGGCAGACAGCAAATATTTTTTTTTTTAAAAATTAAAAACATTTATTCACTTTAAAATAAATAGATCATATCTACCAAACAAATGACCAGGACGCGTTTCGCCTACAAAGGCTTCCTCAGCTGGTTATCATATGTCTAGTCTTGCTGCTGCCTTTATATACAATATACATTCTCTTAACAATTTAACAATCACTTTAAAATTAACATACTTGAATTCAGGTGTGCTTAAGTGGCACCTGCCTTTTGCACATAATTAATGGCCCTGCGTGTCACCCCGGAACGCGGAAGTAGCAAATTAATAGGGTAAAAAAAGGAAATATATTCCCCTTGTTAAAAACATTGCGCCCGCCATTTTGCGCATGCGCACTCATCCCGCGTCTCAGGCTGGAACGCAGGAACTCCAAGGAACCACACGGCTCCCCATATGGCCTCAAAGACATCCTCAATAAAATTTGAGACATAAATGCAACAGCCTCTGCGGCGCTCTGCTAGTAAATGGGATTTATAATGGCAAATAATACTATTTACAAAGGGGACACAACGCTGTATAAAAAGGGGATCACTAATGGGTGATACCACAGTACCGTGGGACATATATAGGAGACGAGATTGTCTTAGACCTGGGGGAAAGTATAATTTAAATGTAACCAATGGTAATATCATATAAATAGTGGAATATATTGGCATTAAGGATATGGGCATGGATCCATATCCTTAATGCCAATATATTCCACTATTTATATGATATTACCATTGGTTACATTTAAATTATACTTTCCCCCAGGTCTAAGACAATCTCGTCTCCTATATATGTCCCACGGTACTGTGGTATCACCCATTAGTGATCCCCTTTTTATACAGCGTTGTGTCCCCTTTGTAAATAGTATTATTTGCCATTATAAATCCCATTTACTAGCAGAGCGCCGCAGAGGCTGTTGCATTTATGTCTCAAATTTTATTGAGGATGTCTTTGAGGCCATATGGGGAGCCGTGTGGTTCCTTGGAGTTCCTGCGTTCCAGCCTGAGACGCGGGATGAGTGCGCATGCGCAAAATGGCGGGCGCAATGTTTTTAACAAGGGGAATATATTTCCTTTTTTTACCCTATTAATTTACTACTTCCGCGTTCCGGGGTGACACGCAGGGCCATTAATTATGTGCAAAAGGCAGGTGCCACTTAAGCACACCTGAATTCAAGTATGTTAATTTTAAAGTGATTGTTAAATTGTTAAGAGAATGTATATTGTATATAAAGGCAGCAGCAAGACTAGACATATGATAACCAGCTGAGGAAGCCTTTGTAGGCGAAACGCGTCCTGGTCATTTGTTTGGTAGATATGATCTATTTATTTTAAAGTGAATAAATGTTTTTAATTTTTTAAAAAAAAAATTATTTGCTGTCTGCCTTTTTAACTCCTGCAAAGAAGGTCTGGGGAACACCTTATGATTCCCTAAGCGTATTGTGACGGAGCCAATGGAGGCTCAACAACGTGTGAGTTTGAATTTGGCTATCTCCCTTTAAATTACAAAGTTGTGTGTGATTTATTGCACTAGGAGGTGCCTCCTTGGTCTCTGTCAATCTCCTTACAGTACCCCTACTTTGGTGAATCCTGAAGAAGCCGTGTGAAGGTTTTATGGGCACCCAACATAAAGTCCCTACTCGCCTTATTCCTGGGAGCCGGTTGTAGGCTCCACAGAATGTGAGTTGATTATTGATATATAATACTCTCACTTTGGGTACTGTCCTACTGCGCAATTTTGGTCCTCTGTGTTTGTGCTTTCTCCCTACAGTACACACTCCATCGGTATTACTCTGAGAAGATCCACCCTCAAAAGACAACGTCTTTGGTCTATGGACATATTGAGTGTTTATCTCACTTTCTTCTTTTTGGACTTTGGTCTTTTGAAGCGCTGTGTTGTTTTCTTGTTTACATAACTGCCATTTGGGTATTTAGAGAAACCCCCTATACAGCATTCAGCGAGTGGGATAGACACCATTCCGGTGGGCGCTGCACCCCTCTTTTTCTTTTATTGAAGTTATATGTACTTAGAAGGACAATCACAACATTATAACCAGTAGAAGTATTGTACTGATCAGGGTGTACAGAGTTGATGAGTGTCGTCACTGTGGTGTATGTCAAAACCTTTTCAAAGAGTTTGTCAAAGATTAGGTGCTTCCTCTGCACCCAGAAACTCTCACCTGGTGTGAGCTAAAACTCAGACGCTACATGAGAAATATAGCACGAGCCACTAAAATATAGCGCCTGATGACCCACCAAGAGATCGCTTTGTTCGCAGTGGCAGTGTACAAGATTCCTTAGCGTAGGCTAGGGAACCACTAAGACCCGGGCTGAGACCCAGTGCTAATACGGTTGTGTATAGAATAGAACAGTTTTTATTCCAGTGAGGAGTGCCGGGCCATACCTATCCTCTGCCCTCACAAACTTGTATAAGTATGAACACATCCAGCAAACAGCCCTCACGCCACTACATTATTAAAATCCTCCAAGGTGACCATAATATCCATGTTTATATGCACACATATATCAATTAAGGCTGATGGGCATTGCGTGATAAATGCCACCCCACAGCATGTATAATCATTACAATGCATTTAATAGATCCAAAAGGCAGGCCAGGGGAGTCACAATAATTTCCCTGCTGCAGCATATAAATAATACATGTTTCAGGGCAAGACTTATCCATGTGTTCCTTTAAACATGGTCCTAATCCTAATAATCAACCGCTTACATACTATGAATAACCCCCAGCATAAAATGTTTAGAATTAGCCAATATATTAGATTTAGGATACATGTCAATAAAGGATACATGTATATCATAATAGAGCCTACTGCAACAGCAGTGACATTGCTGACCAGATCCATCACTATAGGTGTATGGGGTCAAGAGAACACCTGTGCTGCATTCCTTTCAATTGCCTCCCAATTTGGTGCAAGGACCTTTTTATTTATTTATTTTTCCTTTTTTTTTTTTTTTCCTTTCCGTCAGTTAACACCAGGGTTGAGCAGTAGGTAAATTTGTTCGATTGGCGTCCGCATAGAAATTAGCGCAGGGACCAAACGATCTGTTGGTTACAATAGCGCAAGTGATCTCTAGCGCTCCCCATGTTAAGTATAGGACTATAGGACGCAGTAAGTACAGCAAGCTTGTGCTACGAATCGCAAATTACCACGCGCTAAGCGATTGCTAAGTGATCATTTGTAGCGAGAGGCAAACGATCTGTTGGTCCGACGCAAGACTGAATTTACCGGGTGCTAAAGGGAAAACTTGCTGACACTAGGGTTAGCTCACACCAGGTGATAGTGCCCTAAAGGTGCATATCTTAATTTTTCAGGAACACAATTGTCAAATGGTATAACTTAAACTTGTAGAAAAAATATATAGCAATGGTAGACACCAGCTACCTAATCATACTTTACTTTACACGGTTGGTAATGGGAACATACAACTGTTAAAACACCTTACTTCTCGACATGTTTCGCCGCCTAAACAACTGCGGCTTTTTCAAGAGATGAGACCCCGCTGGCTTCTCCTCCTTAAATAGTTGCCAACAGGGCAACTATTTAAGGAGGAGAAGCCAGCGGGGTCTCATCTCTTGAAAAAGCCGCAGTTGTTTAGGCGGTGAAACATGTCGAGAAGTAAGGTTCTATGTTCCCATTACCAACCGTGTATCACTGTTATTCGCCCCTATCAATGAGGGCGCAGTGGTCATCACTCCAATTATGATTAATGTGACATTGGCATGGTCTATTTGAACATAAGATTGTTGCAATCTTCACACTTCAAAATGGGCTGGCTCATTATTGCTGCACTTGTAATTGTAGTATAGGAGAATATATTTATAGCTGGATGGCTGCTTGGGTTTTGGTTACCCACTCTTTAATTTTGTGATTTTGCCCCTATCAATGAGGGCGTAGCTGTCATTGTGCCATTGTGGCAATCTGTGGGAATCTGTGGGAACCCGCGCCGTTCAATTGTCTCCATTATTGCTGTGTACAACATTAGAGTATAACCATCACGTTGTGCCCTTTGGAATATTGCATCACATGCTCCATATCGCATTCAGGGTAATCTAATTGCTATTTGCCAATTTTCTCAATATTGGTATTATACCACGTATGACAAGCAATTGGTTACCTATCCACGGTTTGGTCAATCACCATCCTCTGGGTGATATATTTTTCAAGTATATGTTTTTATACGGTCGGTTGTTTTTTGTTTATGTACACCAAATAAAGTATGATTAGGTAGCTGGTGTCTACCATTGCTATATATTTTTTCTTCAAAGTTATACTGGGTGATGCCCGTTTGTAGACACTAGTGTGATTAACCCCAGTGTTCTCTTGTTCATTACTATTTTTTGTTAACTTAAACTTGTGGAAGGTATACATGTTGCATATTGTGAACAAATGATATTTAAACAGAAAGAGGAAACCTTTGCCTATAAGCTCTTATATTTCCTTTTTATTTAAAGTTCTATAAAATTCATAATGTTAAAATATGGAAAGACATTTGATGAAAGTATAAGGTGATTAGTTTTTATTATCAGATTATGACAAATCAGAAAAAGGTTTGATTGGTAGTAGCCATATTAGGTTTCAATTTGTTAGCCTAATGTATGTGTGATAATTGGTTTGCTATTCAAGTCCACAAGCTACATTTCTGTTTATTGCTTTATATGGGAATGGGATAAATACTATATATACTGGAAATTGTAATTTATTTATATTTTGTAGGTGACCTTGAAAGGCTGATTCTATTCGACCATGGGTTGCAATCTGTTGCTGAACTTCCACGTGTTTCAACGAATTGCCAAGGTGATGACATAAAGTCCCATTCAGTGGATCCAAAATACCAGAATGACCTTATTTCTAAAAGAGGAAGTGACGTATATCCATACCCGAGCCCTCTTCATGCTGTAGCCCTGCAGAGTCCACTGTTTGCATTATATGAAGAGTCCAAAGAAGTGGGCAACCATTCCCTGGATGACTTAAATGCTACAAATATAAAGGTTGGGTTGATGGAAAGAAATGGATTGAATACTGAACTCAGACCAGGGGGTTATATAAACAAATTGCTGCAATTAAGCAAATGTAAAGCTAACATCCAGACCGACTGTAAAGAAAAGACTCAGCCAGTCGTAAAACCCCAGAGACTTATATTAAGACCTAGCACTGGTGGAGTGAAAATTAATAGCAGCAGTTTCCCTATTGAAAAACAGGTTTGCACATTAGAGGTTGCTAAGCAAGAAGTAAATCCTGGAAAAGATATATATCCTAATGAAATGACAAAACAACATACACTTTGTGATGAGCACGAAAAACAGTTGGACAGCATTCCATCCCCAGAGTATAAAGCCATCAATACATGCCGCTTCAGCCATTTAAGTACTATAGAGGATGCCTCGACTGAGTCTCTAGATCTGGGATCATATTCTAGCTTAGCTTCAGAAAAATGTAACAAAAAAACTCCACCATTACAAAGTGTTATGCCATCCCAAAAAAGCAAAAAACATAGCAGCCCTAAGAATAAACATTACAACGCAATGGTCAGTCAACCTGGATTTGTTCAAGCCAATTTCGTTCCTGCAGAAACCCATCAGATTAAACTAAGGCTTTCTACTTCCAAAAGCAAACCAGTAAAGAGAAGAAACAGTGAAAAAATTTTAAGACCTGGACGATCTGGCCTTGCCATGGACAAACTAAGATTAAGAGAATCTTCCAGACGGCCGGATGAATGGGTCCAACATAATAGACCTAACACAAATAGTGGAAAAATTCTTGTGAGAAGACCTACTTTTATTGGGGAGGCTGCTGGCAGGTCTTGCTCTGAGACAAGTTTGTATCCTGTTCAGTTTAAAATCCCACAGAATACGCCCAGGTCTCAAGTTTATAGACGTTCGTCTAATGCTTTGCATTCCCTTGACAGTGTTAATGCTGAAAGGGCTGTAAATAAAAAGCAACGTAAATGGCAGTCTTCAGTCGAGATTTCTATAAAGAGTCAGCTGTCTGGATTTCGTGGCTTCTCCAGGCCAGACACCGTACTACATAGACAACCAGTGAAAAAAGCTGGCGTTATACGGACCGTAAGTTTAAGGAACACGTCTAAGCATCACCGACCATTGGAAGTATATGCAAGAAGTGAGTCTGAATATTCAGCAGAATGCGCCTCTCTGTTTCACTCTACCATAATTGAAACAAGTGAAGACGAGGTGAGTGACTACACAACAAATCGATTTGGGGACAGTGAATCCAGCGAAAGTGACTCCGAAGCTGTTACAAGCAACAGCAGCCTTACTCTGAATTATGAGGATACTGATGAGAGTGAGCTGGTCTGGACTGAGACTGCTGCTAGGCATCACGTAGTTACGGAATCCAGCAACAGACATCTTCAACCAGAGCCAAAAGTCTGTCGTATAAAAGCATCAAAAGCACTAAAAAAAAAGATTAGGAGATTCCAGCCAACATCCTTAAAGGTTATAACCATGGTTTAAAAAACAGCAAGAAGTTGTTCTCTTGGACGACAAGCAGAGTTTCTTTATTCCAGAACAATAGGACTATTGCTTCCTGGAAAGACTTTCCTCGATTGAACTATCAATGACCCTCACTTTTTTTTTCTTTTCAAGAAGCCTTCATTTGTTATTGACTGTTAAATCACACTGTACTTAAATTTATTTTGCTCTA
This sequence comes from Leptobrachium leishanense, assembly GCA_009667805.1. Classification (NCBI taxonomy): domain Eukaryota; kingdom Metazoa; phylum Chordata; class Amphibia; order Anura; family Megophryidae; genus Leptobrachium; species Leptobrachium leishanense. The sequence continues at coordinate 258,981,196 of CM019066.1, forward strand.
TCTATATATTTTCATTTAAATATTGGTTAATGTAATTATGTATATTTTTCCATTTTGTGTATGTTTTGCTCTGCAGGTTACTGGTGTGAAATAGCATGAATACTTTTAAATAAACATTATTTAATATTATTCTTCATATGTTTACCTTAATATTTGATATACTTGACAAAAATGTGCCACATAGGGTTTCTACTACACTAGCCGTGACTTGGTTACATAGTTACATAAGCCAAAAAAAAACATGTGTACACCGAGTTCAGCCTTTCACACATCTCCTACTGCTGTTGATCCAAAAGAAGGCAAAAACCCAGCCAGAAGCGCTCGTCTATGTGCAACATACTGGAGAAAATTCCTTCTTGACCCCGAATGGCAGTCAAATTTCTCCTTGAATCAAGCAGCCATTATCACATATTAAATCTTAATATTTTGTTTTTGCAGGAAGTCATTTTTTAAACGTCTGTACAGGCTCTGACCCAACCACCTCAACAGGAAGAGCATTCCACAGCTTTATTGTTCTCACTGTAAAAAAACCTTTCCTATTCTTTGGACTGAATTTCCTTTCGTCCAGTTGGATAGAACCTATCAGTGTAATTAAGCTTGTTTCACCAAGCAAACATTATCCTACAAAATCAGCGTGGTTTTGGCTTGTGGCCACAAAAGTAGATATTATAAGTCTAAAAGAGTCATTCCAGCTGTATTAATTCCAATATCCTAAATGTAATAGACAACACACTAATGATTAACTTATAAAAACAAAAATTCATATATTTGTTTCTTTGGTTTTTGTTCCACCGTAATCGATATATACTGTATATTGGTCCATGTGTGGTGTTTAAAATACTGGAATGTTACTCCTTACATCTGGATCTGGAAATATCATTAAAGGGGTTATTCACAGAGCACCGAAATGTTGCTGACATTTCAGTGCTCTCTCGTTCCCCGCGCTTCACTGCACTTCGGGGAATCAAAGTTCCCCACCCTGTGTTGAATTCAGCATTCACCACAGGGTCCCCGGATGCAGGGAAAACCCGCCGAACACCTGTCAAAAAGTCACTGAATACTCACCGAGAAATCGCCAGAACTGCCTCAAAAAACACGCCGAACACGTCGGAAAAAGCATACGAGCCGCCACCAGAAAAAGTGGACAAGCTGACGAACGGGTAAAAAATAACACAATACTATTGAAAGTGTCAAAATTGAAACACTGTTTGCAAAAAAACTACTCAATGAAAATTGGCACACTGCCTGCTCTCTGAATAGCCGAATGGCTACGAAATGGCACCGTACAGGGAAATTCACTGTTCGGTGACATTTCGGGGACAGATCGGCTCTCTCTGAATAACCTCTTAAGGAAACAGTGGAACATGCAGAAAAAATAGAATGGAACAATTCTACTAGGTAGAATGTAATAACTTTTTATGTTCTGTTAATTTCATTAGGGAGGTAAAATAAGAAAATAATAATTTTTAAAATTCAAACACAAATTTCATAGTGTAAATGCCGCTATATGTTGTTGCCTCCTTTCTTCAGTTTTCAAAATGAAAATGACTGCATAACCTGCTATTTATACCATTCAATTTCCAGAACATACTCTCATGCAGTTTATTATTTAATTTTAGGATTATACAATGAATTGACATGCTACATGTTGCTTTATTACAAATGTCAAAGCGTATATATCACGGTCCTGCAGGAAATCTATCTTCTTAGTACCGGTAGGATTGACATTTAAGCCTATAAACAGCTCCTGCTTTTACAAAGTGACATTTACTGGGATTCATCAAACAATTGTGTTTGTAAAGACAAAGATACCAACAAAACAAAGCAAGTTACCATGCCAGTTCTTATATAATGCAGCCATAAACTCCAAACCAGTTTTTCATCCTTTCGCCCTCCTGCTGCTGTTTTCATGTTACTTCCTATTGAACCCTCAAGTAGCCGTCTTTGTACACCTGCTTAGTCTTTTATAATAACGTTTGTGTACAGCCTTTTGCAATGGTCACCTCTTTACACTTCTTCGAGGATGTAAACATTTGAGAATTAAGGTTTCGGCCTTTTAAAAAAATTGGCACCATTTTTATTCTTATTTTATAAATTTATCCAGGTTATTAGCTAAACTGGTTTACGTTAGGAGGGGTCATGTGTTTTATATATTTATGGACTTGAAGGGTGTACCACAATCTAAAACAATGTTCATCGTTTCAGGCTAGGGTCAAACGAAAGCATTTTTCGCATCGACCGTCAAAAATTGCGTCCGACCACATTGACGTATTTTTTTACGGTGGACGTGAAAGCGGTCAAACGATGCGCATTTTCGTCCGTGTTTTTTTTATGCACTTTTTGCGTCTGGACGTTATGTACGCCGGACATTAGCAGCGTCTGACGTCTCCTAATCACGCACACACGCCGCTATGCGGATGCAGCGCACTCTGTACGTCAGTATTAGCGGTTCGACGTTCTTGCAAAAATGCGTTTGTTTACCGCTTGCGTTGCACGGCCGAACTTTCGTGCGGCCGTACTTCGTATATTGCCCGTCATTGGCCGTCATTTGCTGCTACTACGGCCGTGATAAAGTGCGGCTCAACGCAGGTTCAAAATGTGTTAGTCTGACCCCAGCCTTAAAAGGAGAATTAACTTTCTCTACATAAAAGTCCTAGAATTTATTGAGTGATAGCTAAGCAATGTATTGAAAACATTGAAATGAATGCCAAAATTATAAAAAAATTCCAGTCCAACTATTTTACCTAAAAGGGGGAAATGTGTATATGCTTGCATATGTGACGCCAATAAACAGATTAGGGATTATTCCGAGAGAGCCCCGAAATGTCACCGAACAGGGAATTTCCCCATACTGTGACATTTCAGGGCCATACGGCTATTCAGAGAGTAGGCAGTTTGCCAAATTTTGGCAAACTGCCATCAAGTACAGTGCCTGTTCGAAGGCAGTGAAATCCCCCATAGAGAAGCAATGGTTAATCTATAAGAGAACACTGATCAGCAGTGAAAGTTGCCGACGTGCCCTGATGTTCAGTGGTTTCAATTGGCAGGTTTATTCCGGCGAATCCCATAGGCTTCAATGTTAAAAACATTCACGTTTTTACCCAATATCTAATAAACAGTTTATTATCTTTTATCTGCAGTAAAAAGTCTCTTTATTTATTGATTTATCATTCATAGGATCTTCTATGTAAATTCCAGGCATTCTCGTTAAGTAATTTTGTTGCAAACAGCTTTTCAATTTTGACAATTTCAATTGTATTGTTTTTGGGTTTGTTTAACCCGTCCGGCGGCTTGTCGGCGCTGTGCTCGGCGGCTCCTCGGCTGCATTTGGTGACTGGCGTGTTTGCGACAGATGTTCAGCGGCAAGCGACAGGTTTGCAGCGGCGGCAAGCAGTTTTCGGCAGTTCGACGGCGGCATTCGGTGGCTGACTCCCTACAGTTCGGGGACCCTGCGGTGAATGCTGAATTCACCGCTGGGTGGGGAAATTAGATTCCCGAAGTGTAGGGAAGTGCAGTGAATGAGAGAGCACCGAAATGTCAGCAACATTTAATGTTAACCCCATAGTGTGGAATAATAGTCGGTTTGAAAGTGCTGCCTATTTTGTAGAGTTTGTGGAATCTACGCCCTCTAAGATTCCCAGTGGTATGTACAGATAGAGAAGAAGAACTCACGGCGCACGTGCATATTATATTATATTATATACTTAAAATATAAACAATAAATTTGATCAAATATACATACTGTATTCTTTAAAAACATATCCGGACATCAATTAATATTCAGATCAAATGTAGCATATGTTGTCTTATCATATACTTATATATTTTACCTAAAATATGCAACTACGTCGGTATCCTATATCATTTTTCCCTTTCTAGAAACATTGGGTCCTAGTCCAATTTTGCCGTGACGTTAAGAGCTGGAGCCAGTATCCTGGCCTTTCCGCAAGCTTTCCTCAGCAAGACAACAGTAAGCTATTCCATGGTATCTCACGTTTCAATCTTCAAAATATACGAGCTCTCAGAGGCTGGTGTTAAGTGATATTGCTTTTGCAAAATCATTTAATAATAATGGAAAATAAATAGACCAAAAAATTTCTTTACTTTTTTCTAATCCCATGGTGAAGAGGACAGTGCAAACTACTCCTTCCTCTGTCCACAGGCAGCAAAATACAAGGGAACAAATACTTCAAAGTGTCCTTTTACCTTAGCATGGTCGCACTTTGCTCTAGGAAGTCCTGTGGAGTCTTATGGATTCCAAGACCTGATACCAGTGGTGTTAAGCAGCTGATACCAAATAGTCTGACTAGAGCCATTAATACAGCGGCTGGGTTGAGTAACTGGAAGCCACCATGGCAGGTGTCAGCAACCTTGGCCTTGACTCGCCTAGCATGATGTACTTGTGTTCATTAACCTGGGAGAGTCTCAGGGTAGTATAGTTTCAAAACATATTCAGGGCCAAGATTGCTGCCCTCTGCACAAAATGTTTTCATAGCAGCTCTCTGTTACTGGCAAGACTAAAACAGGGCCCAGTGTTTTCCTCTTAATATAACTAGCTTACTTCACATGTGTAAAGAATATTTATTTATTTATTTCTAAAAGTATTTTACCAGGAAGGATACATTGAGATTTCTCTTATTTTCAAGTATGTCCTGGGTTGAAGAACATTCAATTTTTACAGTAGGATACAGAAATACAAAGTAATAAATGCAAGATATTAAAACCAAAACAAATATACAGATTTACACAGAAAATAAATATGTAAGAAATATACTCAATATGTTACATGTTTACAGGTGCATTCTGTATCGAGGTATATTAATAGATATCTCTTAAGGGACTTTAGACTGAGGGAAGCTTTGATGGTGCCTGGGAGGTTATTCCATAATTGTAGTGCCCTGTAGGAAAATGAGGAGCGAGCCTCTTTTTGTATTGTTGTATTGGAAATAAGGTGCTGGTCCTGGATCGAAGGGGGAACTGCTGGGGGGAAGCAGTCTATTCAGGTACGGTGGTAAATTCCCAGAAAAGATCTTACACCAGGTTGAAAAGGTAAAGTGTGCGTCTGGATTCCAGCGACAGCCAGTTCTTTTAACATGTCACAATGGTGGGTCGTGTAGTTACATTGTAGCACAAAGCGGCAGCATGAGATATACAATGCAGTAAGTTTATGAAGGTGTGTTTGCGGTGCAGCTGCAGACACTAAATTTCGTATTCAATGACCGGCATAAGCATTTGTTGTACAATCTGCTTTCTTACCATGGGGCTCAGGCAGGATTTATTTCTGTACAGGGCATCTATTTCAGGGTAAAGTTTAGATGAGATTTTTTCGATGTGTGAGCCAAAAGATAGAATTGGGTCTAACCACATACATAGATATTTGAGAGAACTGGCTCTCAAATATTTCATGAAATAAAAGGTTCAGTCTGTGAGACTAATATATTTAATTATAGCAAAATAATTTAAACAATATTAGCACATATCTATTGGTAAGAATAATCACAAAAATGCGTGACACCTATTGAGACAGCCCTTGATGGTTGGGTGAGTACCAAGGGGCTCCTCTAAGGAGCTCACTCCAAGGCAAATACCCCCAAAACAGCAGGTGACACTAGGTACCCACAAAAGGTGTTTTTGTTCTTCAAGCGGTCCAAGGGCTAAATATACAATGTTTCTGGCACAAGCCCCAACCATGCCAGATTAAAACGGAATATTTCTGACATTGCACCGCTAAGAAAATAGTTGAAAAGTAATGTGGAGCAGAAAATGTTGGAAATAGTAGGTGTGTCACAAAAATCTCATAGCATTTATTCTTTTTATAGTTCTTTATGAAACAACTGAAAAATACATATTGCTATCACTCAACAGTGGATATCACTAAAATGCATAGCTACTTATGTACTTCCAACCCTAATCTATATAAACAAATATTATTATATGTTTTGAACTTTATTTATAACTTATTGTATTTTCCATTGCTCATCTGGGTTGTTACATGTTCTTATTTTGTTTTCAGATCAGACCTGTGTTTCAGTGTTTATACATGATTTTGTTATCATGCAGCCTCTGGTTAAAATGTATATGTCATACATTCCTGATTTACTAGTTAATGCTTTACAGTGCATGTTAGTGGTGATTGATATGGGTACCTCCCAATTCTCTTTATAGTAGTCTACAATGGTTTAAGACCATATGTGATTATTAATGTTTTACAAATGCATTTAACAGGTTAGGTGTGCAGTTGAATGGTTTCTTGGGGTAGAATACATGTTTAATATAGATGAATAAAATATAAAACAATGTGAGAAAGCTGATGGATGTGAGTGAAATGTGTAGCACTGAAATCCTCGGCTTCCTGGAAGCCGTATCCTGATGCATTTGGCCTTGGCATCTATAGTTCAAGCTGCACTTTTCCTTGTGCGCCAGAACTGATACTCGATTAAGGACTCCAAGTGGTGTTGAGACACATTTGATTTGATTTTCACTTGTATTAAAAAAAATGTATAAATTTGTGGATAATTTCCAGTAGTGAAAAAACCAACTGGAATCGTACAATCTCAAGGGCACAGATGCATCCCAAGAATTACGGCCTTAAAAAAACGGAAGTCATGTGAGTCTTGTGACTTATCCTATTGATAATAGATAGTCTAGGTCAGTGATCCCAACCCTGGTCCTCAAGTACCTCTAACACGACAGGCTTCCCAGATATCTGAAGCACAGCATAGGTGATATTATTTGCTGCTCATTGATTGTAGTATTTAGGCTGTAGTTCTCCAAGGTAATCGTTAAAGTCTGGCCTTTCAGTGGTACTTGAGGATCAGGTTTGGGAACCAACCACTTGCTCTAGGTCATAAAATAGATCATTAATGATGGTGGTGAACCATGTCAGAATTCCAATTACTGAGTTGTAGTTGTAAACCTGGGATGCAGGAATGACTGCACTGCAGACTGAAGAGGGATAAATCCAAGTGATTTATTGAACAAAGGGTGAATACGGGTCTGGACAACAGTCAGTTGGATGGGGCAGGAGCGGTGCTGGACAACAGAAAGATGGACGGGATAGGAACTGGACTGGAAGGGACAGGAACTGGGCTGTACAACAGACAGATGAACAGGACTGCACAACAGACAGGACAGGAAGGGGCTGGACAACGGACAGATGAACGGAACAGGAATGGTGCTGTACAACAGACAGATGGACAGGATCGGAACTGGGCTGGATGGGTTAGGAACTGGGCTGACAACAGACAGATGAATGTGTCAGGAACTCTAGTAGGGCAAGTCCACAGCAGCGAGGTAGCAAGTGTCTCTGCAAGACTGGGTCTTGGAGCAGGGACACTGGGGGGGTCTTGGCAACACTGGAGCAAGTCAGGCAACACTGGAACAAGGCAGGGATCTCAGCAACACAGGAGCAAGGCGAGGGTCTTGGGCACAGGAAGCAGAACACACAGGAGCTTGGAAACAGGTTACTCCAGTTCAGAATTCTACCTCAATGCAAAGGCACTGTTATCTGGAGTTCCACCCTTAAATAGGGAGACCTAGGATCTTGCAGGACAGGAGAAGTTCCACATGTGGGTTGCTAGCTGGAAAAATCTGAGATGGATTTCAGGGCATGGCTCCCACACAAGGCCAGTAAGGAGGTGAAAAATCAGGAGTGGATGTACATCCCAGGGGTGCCAGCCTGGGCACAGGGCTGATTCACTGGCAGCTATGATATCCAAATAATAGAATCATTAGTCTGTGAGAAAATATCATCCAACACAATGTTGACTCATGTCATTGAGATAAGACTAATCCTTTGTTATAATTACTTTCATTTTTTTTATAGTTTAGCATTTTTAATTTCAGGTTAATCGGAACAAGTGACATGTCTACTTCCAATATCCCATTTTAAGATAACAGGAACTGACTGCTATTTTTCTGTTGGCATCAGTATTGTGATGTGTTTTGTTATTCAGAAACGTCTTTATACTCATCACTAATTTCAGTAGTGATTATTTAATTATTTGTAGTCATTCTCCTATTACGTTTTCTCTTAATACTGAAATATTTTTCATATTTATGGATACGAGTTGAGTAATGGACCATTTGCCACACTGTAGGAAGGAATGCTTGTGTACTGTGTATAGGAGATATTTTGGGAAGATAGTTGGAGAAGATTGAGTTATTACAACGTAGCTCGCTATGCTTAACTCAAGCTGGCATTTTACAAAGAATACCGGCTCAGAAGTCCTGTGTTAAGTGAATTTTCTTTTGCAAAATCACTTAACACTGTAAAATAATTAGATTAAAAAATCCTTTCGTTATATCTGGTCCCACATTGTATGGGCATGGGCTATCCATTAGCTCAGCTTTCTGTATGCAGCAGATCCCTAGGAACAAATAGTGAGAGGTTAAATGTAAATAGCAAGATCCTTTGTGCAAATCAAAAATAGGACAAAGCTCTTTCTAAAGAAAAATAAGGCCTCGATGAGCTTGTATATGCCCATACGTTCCTTCTTTCTAATGTATATTGTTTCCCCAACAACCAACACAGACTCAATATATGGACAAAGAAACATTAGGGAGCGTGAAAGGATGGATGAGAAGTAGGGATGGGCGTTCGGTTCGATGCATTCGAGAGTTCGCATCGAACATCGGATGTTCGCTAGTTCGCGAACTGCAAACATTTCTGCGTGTTCGTCTCGAGTTCGCCCACAATGCACCACTATGGACCACAATGCAGTTTTCCACTTCCCTGAAGCTTGTAATTGGCTAGAGCCACGGACCTGACCACAAGACAGGTGCAAGACTATGCCAATCACGGCTCAGAGTCCTGATTGGGAAAATGTTGCCCAATCATGGGCTCACAGAGCTAAGTCCCGCAGCACACTATATAAGGCTTCAACCCAGCCCAGCCAGCACGTGTTTTTCTGCAGGAGTGAGAGGAGATTGTTTTGTCAGTGTGTCTTCTCACTGCCAGTGACAGCTACTGGGGGGTCTCACTTGTTGCAGATATCTGGGAATTGGTGGAAAGTGTATCTTCTTAGTCAGTGACAGCAGCAATTTGGGGGGCTCACTTATTGCAGATATCTGGGAATTGGTGGTGGAAAGTGTGTCTTCTCAGTCAGTGACAGCAGCAATTTGGGGGGCTCACTTGTTGCAGATATCTAGGAATTGGTGGTGGAAAGTGTGTCTTCTCGGTCAGTGACAGCAGCAATTTGGGCAATCACTTGTTGCAGATATACTATATTGCCAAAAGTATTCGCTCACCTGCCTTGACTTGCATATGGATGAGTGAGCAAATACTTTTGGCAATATAGTGTATCTGGGAATTGGTGGAAAGTGTGTCTTCTCAGTCAGTGACAGCAGCAATTTGGGGGGCTCACTTGTTGCAGATATCTGGGAATTAGTGGAAAGTGTGTCTTCTCAGTCAGTGACAGCAGCAATTTGGGGGGCTCTCTTGTTGCAGATATCTGGGAATTGGTGGTGGAAAGTGTGTCTTCTCAGTCACTGACAGTCAGCTATCAGGGGGTGTCACATACTTCCATAAAATTTCTGTGAATTGTAATCTGTGTCTTCTCAGTCACTGACAGTCAGCTATCAGGGGGTGTCACATACTTCCATAAAATTTCTGTGAATTGTAATCCGTGTCTTTTCAGTCACTGACAGTCAGCTATCAGGGGGTGTCACACACTTCCATAAAATATCTGTGAATTGTAATCCGTGTCTTCTCAGTCACTGACAGTCAGCTATCAGGGGGTGTCACATACTTCCATAAAATTTCTGGGAATTGTAAAATGTGTCTTCTCAGTGCCAGCTATTGGGGTCTCACTTCTAGCAGATATCTGGGAATTGTTGTAATCTGTGTCTTGTCACTGCTGCCAGCTATCAGGGTGTCTCGCTGAGTTATAGCAGAGTTCTGCATATCTCCAATCTTTATACCAGAGTTGAATCAGAGTTCTGCATATCTCCAATCTTTATACCAGAGTTGAATCAGAGTTCTGTATATCTTTAATCTATATATCACTCACCATGTCCGAAAGACCAAAAAGGACAGGCAGACGCTCCCAGACACAGATAAGAGGGCAAGCAGCCTCTGTGTCGGAAGGCAGTGCCCCAGGTCATCGTGGACGTGATGCATCCTCTGCAGGGGCGCGCTTGTCCTTTCTAACTGGTGCTGGCCATATTATGCAGCAGGAACAAACAGAGGATTTGGTGGATTGGCTAACCAGGCCATCCTCATCCTCCGAGTCCTCTGCCAGCCAGGCTTGTAGTGGTTCATAGTCCACCTCAGCTGCCAAAGCATCTTATGCAGCCTCCATGTCCACAGCTTCTCCTGCCGTAGCCTCACCACCATACACAGAGGAGTCAGCTGAATTGTTTGACTACAATGACAGTGACATGCTGCATGAGTATGCGCAGCAACTCCAGTGCTCTGATTCAAACTCTGAGGTTGAGGAAGGGAGTAAAATTAGCCTTGAGGGAGGGGGTGCCAGCAGTGACACACAAACAACTGACACTCATGTTGCCCCAACAGCTGCAGCATACTGCCAGGTTGGCTCCAGTGATGAGGAGATAGGGGGTGATGACGATGATGAGGTCACTGACTCCACCTGGGTGCCTGATCGAACAGAGGAGTCAAGTGAGGAGGAGGACAACAAAAACGAGGCACAACGACCTCTATGACCAACCATAGCCAGTCCAAGGCATCAGATGTCAGAGCTGCTCAGGTGCAAAGCGCTGTTGTATCACAGCACACGTCCGGGTACTCTCCTGTCTGGGAGTTCTTCATGAAATGTGCAGCAAACCACTGCGTTGCTATTTGTAAGCTATGTGAGAAGAGGGTCAAGCGTGGGAAAGACACCGGAAACTTCGGTACCACGTGCTTGAGGCAACATATGACCACCTGGCACGCATCCCGTTGGCGCAACACTTTGCGTAGGTCCACCTCACCTGTCTCTACCCCCACTTTATGTCCTGCCATGTCATTGACTCCAACCTCCACTGATAGGGATGATGATACAGTAATGGGTGTACCAGGTCCTCCCTCAGAATGTGACAGCATCCCATCACCAGCTGCAGATTTACGCACTCAGATTTCGTTGCCCCAGCTGCTGCAGCGTAAGAAAAAATATAGTCCCAACCATCCCCATGCACAGTGTCTAAATGCCAGCTTGGCAAAATTACTCACATTACAGCTGCTGCCTTTCCAGCTGGTGGACTCTGCCTCCTTCCGTAAATTTGCAGAATGTGCTGTACCACAGTGGCACGTTCCGAAACGCCAGTACTTTTCACGGAAGGCCATTCCAGCACTATACCAGCACCTTGAAGACAATGTTATGGAGTCATTGGGAAATGCAGCTCAGCAGCAAGGTGCATATCACTTTAGTAGATACGTGGTCCAGCAAGCATGGATAGGGCCGTTACATTTCCTTCACGGCACACTGGGTAACTCTGCTTGCAGCTTTGAGGGATCCAGGACAGGGCTCTGTGCTGGAGCTTGCTCATCCACCACGCCTCCAGAAAGCTGCTTGTATGAGGTCTGTCTCCTCCACCACCTCATCCTCTTTCTCTGTCTCTGGCCAAGTGGCAGTTAAACCGATGCGTGGCAAAGGCTACGCAATGGCTCAAGCAAAAAGATGCCATACTGTGCTTGAGCTTATTTGTTTAGGGGACAGGAGCCACACCGGGCCAGAAATTCTGTCAGCTCTGCAGGGGCAGGTGCAGAGATGGTTAACACCACGCCAGCTTCAGCTGGGAATTGTCGTCTGTGATAATGGCAGCAACCTTCTCTCCGCCCTACGCCTGGGTAAGTTGACGCATGTACCATGCCTAGCACACGTCCTAAATCTGGTGGTACAGCATTTCCTAACCAGGTACCCAGGGCTGGCAGAGCTTTTCAGCTAGGTCAGAAAAGTCTGTAGCCACTTCAGATGGTCATTCCCAGCAAGTGTTCAAAGAGAATTCCACCTTCCCACAAACCGTCTGATCTGTGAAATGTCCACCAGGTAGAACTCGACATTGGCAAGGCTGCAGCATCTGCACAAGCAGCAGAGGGCCATCAATGAATACCTGTGTGAGTATGGCACAAGGACAGGTTCAGGTCAACTTGTTCCCCCCGCCCGCAGTGGCTTATGATCAAGGATGCATGCACTGTACTGTCCCCATTTGAGGAGGCAACGAGGGTGGTGAGCAGGGACAGTGCATGCATCAGTGACACAATTCCTTTAGTGTTCCTGCTGGAGCGCACTCTGCGGGGAATTATAGATGTGGCAGTAGAGGCAGAGCAGCAGGAGGAAGAGGAGGACTTCCCTAGCTCTCAAGGCCCCAGTCTTTACGCACACAGCATTCCTGCGGGTCCTCAGATCAGACAGGAGGAGGATGAGGAGGATGAGGAGGAGGAGGAATATTTAAGTAGTGGGAGCATTGAAGGTGGGGATTCCTCAAGGGAGGGTTTTGTGTGCCCACAAACCCAAGGACTAGTACATTGTTGGGAGGAGGAAGTGCACGATACGGTCATCCTCAGTGACCGGGAACACTCGGAAGCTAATGCCACCTCCAACCTATGCTGCATGGGTTCCCTTATACTGCAAAGCCTGCTAACGGACCCCAGTATTTGTGCTATCAAGGAGAGGGATCATTACTGGTTGGCAACCCTTCTTGATCCACGATACAAGGGTAAGGTTGCAGAGCTCATCCTGCCCTCACAGAGGGAGCACAGGATGAAACAGCTTGAGGACGCCCGGCCTAAAGCAACACTTGTGTACCACCTTTCCAGGCACTGGTAGGTTGCCAAGTGATGAGACAGGTGCTTCTGAGGCTGCGGTTGATCAGAGGAAGAGCGATGAAGGGGGGCCCTTGACTGATGCCTTTTTAAATTTTTTTAGTCCACGACGCCCAGGGACGTCAAATGTAGGCACCCATTGCCAGCGTCTTCACCGTATGGTGCAGGACTACCTAGGGGCAAGGGCAGACCTGGATACCTTTCCAGCAGATGATCCACTGGCTTACTGGGTGTTGAGATTGGATCACTGGCCAGAACTTAGCCAATATGCCATGCAGTTACTAGGTTGCCCTTCATCCAGCGTGCTTTCTGAATGGACGTTTAGTGCCGCTGGAGGTTTTGTCACAGACAAAAGAGTGCATCTGTCCACCGACTCTGTAGACCGGCTGACATTTATAAAAATGAATCAGTCCTGGATCAGTAGCTATCACTTTCCTGATGCTGAATACTGATGTAACTGAATAGATCGGGGATCTCGTCTACATTCCCAAAACCTCCACCACTGCACTCTTCCACAATACCACAGAGGGGTTACTGTATAATGCCACTTGCTGGCCTGGCACTAAAGGCACAATATTTGGGTGCACTGACGCCTTTACCAGATTCATATCTTTTTAATATACAGTGGCAAGAAAAAGTATGTGAACCCTTTGGGATTACGTGCAGTTTTGCAAGAATTGGTCATAAAATGTGCTCTGATCTTCATCTAAGTCACAACAATTTGAAAAACACTGTCTGCTTAAAATAATACAACACAAACATTATATGTTTTCATGTTTTTATTGAACAGAACATGTAAACATTCACAGTGCAGGGTGGAAAAAGTATGTGAACCTTTGGGCTTAATAACTGGTTGACCCTCCTTTGGCAGCAATAACCTCAACCAAACGTTTCCTGCAGTTGCAGATCAGACCTGCACAACGATCTGGAGTAATTTTGGACCATTCCTCTTCACAAAACTGTTTCAGTGTAGCAATATTCTTGGGATGTCTGGTGTGAATCGTTCTCTTAAGGTCATGCCACAGCATTTCAATTGGGTTGAGGTCAGGACTCTGACTGGACCACTCCAGAAGGCGTATTTTGTTTTGTTGAAGCCATTCTTTTGTTGAATTACTTGTATGCTTTGGGTCATTGTCCTGTTGTATCACCCATCCTCTGCGGAGCTTCAGTTGGCGGACAGATGGTCTTACGTTTTCTTGCAAAATGTCTTGATAATTATTATTATTATTATTATTATTATTCTTTATTTATAAAGCGCCAGCATATTCCGCAGCGCTGTACAATAAGCACAGTATAGACAGGGTTATAATACATTGAACAACATTTGACAAACAGTACAGGAGGAGATGAGGGCCCTATTCCCGTAGGAACTCACAATCTGGGAGGGTTGGGGTTGGAAACAGGAGGAGAGGACTGTAAGGTGAGAGTGATTGATGGTTGCGTCAGTGAGTTGGGTGGTAGGCTTCCCTAAATAGGAATGTTTTAAGGGAGCGTTTGAAGGAAGAGAAGTTAGGGGAAAGTCTGACAGTACGAGGCAGAGCGTTCCAGAGAGTGGGGGCTGCGCGTGAGAAATCCTGCAGTCTATCATGGGAAGAGGTGATGCGGGGAGAAGCTAGGCGCATGTCACTGTTTGACCTTAGGGAGTGGGCTGGGGTGTATTTGGTTATTAGTGAGGACAGGTAGTGGGGAGCTGAGTTAGTGAGGGTTTTGTAGGTAAGGATAAGGATTTTGAACTTAATTCTGCAGTGGAAACCAAATTGATAAACTTTGGAATTCATTTTTCCATCAATGACAACAATCCATCGAGGCCCTGAGGCAGCAAAGCAGCCCCAAACCATGATGCTCCCTCCGCCATGTTTTACAGTGGGGATGAGGTTTTGATGTTGGTGTGCTGTGCCTTTTTTTCTCCACATAGTGTTGTGTGTTTTTTCCAAACAACTCAAATTTGGTTTCATCTGTCCACAGAATATTTTGCCAGTAGTGCTGTGGAACATCCAGGTGCTCTTTTGCAAACTTCAAACGTGCTGCAATATTCTTTTTGGACAGCAATGGCTTCCTCCGTGGTGTCCTCCCATGTACTCCATTCTTGTTTAATGTGTTGCTTATTGTAGATGTGTCAACAAAAATGTTAGCATGTGACAGAGATTTCTGTAAGTCTTTAGCTGACACTCTAGGATTCTTCTTTACCTCATTAAGCATTCTGCGCTGTGCTCTTGCAGTCATATTTACAGGACGACCACGCCTAGGGAGCGTAGCAACAGTGCTGAACTTTCTCCATTTGTATACAGTCTGTCTTACCGTGGACACGTGAACATGAAGGCTTTTGGAGATACTTTTGTAACCCTTTCCAGCTTCATGCAAATCAACAATACTTGATCGTAGGTCTTCTGAGAGCTCTTTTCTGCGAGGCATGGTTCACATCAGGCAGTGCTTCTTGAAACCATTAAACCCAAAACTGGTGTGTGTTTTTAAAGGGCAGGACAGCTTTCGGCAACAGATCCAATAATATCACACTGATTGGACTCAAGGTTGGCTCACTCCTGGCTCCAATTAGCTCTTGGAGAAGTCATTAGGCTAGGGGTTCACATACTTTTTCCACCCTGCACTGTGAATGTTTACATGTTATGTTCAATAAACACATGACAACATATAATGTTTGTGTTGTATTATTTTAATCAGACTGTGTTTTTAAAATTGTTGTGACTTAGATGAAGATCAGAGCACATTTTATGATCAATTCATGCAAAACTCCACGTAATCCCAAAGGGTTCACATACTTTTTCTTGCCACTGTAGGACCGCATGGTCCACCCCTGCTTTCTTCCACAATACCACAGAGGGGTTACTGTATGATGGCACTTTCTGCCACCAAAGGCACAATATTTGGGTGCACTGCCACTGCCGCCTGTACCAGATTCATATCCTCAGAGGGGTTACTGTGTGACGGCACTGTTGCCGACTCTAAAGGCCTAATATTAAAGCACCTATTGTCACTTTCATCCAAAGCCTGCATAAGTTTCACAATAATTTAGCCAAAAAAAACACTAAACTTGTTCTGCGTGTCCTAAAAGGTCTCCCCTTTTCATACAGGCTGCCGCCCCAAGCAGTTGTTTATGGATAGATTAAAGGAAAACCATTTACCATCATTTGAAATGTAATTTTTTGGTTTTTACATATTTCTACTCATCCAAAAAATCTGCCACTTCACAGGCAGGTTACGGGGACCTCCTAGGCACGATATTTGAAGGAATTTTTCGTTTTTATTTTTAACCCTTATTTCATGGAAAACTCACTGTTCCTTTAAAAACGTTTTTTTTTTACTTTTTTCCTTGTTCCCTGTCCCCCAGGGCACTACCCGGACCCCCATACACCTTTTATGGCAAATATCTTGCATATATGCCCTCTTGGAGGGCACTCTAAAAAACAAACGTTCGAGTCCCATTGACTTGCATTGGATTCGAACTATGTTCGCACGCGAATGCGAACTTTGGGTATTGTTCGGGTTCAACGGCGAACCGAACTCGAGCGAATTTGGCCCATCTCTAAGGCAAACTAGGTAAACTAAAAAAATGGTCGGAGCTGTGACAATTGAGTTTTAATGTGGATAAGTGCAAGATAATGCACCTGGGGCGTAAAAACCCAAGGGCTGAATATAGAATATTTGATACAGTCCTAACCTCAACATCTGAGGAAAGGGATTTAGCGGTTATTATTGCAGAGGATCTAAGGGTAAGTAGTCAATGTAATAGAGCAGCAGGAAATGCTAGCAGAATGCTTGGTTGTGTAGGGAGAGGTATTAGCAGTAGGAAAAGAGAAGTGCTCATGCCACTGTACAGAGCACTGGTGAGACCTCACTTGGAGTACTGTGTGCAGTACTGGAGACCGTATCTCCAGAAGGATATAGACATCTTAGAGAGAGTTCAGAGAAGGGCTACTAAAATGGTGTACGGCTTGAAGGAGAAAAGTTACCAGTAAAGGCTTAATGATCTTAACATGTATAGCTTGGAAAAAAGACGAGACACAGGACATATGATAGAAACATTTAAATATGTAAAGGGAATCCACAAAGTAGAGGAAGGGAGTATATTTAAAAGGAAACAAAGTAGCAAAACAAGTGGACATAGTCTTAGATTGGAGGGGCAAAGGTTTAAAAGTAACATCAGGAAGCATTATTTTACTGAGAGGGTGGTGGATACATGGAACAGCCTTCCAGTTGAAGTGGTAGAGGCCAAAACAGTGATTGAATTTAAGCAAGCATGGGATAGGCATAAGGCTATCCTAAACAAAAGATAAATCCAGGTAAAGTATCCATGTAATTGGGTAGACTAGATGGGCCGAAAGGTTCTTATCTGCCGACAGATTCTATGTTTCTAATACGAAGCATGTTTTTGAACATCTTAAAAGTCTATAGTGTCTAATATCATAACATGAGGTCCAGTAAAGGTGAATTAAAAAAGTCAGATTTACTACAAATTTGATTGATAATGTATAAATATCTAGTAATAAACTTGTATATGGGGAGGCGTGGCCGGAACACAGAGAGAGCTGGATGTGTGAGTGCTGAGCTCCCAGGCCCGAGTGCACAGATTGTCATTTCGGGGCAGAAATAACAGCAATGGCACAGCGGAAAAAGACACTTACTACCCCAGGACTCTCGGGGACTGTGGGGACCCAACGCCGATCCTCCATTTTACCGTTCTTGGGAGATACATCTCAGCCGCGGACCTCCGGTAAGGGATCCAAAATGGCGCCCGGCGACTCAGATCAGGAGGCCTCCCCGCCACGATTAGATTCAGCAATAAAAGGGAGCGATATGGACCATGAACTGCGGGCCTTATTACAGAGTTTGTCGACCAAAACGGATTTGGCTGCTCAGTTTACTCAAATGGAGCGTAATTTTAATACGAAATTTGATGAACTGGGGTCTGATTTGAAGCAGTTGGGAGGCCGCGTAGTGGACTTGGAAGAGGACAGAGATGCGTTATTTCTCATGTGGAACGTTTAAATGGTCAAATGCTAACGCAAGCTAAACAGTTGGCCACGCTGCATACAACACCTGGATGATGTTGATAATAGAGGCAGACGAAACAATCTCCGCATAAAGGGTTACCCGGAAGCAGACTCTGGCAAGGAAGATGTTAAAGAGCTACTCCGTGGTCTGTTTAATGATATCCTAGCTCGATCTGGAGAGGAATTATTAGTTCTGGGTAGAGCTCACCATGCACTGCGGCCGAGGGGATCACAAAATGTTAATATTATCTGTCGCTTGCAAGATTTTACACTGAAAGAGGAAATTCTCAGAGCAGCACGCAAAACTTCGGAAATTAAAGTGGACGGTCAAGTGATACTTTTCTTCCAAGATGTTTCCTGGACCACTTTACAGGCACGGAGGGCTCTGAAACCGTTAACTGAAGCGCACCAGGAACGTGATATTCGTTACCGATGGGGATTCCCACTATCTTTACAGGAGACGCATAACAACCAAGTTCATTCTGTTGCATGTCCTGAGGACATTCCGGACTTTGTGCGTGTTTTTGGACTCCCAGAAGTCGACATCCCAGACTGGTATGGTTCGCCATCTGACACTCTACCCTTCCCACAGCGACCCCGCTGGACTCAACAGGCGAAAAAAAAACGTAAAGGCAAGCCCTCTGCAGTGGCCCCTTCTGAGCCTGATCCAGAACCATGAGGGAAGCCCTTGCTTTTGCTGCCATTGACATTTGAAAGTTTATACGCTTTTTTGATATTTTCTGCCCCCTTGCAAAAAATTTTTTGATTGAATGCGCTTGGTTCCGGCAACCGAGACAGTCGGATGAGACTCTTGCTCGGCACCCAGAATTTTTGGAAAATTCTGAGACTTTCTCGGCTGCCTCCTGAGTGGTGTTTTTTTTTTATGTCCTCTGATGGGTTTTCCCACTATCAGAGGTCTACACTACCTCAATTTTTTTCTAGTTTTGTGTTGTTATTGTTGTTTGTTTTTAGATTATTTTTTTTTGGTGATCACTTGTACTATTTGCTATGCTACTAGGGGGTATGGGCAAGGTCCCGGTCTCTGACGCCCTCCTCTCTCACTATATTAAATGGCTAATTTAAATTTGATTTCTATGAATGTCCGAGGTCTTAATATGCCTGCCAATCGCTCGAAGGCTCTTGCAGAATTCCAGAGGTTGAAAGGTGATGTTATTTTTGTTCAGGAAACACATTTTAGAGAGGGTTCCGCACCAGGGTTTCGCAATGCTCGCTATCCGACGGGCTATTTTAGCAATTTTGGGGAGACAAAATCTAGGGGGGTTGCCATTCTATTTGCGCGACATGTGCCTTTTACTCTGCAAGATGTGGTAACGGACCCGCAAGGTCGATTTTTGATGGTTAACCCCTTAAGGACCCCTGACGTACCCTGTACGTCCTGTCCACAGGTCTCCCTTAGACCCGCGGACGTACAGGGTACGTCAGCGGCGCCTAGTCCCCCTTCCCCCGATACTCACCTCCCTCGCTGGATCCCACGGCGATCTGGCAGGGAGGAAGCCTGCCCATGTGATTTACATGGGCAGGCGAGGCTGATGACGTCGCCACGCTGCGTGGTGACGTCATCAGCAGGCGTCCCCATGCAATTCAATGGAGGGGAGGGGGGGCTCCTTCGGAGCCCTCTATCTCCCCAACCATTGAAGCTAGGGAGATGCCGTTTGCACTGCTGGAGAGGGGAGAGTCTTCCCTTTACAGCGGTGTATGGCATTAACCTTTTTGCTGCTGAATTGCGTTTCAGCGGTAATTGGCGCCAAAATGCGATTCGAACCTGGAGGGGGGCTGACATCTTGGATGTCAGCCAAGCCTCCAGGTCCCCCCCCACCCACTGACAACCTCACCATATGTGTGAGGATGTCAGTGGGCCAGTTAACCATCTAGCTGCCATGTAGAGATAAGGGGATCCTAAGTATCCCTTTATCTCCTGATCCATGGCAGCTAGATGGTCATATTTGACATCATTTGAAATGCCTGATTATGGCCTTTCCAATGATATCAAACATGACCAGGTTTGGTTTTAAATTTTTTTTAAAATAAATAAAAAAAATAATAAAAAAATTAAATGAAATAAAAAAATGTTTTTTTCTTTAAAGTTTTTTTTGTCTGGGGGGGGGGGGTTAATTAAATAGGACCTAGGCTTTCATCTAAAAATAATTAGCACAAAATGGTCAGAATGAGCGCAGCGCACATAGGTGAACGGTCTCAGCAGTGAAGGGGTTAAAAAGCAAACGCATGTAAATATTGGGTATTTCTAGTCTCGGGACAAAATTTTGAACCTATTTAGCCGGGGTATTTTTGGGTGGTTGTAGATTTTGGGGATTAAATTACGAAAAAGTGTGTTTTTACCATTTTTTCATCATATTTCATATTTTTTTTATAGTAAATTATTCGATATGATGGAAATAATGGTATTTCTAGAAAGTCCATTTAATGGCGGGAAAAAGGGTGTATAATATGTGTGGGTTGAATAAACGAGTAAGAGGAAAATTTGACCTAAACACTAACAGCGCAGAAACGTAAAAACAGCATCGGTCACTAAAAGACGGATTTGTGTAAAACCGCCCGGTCACTAAGGGGTTAAAGGGATGTTGGGCAATACTAAGTTAACTTTTGTAAATGTTTACCTGCCGAACCGCTTGCAAACCAAATGTCTCCGAAAAGTGTTACGACGTTTGTCCGAGTTTCAGGAAGGTTTTGTGGTTTTAGGGGATGATTGCAATGTTTCATTAGATATGCCGGCAGATTGTGTCCAGGGTGGGGGATCGTCTCTTCCCTTTCTACAGGTCCAATTTCGTAAACTCTTGTCAGCGGACCGTCTGATAGATTGTTGGCGTCTCAGTAATCCAGCAGTAAAGGACTACACATTTTATTCACATGCCTTTAAGAAGTATTCTAGAATAGACTATTTTTTTGTGGAACATAGGGCTTTGGAAATGGTACGCAGTTGCAAAATAGGACCCATAACATGGTCGGACCATGTTATCTTTATCTTTAGCCCTACCTAATTTAGTGCGAACGGAGAATGCCTGGCGTTTGAATGAGTCATTGCTTTCTGATCCCATGACGCGAGCGGAGGTGACTGCCTCCTTAGAGAATTACTTCCTTGAAAATGACACAGATGATGTAACACCCGCGATGGTTTGGGAGGCTCACAAGTGTGTTTTGAGAGGTGCTTTTATCCAGTTGGGCTCCAGGCGCAAGAAGGAAAGGACCGCTAGAACGGAGGAATTGCTGTGGAAGATCACGGCCTTAGAACTGACGCATAAATCTGACCTAGATCCTGACTCATTCCGACGATTAGTTCTCTTAAGAGCTGACTTAGCTAAATTAACGAATGCACAGGTGGCTCGGGCCCTTACACTGACGAAATATGCTTACTACACCCAAGGGAATAAATGTGGCAGGCTACTTGCACGTGCTCTGAAGAAACGATATCAAGCTACTTTTATCCAGAAACTGCGTACTAGCACGGGATCCGAGGTCAATACGACCCGAGACATTGCGGAAGCCTTCCATGCTTATTACCAAACTTTATATAATATTGATGAGAGTAGGGTCCCTGAGCATATAGTGGACTCGTTTTTGGCTAAGACGATTAAAACTACTTTACCGCATAATGTTAGCCGACAATTAGATAACCCGCTTACATTAGAGGAATTTACGGAGGCTTTAAAATTAACGCCCTTGGGTAAAAGCCCGGCCCTGACGGGTTTACGGTGCTATATTATAGGACTTTCGGGTCTATTCTGGGCCCTAGATTTGTTAATGCTTTTAACTCTATTTCGGATACCTTTCCTATTCCACCTGCGACGCTCCTCGCCTCTATCTCTGTGATACCGAAACCGGATAGAGACCCGTTAGATTGCGCTAATTATAGACCCATATCTTTAATAAACGTTGACTTAAAATTGTTTACGAAAATACTGGCTTTACGACTTAAGCCTCTCCTGACTTCAGTGATTCAACGAGACCAGACGGGCTTTGTACCGGGCAGGGAAGCCCGTGATAATACTATTCGTACCGTCTCCCTCATCCATCATGCTTCCAGGATGGATCAGCCTTTGTTAGTCCTCCCGGTTGAGGCTGAAAAAGCATTTGACCGAGTGGACTGGTCTTATCTTTTTCGGATGTTGGAGAGGAGGGTTTTGGTGATCGATGGTGTTCGTGGTTGCGGGCGCTGTATGACTGCCCTCAGGCATGAGTGCGGGTTAATGGCAGACAATCGACTCCGTTGACGATACATAATGGGACTCGACAAGGGTGCCCTCTGTCCCCTCTCCTATTCCTGCTGTATCTGGAACCCCTACTGCAAGCAATTAGAGATAATCCGGCGATTCGAGGAGTAACTGTTCCGGGACAGGAGCTCAAGGTGGCCGCATTTGCGGATGACCTGTTGTTCACCTTGACGGATCCCCTTTCATCGGTGTCGGCTTTGATGACGGAATTAGATGCGTTTCGCAGCTTTCTCGGGATATAAAATTAACGTGCTGAAGAGTGAGTTTTTAGGGGTAAACCTTTCACGAGTCATGACTGAAAGTATTCGTCATACCTATGGAATGCGGTGGGTTCCAGAGGGACTTAAATATTTAGGAATACGCTTATCGTCGGACCTAGACAAATTATTTCAGTTGAATTACGTTTCTCTGTTGCAACAGATCAAGGGGGACTTACGTAACTGGAACTTACCCCATATTTCATGGTTGGGAAGGATCAATGTCTTACGGATGAATATATTACCTCGACTGTTATATTTGTTCCAAACCCTCCCTATTACTGTACCTCAGACATTTTTCTCTGATTTGCGACAGACATTTACAGGCTATGTTTGGAGGCGGAAGAGGACGAGGATATCTTACAGTGAATTGACAAGACCGGTGGGAAGGGGTGGTCTGGGCCTGCCCCATGCTTATTTTTACTATCTAGCAGCGGTTTTTTCTATACTATACGGCTTGGCCAAAGGAACGATGGGTAAGCTTTGGGAAAATGTGTTACAGGCAGGAATTGCTTGTCCATTGTCCTCCTTGCCCTGGCAGTCGGCACCGCTGGCAAACCTGGGGCTTCGGTCACACCCGCTACTGAGCACACTGCTAAGGCTGTGGAGGAAACATGGAGTGGCGTTAGGACTGACTACACTGACTTCCCGCTTGACACCTTTGACTCACAATCCCCTGTTCCCACCGGGACTGACCCCAACATTTTTGGATGGGTTACTACCAAAACCGTATATACCGCTAGAAGCAGTAGTGGAAGACGACAGATTGCTCCCCCTGGACCGATTGGTGGCCCCAGAAATAGCGAACAAGTCTATGGTGAAGTTCCAATATGCCCAACTAAGTCACTTTATTCGCTCTACTACGTGGTTGACAGAGGGGTTGCCTCCATTGGCCCCCTTTGAGACCTTCTGTACCGATAAGAATAGATATGGACATATTGTCTTGAATCTTTATTCATACATAATGAGAGGGGCCTATAAAATTGATTCTCCGTTGCTACTTAAGTGGGAAACAGATTTAGGAGTAGATATTTCGGCTGAGGAATGGTCCAGGGCTTTCGAACTTACATACTTTGCATCCAGGAGTCAGGCGCTTCGTGAATCGAATTGTAAATTGTTTATGAGATGGTATCTTACCCGTCTGTTTTACATGCTATGGATCCATTGTTGCCTGATATCTGTTGGAGGTGTAAAGTGGCCAGAGGTAACTATGTCCACATATGGTGGACTTGCCCGAAAATTCAAAACTTCTGGTCAGATGTTGCACACGAGATATCGCGTTTAGGGGGCCTGGAAGTGGAATTTACTCCCTCTGCCTATTTGCTTAATGTACTGCCCTTTTCGATGCTCTCCTTTAAAAACTCGCTTCTGGCAATTCTGTTAACCGCAGCGAGGGCACTGATTCCGTTATATTGGAGGAGGGAATGTGCACCCACCGTCAGGGATTGGGTTCTGAGGGTGGAGAGGGTCAGAGCTTTAGAAGAAGCGCACTACAATAGTTTGGGTAAAAATGAGGAATTTTATGCGATCTGGCGTCCCTGGTCCTCGAACCTTCGCTCAATAACGGTCTCAGACAGGCCACCGGTGGGGGAACAAGAGGTCTAGTAAAGATAATCGACCGGTTATGGAGGGGCAGAGGTGAATTTAGATCCGAGCCTGGGCTTTGTTGTCTTGACATATCATTCTGGTACTAGCTTTACTGCTGTTTATTTAAGGATACGATGATCACCTTTTTAGTTAGAGTTAATTTAGAATTTGTTATATTATAAAATTTCGGCACTGTTTATGACCAAGAGGCACTTTGATTGTATTCTACATTATTGTGACAATATTGTCTCTTATGCGACTTGTATTTCATACTTTGCCAATAAAAATATTTTACACAAAAAAAAAAAAACTTGTATATGAAAAATAGAACTGCATAAGAGTTTATTTTAACACAATTTAACAAGGTTTAATAGGTGTTACATGTAATTATATCACTGTCAATGAGTTCGGCAGGTACTTGGCAAGTTAAACAAAACCACTAGAATATTATTAACATATTAATGCGGTTGGAGAAATTTCATTGTTAGTTTATCTTGGCAATCATATGATATTTCTAACCGTGTACGTTTCTTCCTATCCGTACCATAAGCATTGCAATTAAATATGGTGGATGCAGGATACATAATGTAAACTAGGGAAGTTATTATTATTGTTTATATATATATATATACAAAACACCAAGAAAGAGCACTCCATATTATTGACCACCTTCTTCCAACATTTTCTGTGACAAAAAAAAACACGGTTTTAAAAATCTTCAAAAAACCTGACTGATGGGGATTCACATCACAAAGCAGATTCGGTCAAGTTAGATAGGACCTGTCAAAGATGGGGTACATTGGCGGTTGTGACAGGCTTAAGCAAATTATGATGATCATACTTTGTGAACTGAATCCCCATAATTTTACCTCAGTCAGATTTTTTGAAGATTTTTAAAACTGTGTTTTTTTTGTCACAGAAAACGATGGAAGAAGGTGGTCAATAATATGGAGTGCTCTTTCTTGGTGGTTTGTATTTAATGTTTTAGATGCACCCGCTTAGTTATGAGGTTGAGTGCAACCTTCTGCTGTTTTGTATTTTATATACAGTATAGAGAGCTGACAACTCTCATTTGGCATGCACCCCTACCTGTTCACAGGTGTCCCACCGTGGCAGCCTATAAAGGCCTAGAGCCTGCTGGGGAGCTCCAGGGTGAGTTGATCCTGTAAGCGCAGACACGGTCATCTGAGATAGGACCTGTCAAAGATGGGGTACATTGGCGACTGTGACAGGCTTAAGCAAATTATGATCATACTTTGTGAACTGAATCCCCATCATTTTACCTCAGTCAGGTTTCTGAAGATTTTCGAAACTGTGTTTTTTCTGTCACAGAAAATGATGGAAGAAGGTGGTCAATAAATATGGAGTGCCCTTTCTTGGTGGTTTGTATTTAATGTCTTAGATGTACCCGTATAGTTTTGTGGTTGAGTGCAACCTTCTGCTGTTTTGTATATATATATATATAAAACAAAACCACGGAGAGAGCACTCCAGACAAACACATTCAAAAACCTGCAACAACCGCTCCATGCATGGGTACATAATACCAGCTTTTACCACATGGTGAAAATTTCATAACTCTGAGCTTTGCTGAATAAAATGGTGGAAATTTGGTTCGCAATGAACGGCCGTGATTTGCTTAAGCCTGCCAACAGCGTCAATGTAATCCACCCTCTGGTGGTAATTTCCACCATTTTATTCAGCAAAGCTCAGAGTTATGAAATTTTCACCATGTGGTAAAAGCTGGTATTATGTACCCACGCATGGAGCTGTTGTTGCAGGTTTTTGAATGTGTTTGTCTGGAGTGCTCTCTCCATGTTTTTGTTTTGTATTTTATTCTGAGACGCACCCGCACTGAAACGCTTAGTTAAGGCTGAGTGCTACCCCCCCTCCATGTTTTTTGTATATATATATATATTCCTATTCCAAGCCAGCTGCTATAGTTAACGAGTGATTTGTCAGGTATAGGGCCCCAGTCATTAATCTTAATATATTTTAAATAGCAGATATTCCAGCCAAGCTGCAAACTTTACTTGCGGCTTGAATGAAACAGCTGCATACCATGATTAATTGTCTCTAGCTGGAGAATAACACGCGATATCAAGGATACACATTATTCTCACCTTAAGATGGTATTTAACACCTTCACTGCCAAGCCATTTCACCCCTGTGTTCTGAGCTCATTGTGACCGTTTTGTGCTCATCATGTTTAAACGCGATTTGAAGACATGTTTTATTGTAGGACCCAGACAAATGATATATCTTTATTTTCAGCAGACTCAGCAGATTCAAAATATATCCTTTTTATTTGTATATGTCGTGTCCTGTAAGAATGCTATAACAAAAAATGTAAAAAAAAAAATTTCCATTCAGATATCAATCATTTGCAGTGTGTAAAAACTTTTTTTCCACATTTTATCATCCAAACCTATGTGGTTTTATATTCTATGGGGCACTCTTGTTAACAAAAATTAGAAATTGGAACCTGTATTTTTCCGAAAAAATTTGCAATTTTAACTAAAACTGAAAAACAGCTTGCATTGTGTTTTATGAATAAAATGACTATATACAGTGGCAAGAAAAAGTATGAACCCTTTGGGATTACGGGAGTTTTGCATGAATTGGTCATAAAATGTGCTCTGATCTTCATCTAAGTCACAACAATTTGAAAAACACAGTCTGCTTAAACAATAAAACACAAACATTATATGTTTTCATGTTTTTATTGAACAGAACATGTAAACATTCACAGTGCAGGGTGGAAAAAGTATGTGAACCTTTGGACTTAATAACTGGTTGACCCTCCTTTGGCAGCAATAACCTCAACCAAACATTTCCTGTAGTTGCAGATCAGACCTGCACAACGATCTGGAGTAATTTTGGACCACTCCTCTTCACAAAACTGTTTCAATGTAGCAATATTCTTGGGATGTCTGGTGTGAATCGCTCTCTTAAGGTCATGCCACAGCATTTCAATCGGGTTGAGGTCAGGACTCTGACTGGGCCACTCCAGAAGGCGTATTTTGTTTTATTGAAGCCATTCTTTTGTTGAATTACTTGTATGCTTTGGGTCATTGTCCTGTTGCATCACCCATCCTCTGCGGAGCTTCAGTTGGTGGACAGACGGTCTTACGTTTTCCTGCAAAATGTCTTGATAAACTCTGGAATTCATTTTTCCATCAATGACAACAATCCGTCCAGGCCCTGAGGCAGCAAAGCAGCCCCAAACCATGATGCTCCCTCTGCCATGTTTTACAGTGGGGATGAGGTTTTGATGTTGGTGTGCTGTGCCTTTTTTTCTCCACACATAGTGTTGTGTGTTTTTTCCGAACAACTCAATTTTGCTTTCATCTGTCCACAGAATATTTTGCCAGTAGTGCTGTGGAACATCCAGGTGCTCTTTTGCAAACTTCAAACGTGCTGCAATATTCTTTTTGGACAGCAATGGCTTCCTCCATGGTGTCCTCCCATGTACTCCATTCTTGTTTAATGTTTTCCTTATTGTAGATGTGTCAACAAAAATGTTAGCATGTGCCAGAGATTTCTGTAAGTCTTTAGCTGACACTCTAGGATTCTTCTTTACCTCATTAAGCATTCTGCGCTGTGCTCTTGCAGTCATCTCTACAGGACGACCACGCCTAGGGAGAGTAGCAACAGTGCTGAACTTTCTCCATTTGTAGACAGTCTGTTTTACCGTGGACACATGAACATCAAGGCTTTTGAAGATACTTTTGTAACCCTTTCCAGCTTCATGCAACTCAACAATTCTTGATCGTAGGTCTTCTGAGAGCTCTTTTCTGCAAGGCATGGTTCACATCAGACAGTGCTTCTTGAATCCAGTAAACCCAAAACTGGTGTGTGTTTTTAAAGGGCAGGACAGCTTTCAGCAACACATCCAATAATATCACACTGATTGGACTCAAGGTTGGCTCACTCCTGGCTCCAATTAGCTCTTGGAGAAGTCATTAGGCTAGGGGTTCACATACTTTTTTCACCCTGCACTGTGAATGTTTACATGTCCTGTTCAATAAACACATGAAAACATATCATGTTTGTGTTGTATTATTTTAAGCAGACTGTGTTTTTCAATTGTTGTGACTTAGATGAAGATCAGAGCACATTTTATGACCAATTCATGCAAAACTCCACGTAATCCCAAAGGGTTCACATACTTTCTCTTGCCGCTGTATAAAACAATGAACTTGATCACAGCGTGGGGAATGAGAAGGTGAATAATGGCAGTGGTATTGCTCATTTTATATGTGACAAATTGACAATGCCATTGCTTTGGAACAAAGAAAAAAAAGGAAAATTTAATTATTATTTTTATTTTTTATTTTATTTTTACACATAACCTGGTCATGTTTGATATCATTGGAAAGGTCATGCTCTGGCCTGTCCAACGAGATCAAACATGACTCTTTATCTCCATGGATTAGGAGATATGGGATCCATATCTATACCGTGGGGATTGCTAGGGGTTAAGACCCTTTCTGACCTCGTTATGCACAATGACATCAGTCACGATGCCCCCCAAAACTAAGGGATTAAGAGAGAGCATCATTGGAAATGACAGACTGTGACCTTTCCAGCCATGCCTCTTTTTTTGTAGCCCCTCTGGATGAGGAGATAGAAGTGTTCAAATGACCCCACTCCCCTCTAAGCATTTACCCTGCTTTGCCAGGTGACACCTGAAAATGATGTCATCGCACCAGTGTGAGGACGTATCTGTGCCAGGAGGGGTCCCACAGAACAGCCTGAATTCAAGGAATCTCCACCGAAGCAGTCGAGGTCTCACCTTGGTTGCGGAAATCCTATAAAGTGTGGAGGACATCCTCAGCATGTTGCAAGGAAACCCCATGGCGTCCCCAAACATATTCCACGGTCAAGGGGGTTAAAAAAAAAGAATACCCTGATAGTAAATGATCCTGCTTTAGAAAAATCACTGAACACTTTAAGAGATCCCGGTCTTAAAAAATGTATTACTTACCTCTGCTCCCAAGCTGCAGAGGATGGTACAATCTGTTAGCCAGGATTACATAAGACTTCATGGAGACCTATTGATTACAGGAGACGATACCATTGGTGGCACACTTCATCAGATGTTACCAGTTAGCCTCTACTTTCTGCTGTTAGTCGAGCTGCTAATATAACACCTTTATCATAATAGAGCCTGCAAAAGGACTCCACTGTCTCTTATTTCTCAGTGTGCTATTATCAGATATAATGATACATAGAGTACTATCTCCTTGGCATATTGTCCATGTGTTATGGTCATTTGTCTAACCATTGTCACAGCCTAGTAGATTGATCCTTAATAGACAGGAAGAAAGGAATGTCATCACTTTGTGCAAATGTTGTCTAGGTAATAAGCAGAAATTCCTACCACTGCTGCATATTAGTGCTCAGCACCATGGCCCCAGCATTAGCCTCCCTGGCAGTCTGTTTTTTTAAAAAATTTGCTGGTCAAAAAGCGCACAAATTATTTTTTTTGCCCCCCTAGCGGTATCCCGAGTGTGGCTCAGGGTTAAATTCCTATGCTGGAAGCGGTAACCCCGAGCAACACTCGGGATGCCGCTGGATACATCACCTGTCCCTGCGCTCCCTCCGTGTCCCCCGCAGTCTCCTCCGGCGATCGCGACCCTCATACTTCCTGGTTCCCTCCTCGCGAGAAGAAAACTAGGAAGTAAAAATGCCGCGATCGCCGGAGGAGACTGTGGGAATCAGCGAGGCAGCGCAGGGAGAGGTGATGTATACAGCCCAAGTGTGGCTCATGGTTACCGCTTTCTGTGGTGAAATTTAACCCCGAGACACACTCGGGATAACAGGCAGGGGGGTTAATTGGGGGTGACCATGGTCAACCATATGCAGTATCATCAGGTGAAATAAGTTAGGACAATTGATATAGTACACTTGAAGACCAAACAGCACAGTTAATGATTTAAAGAAAACGAAATTTGAACAAAACATAAAGAAATTTGTTTTCTCGAAACTGAAACAGAGAAGCATCACTAATTAGGCAGTTGATGTGTTGTAGACAAGTAATATAAAGAAGACAAGAAAATAAAAAAAAATCATAACATCCCATGAAGTTGTAAATTTGGATAGTGGTAGTCAGGCAAATATGATCAATTAACGAGGACATGTTACTGATGTTAATGAGCTGTACATCCATCAAAATTCAATGAGGGCTTTCGCAATGGCTGAGCAAAAGGTCTTTATCATTATAAAACCCTATAACTGTCAAGCAAGGATTTTGTCTTCAGATGCCCCAAGAGCATCCAAGTACCTTTCAAGGTACCAACTGGACCAGATGCTTCTGTTGTTCATTTTGTTACCAGTATTTCTTTAGTCTTGTAAAAAAAAGTGCATTAAATCGCAAAATATCCTGAAATCTCCTATATTCATGCCTGGACTGTTGTCATAAATTAGCCCAGGAAGAGTGGCGAATGGTTTCAAGGTTATTATGGGCAGTCTTGAGTTGTGCCATTTAGAAGGCTAGAGACCATTGCCCATATGTTTGATCAAGGCTCCATCCATATGCTAAAAGGATCTGGATTAAAGAAGTCACCAATCCTATATCTATACCAGTAAATACAACAGCTAGGCATCACTGGACCAATCAGGGAGCGCTTTTGACCTAGTTATTTGCCCATACAACCAATGTGACAGTCGTACATGGGCTGTCATGAAATCAAAACATCAAATAGATGGTCATTGACTAGTGAGGTCCACCATTTACAATGTTTGCCCAAGAGTTTTTTTCCCTAATTCTTTATCTCAGGATATTATATCAGTTTGAGAAGACTTACAGAGATAAAAGGTCTTTAGCGTCTGTAGTGCTGTTTATTGTATCTTTGGACTAGAGATGACATCATACCTTAGATACTGGACAACTGTGGAAATATGTACAGTATATAAAAAAATGGTAGATTTGGGGTCGAGTTGGGGAGAAATGGACACGTACTGCCACATAAGCATAACATACTTGTTTTGACTAATATAAAAAATATATGTTGCTTTTTGTCTGTACCACAAACACATAATGATGGTAGCCAACACAGCAAATACATTTTCATTAATGAAAGAATAGCTAGGGGCAACTGTTTAATGTATGACTTATTTCTCATCATATAAAGCCATCAGTGCTCATTTGGCACAGACAATCAAAATGTTCTGGAAGCCCATACATGTTTTATAGAACAAATGCTTTATAAATGTTTTATACTCCCTAGAGAAACCACTCCCCATTCCATAACCACATGATATTTGCCGCATAAAGCAGACTATTTCAAAACAAGAATATTTTGTTTCAAAATACATTCCACATAAGTCACTAAAATATTTGCAAATACTTTCGAAGAATTTAGACGCTCAGAATCCTATTTATCCTACTTTGCAAACAACAAATATCTCTAACGTTATTTTATATTGATATACTATACGGCTGCAATTTCAAAAATGATCAGCCTCTAAGTACTCCAATTCATTGTTTTCAAAGGTATATGTTTCGTTCCCACCTTGTTTCAAGGTCATTTTAAGATTTTATAGTTGAACATTTGTTGTTTTTCAAAAAGGGTGTAAAGTCTTGGCAGACAGACAAGAATAATTAAAGGAAATAATATCTAAGAAAATATTTTAAAATGACTGAATAGAGAAAAATATGTAAAAGAATGTTTACAAAAAGAAGTTAAGTTGAACATTATGTTATTTATTTAAAAGAAAGTCAATTTAAAGCTGTGAATAATTTTCATATATTTTATAATATCCAATTTTATTTGGTGCAAAGTAGATGTGTTTATGGTGAAATTTTTTTTTTATCATCCGAATCATTTCATTCGATTTTGTTCATGCCACAATTAGATTTATCTATAAAATTAAACATCTAGCAAGCATATAAACTTAATAAAATAATGTGACTTTTAACATAAAAAAAGAACTGGCATGCAAAAAAAGCCTGATAAAAAAAACCCAGTTTAATAAATAATCTGTATTTGCATATAGGGAGCACCATGCAGAAAACTCTTTAATCCCTTAGTGACCGGGCGGTTTTACACAAATCCGTCCTTTAGTGACCGCTGCTGTTTTTACGTTTCTGCGCTGTTCGTGTTTAGGTCAAATTTTCCTCTTACTCGTTTATGTAACCCACACATATTATACACCGTTTTTCCCGCCATTAAATGGACTTTCTAAAAATACCATTATTTCCATCGTATCCTATAATTTACTATAAAAATAAATATGAAATATGATGAAAAAATTGTAAAAACACACTTTTTCATAATTTAATCCCCAAAATCTACAACCACCAAAAAAGATCCCAGCTAAATAGTTTCAGAATTTTGTCCCGAGAATAGAAATACCAAATTTTTACATGTTTTTGCTTTTTAACCCCTTCATTGCTGAGCCAGTTCACCTATGTGCGCTGAGCTCATTCTGACTGTTTTATGCTCATTATTTTTAGATGACAGCCTAGGTCCTATTTAACTAAACCCCCCAGACAATTTTTTTTAAAAAAACAATTGTTTTTAGCTTTTTTTTACACCGAACCTAGTCAATGGTAGTATCATTGGAAAGGCCATGATCAGGCCTTTCCAAAGATGTCCAGTATGACCCTCTAGCTGCCACGGATTGGGAGATAACGGGATCCAAAGGATCCCCCTATCTCCCCTTGGCAGCTAGGGGTTAACTGGCCCACTGAAA
This sequence comes from Leptobrachium leishanense, assembly GCA_009667805.1. NCBI lineage: Eukaryota > Metazoa > Chordata > Amphibia > Anura > Megophryidae > Leptobrachium > Leptobrachium leishanense. Next base: position 259,013,761 of record CM019066.1, read on the forward strand.
TCCTCACACATATGGTGGGGATGTCAGTGGGTGGGGGTGACCTGGAGGCTTGGCCAACATCCACTATGTCAGCCCCCTCCAGGTTTGAATCGCGATTTGGCGCAAATTTGCGCCGAATCGAGATCCCACAGCAAAATAGTTAATGCTGCACATCGCTGAAAAGGGGAGACTCTCCCCTTTCCAGCGGTGCAACTTGCAGCACTTTATCTTCAATGGTTGGGGAGATAGAGGGCTCCGAATGTGACGTCATTGAGCTCGCCGGCCCATCTAAATCACGGGGGCAGGCTTCCTCCCTGCCAGATCTGCGAGGGATCCAGCGAGGGAGGTAAGTATCGCACGGGAGGGAGGTTAGGAGCCGCTGATGTACTATGTACATCCACGGGTCTAAGGGAGACCCGTGGGCAGGACGTACATGGTATGTCAACGGTCCCTAAGGGGTTAAGGCAAACAAGCTCTTATACGGCATTCCCATGCCTAGCATAGAACCCTCTGATTGGTTGGTTTCCTTATTCAGCCTGATATCAGACTACCATGTAGAACTAAGAGCTCTGATTGTACGTTTCAACAAACAAAAATGGATGCAGCCTATTATAAATATATTACAAATATAATGATGAAAAGAGAGGTTTGTGAGGGTCCTGAGAATGAGCAACAGCACTAAAGGCCTGCTCTATGGTGGGTGCCCACTCAGGTCTCAAGGCCGAAACGATTGTTGGAGGTTGCTGAACCTCTCGTGCAATGATGACTTCCTTGACATTTTAGTCCTGGCCACCCTTTCTGGGTGTAGCAGTCTGATGACAACTAGTCTCATTCTGCTAAGTTATAGATCAGGTTCCACATAAACAGGTTTATTCACTAATAGGTGAAGTCAAGAGAAATGGCAGGAGAAGAGAACTATCTACACCAAATAACTGATTTGGAAAGTGAGACAAAATGGCAGAGTTTTCTGGTTTGGCTATTATGACCTAGATTGATCACTTCCCCTGTCAGTTCTCCTGACTTCACCCTTTAGTGAATAGACCTGAAAGAGTTGATATGGATCCTACATGTTTCACACTTTATAAAACAAGGTAGATTTCGGTGCTCCCCGTTTCGCCGCACTTCGGCGAGTCTGATTCGCTGACCCTGCGGTGAATTCAGCATTCACCGCAGGGTCTGCAGAGTGCAGTGAATCGGTCACCGAATGCCACCGCCAACCTGCCGGACAGCCGCCGCAAACCTGCTGGCCGACGCAATAAATCCACCGCCTGCCGTCGTAATCCCACTGTCGACGGACAGCTGTCGCAAATCTGCCGGACAGCCACCAAATGCAGCCGATGAGCCGCCGAACACGGCCGCAGAAGACAGTCGACAAGCCGCCGGATAGGTAAAAAAAAATGAAGGAAGGAATATAACAGCACAGGATGATCCTTTGTATGTCCTGGATTTATGCCTCACATATGGTTTTGAGAAATTGCACGAGTTCCCACGGATTATTTCATTAATAAAAAAAGTAGTAAATTAGCACTTGCATATGTTTATTGCATTATTTTGTTATAGTTATGTGTTTTTAATATGAGGTAATGATTTCTCTAGTCTATACCATCTAACCCTCTGGCTGTATTTCTTTTTGTGTAGATCTTCATAATCCTATTCTTAAAAAATGAAACATTTAAATGCTTCTGATGAAATTTTAACCATCTGATTGTTAAAGTCTAATCCTCGTCTTTCCTTACAGTGTGTTAATGACAAGACCCACTTGTTCTTGGGTACCTGTTGCAACTACATCCATGCCGGTGTAAGAAAGGAAGTAGACGTCCCTTTATTACAAAGCTTTGTGTCACAGAATATAATACAAATGTTGAATATTGTTTGGGTTACAGAGGAAATAATATATTTGTAAGAAACACTAGAACTCTCATAAACAATTGTTCTGAACAAACCTTACTTCTTTAATGCAACCTTTTCTTCAATACTATTAAAGAAAATAAATCCTTTAATTCTTTTGTATGTTTTTATTATTGTTTGAATAAATAATGGCTGGGGGTTTTTAACCCCTTGACTGCTGAGCTATTTCTCCTCTGTGTGCTAAGCTCATTTTTACCGTTTTGTGCTCATCATGTTTAAATGCGATTTAAAGTCATGTTTTATTGTACGACACAGACAAATTATATATCTTTTTTTTCGGCAGACTTGGCAGATTCATAATATATCATTATTATATGTATATGTCATATTCTGCCAAAATGCTATAACGAAAAATATTTAAAAAATGTGAATTTCCATTAAAATTTCAATCACCTACAGCGTATAAAATTATTTTTTCACATTTTATCATTCCAAGCCTTTACGGTTATATATTCTATGGGTTACGCTTGTTAAAAAAATCAGAAGTGGGTACTCGATACTGTATTTTTCGGAGAAAATAAAAATACGTGATTTTAGCTAAAAGTGAAAAAAATTATATTTTTATTTAGAGCAGCATCATTGTTCACATTAGAATTGAAAAGTGAACAATAGTGCTACATTAATAAATTAAAAAAAGAAAAGAAATAATTTTTATTTATTTTATTCTTACCTTTTTTTTTAACTTTTTTTTACACCCAACCTGGTTATGTTTGATATCATTGGAAAGGCTAGCTGCCACTGATAGGGGAGACCTGCATATCTCCCAATCTCCACCATAGGGATTTCCATAGGAAATGCACAATGACGTCAGTAGGTGGGTGGAGGACCCAGTGGCTTGGCTGACATCCAAGATGTCAACCACCTCCGGCAGATATCCGCAATCCTTTGCCAAATGGTGTCGTATCACAGAACCGGCACCTAAGGGGTTAATAAAAGGCATCGCTGGAAAGGTCAGACTGTGACCTTTCCAGCGATGCCTCTATTTTTCTGCATGTCCTCCCAAACGGGAGGGAGAGTAGTCCAAAGGACCCCCCCTTTCAGGCACTCTGAGGGGGGTTGCATGAAACTGATGTCATCACCCCATTGCGATGACGTCAGTGTGCCAGGAGGGATTATAAAAGCGGGGTCTGAACTTCAAGGAAGGAAGTCAGACCACCGTGGTACCCCAGACAAAGAGGTAAGTATGGGGAGAAAAACCCTGCAGACCGGATTACGTGTAGGGGTCGTCCTCCGCATACAGTGGGGACACTCCATGATGTCCCCCACACGTTGTCCGCAGCAAAAGGGTTAAAGGAAAAATACATGTAAATTAACAAATAATCAGCAAATAGAGACATAGAAACATAGAAAAATGTCGGCAGATAAGAACCTTTCGGCCCATCTAGTCTGCCCAATTGCATGGATACTTTACCTGGATTTATCTTTTGTTTAGGATAGCCTTATGCCTATCCCATGCCTGCTTAAATTCAATTACTGTTTTGGCCTCTACCACTTCAACTGGAAGACTGTTCCATGTATCCACCACCCTCTCAGTAAAATAATGCTTCCTGATGTTACTTTTAAACCTTTGCCCCTCTAATCTAAGACTATGTCCTCTTGTTTTGCTACTTTGTTTCCTTTTAAATATATTCCCTTCCTCTACCTCGTGGATTCCCTTTACGTATTTAAATGTTTCTATCATATCTCCTCTGTCTCGTCTTTTTTCCAAGCTGTACATGTTAAGATCATTAAGTCTTTCCTGGTAACTTTTCTCCTTCAAGCCGTACACCAATTTAGTAGCCCTTCTCTGAACTCTCTCTAAGTTGTCTATATCCTTCTGGAGATACGGTCTCCAGTACTGCACACAGTACTCCAAGTGAGGTCTCACCAGTGCTCTGTACAGTGGCATGAGCACTTCCCTTTTCCTACTGCTAATACCTCTCCCTACACAACCAAGCATTCTGCTAGCATTTCCTGCTGCTCTATTACATTGACTACTTACCCTTAGATCCTCTGCAATAATAACCCCATAATCCCAACCCTCAGATGTTGAGGTTAGGACTGTATCAAATATTCTATATTCAGCCCTTGGGTTTTTACGCCCCAGGTGCATTATCTTGCACTTATCCACATTAAAACTCAATTGCCACAGCTCCGACCATTTTTTTAGTTTACCTAAATCATTTGTCATTTGGCTGATCCCTCCAGGAACGTCAACCCTGTTGCAAATCTTTGTGTCATCAGCAAAAAGACATACTTTACCATTAATACCTTCTGCAATATCACTAATAAAAATATTAAAGAGAATGGGTCCAAGTACTGACCCCTGAGGTACCCCACTGGTAACGAGACCTTGTGCCGAATAAACTCCATTTACCACAACCCTCTGTTGCCTGTCACTCAGCCAAATTAATTGGAAACATATCATTGTATATTTTAGGGCCTATAGATTTAAAAAATATCTCTGGAATGAAATACATATAGTTGCCTGGTCAATGAAATTATTTGAATTTATTCATTTCAAACTAAAAACAATTTTGAAGTGTCACAGTTGGTTTTGTATGCACTTTATCAAGACCAGATAAAGGAGAGCAAACATGTGTAGATGGAGTCCTATTTGGTCGACAAGCAGAACCAATTCATCCAGCCATCTCGTCTGCAGGTCTCTCTTCCACTTCAGCACTGTACAGATTGAACCATGCCAGCTACAATACCAGGCAAGAGATGTTTATATTGCAAAGATTTCTGCTGCTAGGGCTCTATAGAAGAAGTTAACTTTTTTACTAGTCTGGAAATGATGAGTCCTATTTCAACCCAGCCTTTAAGTTAATGACCGTCAGGGTTATTCAAAGAGATCCGAATGGCTGCCGAAAGGGAACAGAACTTATGTGAGCATTAGCGTTAAGGAGGTGATAGGGTCCTCTGTCTCTAACATGCATTCTTCTCTTCAATGTGACATCGTTTTCCACTTTGCTGACATTTAAGACTGGTTTTCAAGGGGAAAAAATAACACAAAAATAATGATGAAACCCTCGATGCATTATGTTAAGCAAACCCCCTTATTTTTTTCACAAATTTGCAATTTTAAAGTCTGTAAGCAATAACCAACAAGACTATGAAGATGCTCTGAAACCGTAATAGGCTGAGACTGAAGTAAAATGAAACCTGACTCTGTTATTATTAGAAGAAACACATTGCACATTATTTTCCATGCTGAAGGGTAAATGTTCTCCACACCCATATAACAACATCTCATGATAGGAAATATGTTAATTTAAAATGACTTATTACTTCATATCAGCAAGGAATGTGATGGATCCACCTTATTTTTAATAGAAGCAGTAAAGCATAACATTGTTTTCATGTGCTTTCATTCTAACGAAACAAGTTAGTTAATTGAAAGACCTGAAATGAGTAAGAAAGCATTGGAAAAGTTCCTAATTTCTGTTCCTTTTCATTTGTAAATGGCTTTTCATACAAGCATTTATCTGTAAATATCCAACAATCACATGCTGTGCTCCATTTACCATTCAGAAAATGGAGAATATATTTAGAATATTATTGTAAATTATAAATGTAGATTAATTGGTGCAGGGTCTGTGGCGTTTAAGATAAAATGGTCTTTCTAGTTGTAGACTCTGGGCACCTGGAACTGAAATTATTTTCAGGAGGTGTGGTACTTTGGGTTCTGGTGTATTTTACTGTTCCTATTGTCCATGCATTGGGACTACAGGGAGATTCTTTCCCAGTGGGCCGACGGCTCAGTGGGCTGGTGTGGTTGCTGGTTCACCGCTTCCTCACTGTCTGTAAAACAGATGCAGTCTCATTTTGTGGCCACCATGCCAGTGAGAACCGCTGCCGATCCGCCTCACTTTAAGGCCGGGTGCACACGAGTGCACTCAAAGTGAAAGGAACGTCCGCGAGAGTTGAGGTTCCTTCCACTCGACGCCCGCCTGCCACCCCTCAGCGCTGCAAAGCGCGACCCTCCTATGGAGGATCGCGCTTTGCAGCCTCATCAACGCGCATCCTAGTGCATCGACGGTGAGGATCTCTAGGTGGACACATGCTATGTGCGCACTAAGTGCGTGCGCACAAGCATGTGACCAGCCCCGTCGCAGCATCACAACACTGCGACGGATGCCAATAAGTGCATTTTAAGGCGCAGAAGAAAGCGCCGAAGAAAGAAGAAGGAAGCGCAGAAGAAAGCGCTAGTGTGCACCCAGCCTAAGACATGGTACGTGCTCACACTCAGCGACTTCGTTGCTTTACCCAATCGTTCTACAGCAGCTCCAGTTTCTGCAGAGAGATTGGTTGAATTGGTGCTATTCCACTTCGCCCATTTTTTTTGTTGATATTTTATCGAAATATCCTTTCACTGTAATACTCAAGGTTTATTTGCCATAATATGATATCTGCAGTTCAGAGAAAATTTAAAAAATAAAACTGCAACCATATGTAGCAGGCTTTTTTGTGCAATTCCTATGGTTTATATACTATTTTTATGCATGCTTGCATAGTTAAAGTGGGCTAGTCTGGATGAAATCCAGAGCCAATTTCTTGTCCCAATCCAGCCTTGCTATTTTTTTTTTGAGAAAGTATTTTACCAGGACGGATACATTGAGCTTTCTTCATTTTCAAGTATGTCCTGGGTGGCGAGTATGTACCATTAGGTGTCTTGCCCAAGGACATGTAGCACTGGTTTTAAATTCCCTGTCGTTGTAGTACTTGTTTTTGGCCACCGGAGGGAGACAAGCGCGATGTAAGACACTGAACATTGGGACTACATTTTCCAGCATGCTTTGCGGGCGGGAACAGGAAGTGGGTGGGAGAGAGACACTGATATCTGCAGCCTCGTGGAAAGAGCTGGCAGAGCGCGCCGAGGAGTGAGAGGAGCAAGACGCAGTGTAGCAGAAAGTGATCTCGACCAGGGCAGAGCATAGGTGCGGCCTAGCGGAGCTGGAGATCAGGTTTTTCCTTCCTATTTAACGAAGACCCAGTAACCCACGCTGAGACAGAGTAAGCTGAAGGACCCCGAGTGAGGAGAACAGCAGACACTTTAACAGGGAGTGCAGGCGGTGAGCTGGACATCTTGTGGCCGATACAGAGGAGCAAGACAGCGGATCCGGTGACACAGAGAACCCCAGTCAAAATCGAGCGGAGAGACGTCCTGGGTCGAGCGGAGCACCAAGTATCTGGTGGATGGGTGAGAGGCCTTCCAGGCCACGGTGAAATACTAAAGCCCACTACAGTTTGTTCCAAAACCTACAGGGCCCCAATGTGACTAGTCGAAGATACCTCCTAAATAATTCACTGGCCAGTTGAATATTGTACCCGGGTACCAATACACGCATACACATACATTCCTTGGGACATAACCTGTACGAGACTCACACTCCAACCACTAAGGGGTTAAAAATACTTTTCTTCCTTTTCCGCTGCGCGTTTCTCGCATTACGAAGTGCGGTATTTTTCCTTTTCCGCTGCGTGTTTCTCGTATTACGAAGTACTGTAAAAATATATACATATACCGTGTTACTCATTATATGCCCGTTTATTCAGTAAACTATATAATTTATAAAATCCATGACGGTACTGGAGTATATTTATTCCCTAGTGCGGGGAGACTGACCCAAGGTTCAAATTCAGCGGCTCCTCTGGGAGTGAGCGCTACACGTGGGGGCTCGTTTCCGGGATCCAGTCTCTGGAAAAACCGCATTTAAAGGGTTAAATATAGATCCAGACACTGCTGCCAAATGGTGTGAGGAGCACAGTAGTCAGATAGAATTATGTATAGTTATGGATATTCCTGCAGACACTTGGGCCGAAGATCAGATTCGCCAGGCCGTGGCCGCGCTGACACCAGATAATCAGGGGTTAATCCTGGACATTAAAGCGAACCCAGATATCCCTCACACGTATGTTCTTTTTGAGTGGAGAAAGGGTGTTCCAGTGTGTTTTCAGGGCGTGAGTGTGAAGCTGACCGATGATGTGGAAGTCCGACTGGTCCAGCCAAGTACGCCACGTGGTGATCACGCGAATGTTCCCGATGTTACCCCAACTACAGGGTTCCCTCCTGCTACATTTTTCACCACTATGGGGAAACTGGTGGAAACACTAGCCAAAAACTCTGCTGCATCTCCCAATTACGGATATCGCAAGTTTTATTCTGGTAAGGTCCCTGTGCCAACTGGAGAAGAGGACTTTGAGACTTGGATAGATCAGGCAGTGCAAGCAGTGGAAGAATGGGAAGTTGCTGACACCGTGAAGAGACAAAGGTTGATCGAGAGCCTAAGAGGTCCTGCTTCAGATGTCATTCGAAATCTAAAAAGGGACAAACCCGGCTGCACTGCTGCGGAGTATCTAGAAGCTTTACAGGAAATTTTCGGGGGGAGTGGAGGATTGTGCCGAGCTTATCCACAAGTTCTCTCACACCTATCAAAAGGAAGGAGAAGAATTGTCCACATATGTCTGGCGGCTGGATAAAATCATCCATCAGGTCATTCTTAAAGGGGGCATGGAACCGAGTCATGCAAGCAAAGCTTTGATGGATCAAATTTTCAAAGGAGCACTCCCACTGGATCCCATAATGTTGAAATTTCAAACTAGATACCAGAGCACGAGACTGACCTATTCCAAACTGGTCAAAGCTATCCGAGAAGAAGAGGCCTTGATTAAGGCTAAAAAGGTTGCAAATGCTTCGCACACAGTTTTCACCGCAGAAGTAGGAACTCTCTGTGTAGCAGACATACAGACTGAAGTGCTGGCTTTAAAAACTCAGATGTTGCAAATGATGGAGTTAATGACGTTGCTGTCGGCTAAGGACACCAGAACTGAAGGGGTTGCTGTAGCCTCGAACAGTGAGTCTCCAAGTGAACCGCAAGAAGGAAATATGCTCACACTCCCGAGAAAGAAATGTTTTGGCTGCGGGGAAATCGGCCATTTCAGGGCTCAATGCCCACAAGGGAGGGCTGAAAAGGAACCGGTCGAAGAACTCCTAAAGGCTGTGGAGAAACTGTTGTCCACCCTGCAGGCGGGAAACTCCAGAGGGTCCTGGTAAGGGAGCAAACCAGGTGCCCGAAGGTTGAAACCCGCTCCAAAAATCAAGCCAGGACTAAGAGGGCGAGAGGGCCCAAAGTCTGGCCAACTGCCAAGCCTGCCAGGACTGAAAGAGTAACTCCCTTAGCATCTGGACCTACGTCATGGGGAAGCAATGCACACCCAAAACCTACACGGGCCAAGAAGAAGGCCAGGGTACAACAAACTGGGTCTAAACTTCCTGTTACTACAACCAAGTTTCCTGACCAGCTGATAGGTCCTTCCCCTATTGTGCCAATCCAAGTGGAGGGAGTCTACACTAAAGCTCTGTTGGACTCAGGGGCTCAAGTGACATTGATTTACAGAGATTTCTATGAGAAACACTTGAAGCACATCCCTCTACAGAAATTGAAGGATCTGGAAATCTGGGGTATCGGAACTGAGAAACTCCCTTATGACGGGTATCTACAGGTGAAGTTGGAGATCGGATCCGAAGTCATCGGACAGTCCGGAGGTTGTGATGCATTGGCAATTGTGTATCCTCGGCCTTCAGGGGCAAACAGGAGTTCCATGATAGTGGGGACGAATACTGATTTGGTGCGACGTCTCCTGACACCTATCGTGCTGGAAGAAGGTTCTACTAAAGGAGTACACCCAATGTTACGTCCAGTCTATCAGAAAATGGTCGAAGAACAGAAGGCACCTGCTGAAGTGGGGCGCCTGTGGAGATTGGAAGGAACAGATAAGGTTCTGCAAGCAGGAGAAGTAACGAGTTTCCGGGCTTCAGTCAAGTTGAACGGATCGCAACCAGGTCCCTATGTGGTACTGGAAACCGATTTCAATTATGGGAGTGAAGCCGGAGTAGAAGTAATCCCTGAAATAATCTCCACTAAAGCTTTGAAAAGAACACGAGGAAGGGTCTCAGTCAGCGTGTGCAATGTGTCTGATTCTCCAGTAGTCCTTAAAGCACGAATGCCTATCGGGCAAGTAGCGTCTGCTACGCCCCTCTCTCCTACCGATTTAGGAGGGGGAGTGGATAAAGAGATTCCAGATGAAAGATTCTACCCCAAGGATGCTCCCATTTCACCTGAATGGAAGAAACGTCTTCAGTCCCAAGTTCTAAAGTGGAGAGACTTGTTCTCGAAAGATGAGTTCGACGTAGGCCTAGCTAAAAGTACTGAGCCCGCGCCTATAGTGAACTTCCACCTGAAGAGGAACTGATTGAGCCAGAACCAACACGCTCTGTTCGACCGCCCCAGCGACTCACCTACGACTCACCAGGACATAGCACTGAAGAGGCCGTCACCACAGTGCGAAGGTTGCCCGAAGTGTCTGCTATGTTAGCTGAGGTAGTCCAAAGCATGAGTCAACTTGAGGAAGTGTATCTAACCCATTGTATGCTTGCTGCTGAGCCCGTATATGTTGCCGAATATATGTGAAAAATGTAATGCAACTGTTGTACCTCCTTGGAGAGACCCAAGAGTTCTAGGAGTGGGAGAGTGTAGCGCTGGTTTTAAATTCCCTGTCGTTGTAGTACTTGTTTTTGGTCACCGGAGGGAGACAAGCGTGATGTAAGACACTGAACATTGGGACTTGTTCCTATTCCTATTTAACGAAGACCCAGTAACCCATGCTGAGACAGAGTAAGCTGAAGGACCCCGAGTGAGGAGAACCGCAGACGATTTAACAGGGAGTGCAGGCGGTGAGCTGGACATCTTGTGGCCGATACAGAGGAGCAAGACAGCGGATCCGGTGACACAGAGAACCCCAGTCAAAATCGAGCGGAGAGACGTCCTGGGTCGAGCGGAGCACCGAGTATCTGGTGGATGGGTGAGAGGCCTTCCAGGCCACGGTGAAATACTAAAGCACACTACAGTTTGTTCCAAAACCTACAGGGCCCCAACGTGACTAGTCGAAGATACCTCCTAAATAATTCACTGGCCAGTTGAATATTGTACCCGGGTACCAATACACGCATACACATACATTCCTTGGGATATAACCTGTACGAGACTCACACTCCAACCACTAAGGGGTTAAAAATACTTTTCTTCCTTTTCCGCTGCGCGTTTCTCGCATTATGAAGTGTGGTATTTTTCCTTTTCCGCTGCGTGTTTCTCGTATTACGAAGTACTGTAAAAATATATTCATATACCGTGTTACTCATTATATGCCCGTTTATTCAGTAAACTATATAATTTATAAAATCCACGACGGTGCTGGAGTATATTTATTCCCTAGTGCGGGGAGACTGACCCGAGGTTCAAATTCAGCGGCTCCTCCGGGAGTGAGCGCTACAGACACTTACTGGAGAGGTGCTCTTTCTGGGATTCGAGCCTGTGTCTCCACGGTCTCCACAGTCATGCAGCAGTGATGTTACCTCTACTCCACCCAGTTGGTATAATTTGACTCATAACACTCGCTCATATATCCAAGTCAACCTGTGCCCCATATATGAGCAGGGTAACGGTGTTTATATTTTACTGTTGTTGTTGATACATTATTGACGTGTCCCTAGAACAATTTCCAACCCCTGCTTTAAAAGAATGCTTTAAAGCTGTGACAGATTTGAGTGGACATTGTTTACGATGAGCTCGAGAGCCGGCTTGCCTGTGTTGGACGCCCTGTGCGTGTGACGCAGAGGCCGCCACGTCATACTGGGCGACAGTAGAGGCTGTTGCTCTGGCAACGGGCACCACGGGTACTGCAAAGTTAAAAACAATAAAGGATCATGGAGTGGTAGAATCGACAGGGACATCATGGAGCCAGAAGATGCATATAGAGCAAACATAGCTGCACTGCTGTCAATGGAAATAAATGTATCATAGGTGAAGAATTCAAATCGAGGATCGCTGCATAAGGGGGGAGCTGACACCCTGGGCTGTGGAAACAGGGGAGGGAACTTACAAGGAACCAACAAAATAAAGGGGTGAAAAGAGTGACGTGCCAAATATAATGCATTGGCTGAAGTGCACCACAGTCCGCCACAGGCACGCCAGCTTTCGGGCTCATCGGCGTGGCCCAGGACACAGCAGCACACGATTGGCAGTGAGTTTATGTCTTTATTATTTAAACACCACATTCATGTACTTGTACTCACACCTTGATAAAAGGCTCTAACGAGTCGAAACGTCGGTTTTTCTCTTTTAATGTAACTTTAACCCCCTGACGGTTATCCCGAGTGTGGCTCAGGCTGCATACATCACCTCTCTCTGCGCTCCATCGCTGATCCCCCGCAGTCTTGTCACATTTTCTCTGGTTTTGGCCACGCCCCCTGGTGGTGAAGGGCCTCCATGTCTGTTCTTCCCTGTGTGTTTGGCTGTGCTGTCTGGGGCTGATCTGGGGTTCTGTTGTGATCTCCTGGTCTGGGGTCACATGGCCCAATCACACACTACTCACCACTCCCTATATATCCCAGCAGCACAGAGCCTCATTGACCGTTTGTAGAGTTTCCTGGTGGTTGTGTCCAGTTCCTGTTCCCAGCGTTGCGAAGCATTCCTGCCCAAGTATATTCTGGTTTTGACCGCGACTGTATTTCCTGACGATCCTTTTATGCCTACCCCTGGTACTCTGTATGCTGATCTGTTGCCAACCTTTGCCTGTATGACCATTCTTATGTTTCATGTACTGTGTGTTTTCTTTGTCTTAGTTTAGTATACTCAGAGGCCACATATAAGGACCTCTTTAGTATAGTCTTTCTGTATGTCTTGTTAACCCTTGCTCTTCTTGTCCCCCTTGCTCCATTATTTCTTTGTGAGGGTTTCTTAGATAGAAATCATTCCCAGCATAGGGATCCCTTGAGTTTTCTTCCTGGCTCTCCTGTCCTTTGTGTCTCAGTCTGGTTCCTGTATTGCCCTGGAATCTGTATTGTTGATCTGTCCTGTATCAAGTCAGCAGCTCACCTGCCTAAAAGGCTACACTCCTTGTTCCAAGCCATCACGATGGCCCAAACGGGCGCCAATCGTTTCAGGTCTCCTCCGGCGACCAGGAAGTATGAGGTCGCGATCGCCGGAGGAGACTGTGGGGGGACAGCGAGGGAGCGCAGGGACAGGTGATGTATCCAGCGGCATCCCGCGTGTTGCTCGGGGTTACCACTTCCAGCATAGCAATTTAACCCCGAGCCACACTCGGGATACCGCTAGGGGGACAAAAAAAAATAGAGCGCTTTTGGACACACAATTTTAAGAAAATCGGACCGCCAGGGAGGTTAATAAACCAGCTGTTAAGTCCCAGAGTTCCCCTGCATTTTTTTGTTGTGTATATATATATAACATGCATACATACATACATACATACATACATATACTCCAGGAGCTGATACTCGCAGCTATGCGAAAGTGCTACTGCAGGTATCAGGGAAATTAGCGCTTTGTTCCTTCCGGGGGGGGGGGGGTGCTGATATAGCACCTTCCTCAGAGTAGAACGTTAACATGGAGACGGTAAGCAAGCGCAGATTTTCCTGCTTACAGTCTCCATTTTAACGTCTAGAATGGAATAGGGCCCAATGCTTGCAACTTGCAGATAACCCCCAAAAGAAAAATTAAACCAGCTATTATATTGATTTGAAAGCTTTGCAATAAACTTTTCGATAATATTTTAAATTCACTGTAAATAAACAAATCCATGATAAATATATACTGTATATAGGTATAATGCTTTCACAATATATTAGTAGTATTTATTTATTATATTAGTATGCACATACATACAGTATGTACATGTATAAGCATTATTAAAGATGAGTAATGTTACCACAAGAGATCATTTATTTAAATTAATCCAAAAGAAAGATGTCATCACACCCTTGCATAAAGTACTTAAAGGGACACTCTAGGAAACATGACCACCTAAGCTATTTTAGGTGGTCATGATGCCCGGAGTATCCTGCTCTCTGTCCCCCCTCCCACCGCTCGGCAGTTCAGCTGAAAAAGCTGAAAACAGCTGAGAGAGGCGGAGGAGTTTACTCCGCCCTCCCAGCTGTCAGTCAGCAGAGCGGGAATCATATTTCCCGCTTCTGCCGACTTTTGCCGAGTAGGAGACGTCATCGCGCTTTCAGCGCGATGACGTCTCCAACTCACCGCAGAAGCTGGCGGCTCCCTCTGAGGGTTAGTGTTGCGCGCATCCTCTTGCGTGCAACACTAATCCTCAGAGGGAGCCGGGAGGAAGCCTGCCGATTGGCTGGCTTATGTGAGAGGCGCGCATGCTCGCTTCTCACATAAACCAGAAGCCAAGAAGCATCAAGAAGGACGGGAGCGGAAGAGGAGGGAGGTGAGTATATAAAAGAAAAGACGCCGCTGGAAAGAAGTGGATTTTAGGGTATTACAGTTACAAAAAAATAAATAAAAACTAAAGATTTATTAAGGGAATAGGGATAGGTTAGGATAAAAAAACGGGGGGGGGGTGATTTTTTGAGTAGAGTGTCCCTTTAACTGTAACTATGTTTTAACTGTGTCATAACATATAAACCTGGCAATAATTCAAGATAATAATGCTAGTTGTTAATGTTCCTTCATTAACCAAATCCCATTTCTTGATGTCAACACCATAAATTATAATAGCATTTTTCTACAAGTGTCTGCTACCTGTGAAAAAAACGTCATCCAAACAATATAATTGCTTTAGAGCATGAGCCAATTCCGTACAGATTATACAGCCTGGGTATGTGTCTGTGTGCAAGCTGTAATTTTCCAAATGCCTGCTTGTATTTGCAGTCCTGCAAATTGGCAGAAGGGATTCATGGGATAGTCAAAGGTAATGGAAGAGATTTACTGAAGCGAGAGAAAATACGAAATTAGTTAACAAAACATTTGTTTATTTCTATCAGGGTTATCCAAAGAGATTCGAAAAGTCACCGCACGTTCGGTGACTTTTCGTTCTCTTCAATTCGGTTCCTTTTGCCGATTGCATTTCGGTGACCCTGCGGTGTATTCAGCAAACAGCACAGGGTCCCCGAATTGCAGGGAAAAGCTGCCGAAAACCTGACGAAAACTAACCGAATGCACGCTGAAAACAAGCAAAAACATCTGGATTAACCTTCGAAGAAGCCGAACAGGAGCCGAACAGGAGCCGAATCACACAGAGCCGAAGCAGCTGTGACGTAGAGGAGGCAGTGAATAAATTAGCAAAACCATTTGTATGAATCTGGGAAAATTAAACGCTGTTTACAAAGAAACTACTGAGCAAAAATGTCTGAAATTTTCACAGGAGGTCCAGGGAATGATAATAAAGAGGGCTGTTACAAAAAAAATAAGTAAACTAAAAAAAAAAAAAATCGGACTTTTAAAAAAAAAAAAAATCAGAAAAATGCTTAAAGTATCCTAAAAAATCTATAAATAAAGAGACTTTTTGCTGCAGAATTTTATAATGAACGGTTTATTAGATATTGAATTAAAACGGGAATATTTTTAACATTGAAGCCTATGGGATTCTCCTGAATAAACTTGCCGAATTAAACCACCGAATGGCAGGGCATTAGGGGAACCTTTCACTGCTGGTTTGTGTTCTCTGAATAGCCGAAGCAGTGCTTTTTCATGGGGATTTCACTGCCCTCGAACAGGGACCGAACAGGCACCGTATGTTCAGGCAATTCGCCAGGATTTGGCGAATTGCCTGCTCTCTGGATAGCCGAATGGTCAGGAAAGGTAACCGAACACTGATTTTTAGCGTTCGGTTACCTTTCTCAAGCAATTCGGAGCTCTTTGGATAACCCTGTATGTGATCATCCACAATTTATTTACTCTAGCTGTAAAATAGCTGTATTTTATCACAGACACTCTAGGTAATTCAGTGTAGGAGTGAATGGCTTTAATTTATCATAACTGCTTCAATACCAAGTGATTTTCCAAAAAAACATTGTCAGAAATCAGTGGATTTTTGTAAAATCATTTTTAATTAATTATACTTTACTAAATAGTTATTACTGTAAATAACCAGTTAAAGAGGTTTAAGCAGCAGGTATAAGTTTTTTTCCCCTGCATCGGCTGCTGAAAGCCCATTATTTCAGAGCATTCATCAGCTGATTTTACAGTTTTATCTCTCTGTGCATTATGCCCGCAGGGCTGAAACTTTGGGGGCACCTTCTGCAGCCCAAAAGCATACTAAATTTGTTTGCAGCAAAAAAAAATTAATTTGCTTTTGGTCTTCAGATCGCCATATCTCTATTGGGGCACCAGATGGTGTCTTTGAAACCCGAGATACAGGGTATCTCAATATTGGTAGTGAAGGGGTTAAGAATTGAAATATATGCTAGCTAGAAGCTAGAAGGGTGGTGTGGCTCCATAGTAAGGTTGGATTTATCTAATTGTGCCAGAATTTGGCCTAGGTAGCCTAAGCAGAGCTGTGACCAAGTGGAATCAATGAAGCTCCAGAGCTTGCCTCAGCATACTGAGGTGACATGTCTCTTTAAGGAGCATGGATTGAGTGGAGGACTCAGCATTAGCAGAAAAAGAAAATAGTCCCTTGTGCCAATTTCTAAGGAGATCATAGAGAAGACTGGTACTTCTCACACTACCTATGTGAAATATGTGTCTATATTGCTATGAAATCGGGGGAGACAGGTTCATTGGTACTGAAATAAATGCTTGCGGATGTTACAAATGGCCAGACAGTTATACAGTTAATGGATGTTTTAAACAGTTGTGAGCTTTATGTCTTTTACATAGACACAGGTCTATATATGTGAATAGTAGTAAATAACTAAACATGAAGCTGTGGCCATATTTAGCCCAATCAACTAATGGTGTTCTTTGCTTTTTTATGTTTAGGTTGAAAGTGGCGATTTTTCCAAAATAGCCTAAGATTGAGAATATCTAAGGAGATATCCAAATAATCCATTTTATCCTGTACAGCAGCCAACAAGTTGGGGTTGCTTTTGTATGAAAGAGTTGTCATCACCAATGTCAACTCACCCAGACAATGCTCTTGATACATTCAGAAGGCCCAGGCTGCTATACATTCAAATTCGCTGATCGCAGTGAAGAGGGTGCACGATCCACTATTTCCTCTCACCGTACGTAGCAGAAGACAAAGGAACAAATAGATCCAATTAGTATTTTAGACTAAAGTGAAGGGCACCAGGGAGGGCTAAAATAAATACTTACAACTCAATCTATTTCTCAATTTCCTGAAATTTAGATGTTATTTTGAAGAATGAATAATAAAAGCTAGTATAAAGGGACCTGACTCCTCCCCTTTACATTCAAATAAAGGTACAATTGGATGCTGGGGTGGGCTTCATAGTTGTAAGTTTAGGGTTCTGACAGGGTTATTCAGAGAGAGGTGGAAAACAGGAGAATGGCAGGAGAAGAGAACAATCTAGACCAAATAGCCAATTTGGAAAGTGAGATAACTGGGAGAATTTTTCTGGGTTGGCTATTTTGACCTAGGATTTTTGCTTCTCCAGTCATTCTCCTGGTTTTCCCCTCTATCTGAATAGCCCTGTAAATCTTTGTATAAAAAAACAACCCAGGGTTCAAGTTCTGGGGAAAAAAGTGAGGGAACTCACCCAAGAATTCAACTACCCCCATTACCAGTAGGAAAAAAAGGATTTATGTGTATGTATATATATATATACTATTTATTTGGGTTGTGGTGGAGGGCAAAAAATTAGATAAAAAGCCTCCATGCCATAATTAATAACATTTATTATTACAGAAGCCATTTGCTCACAGCAATTCAAAGAACTGCATCCCAGAGTTCCTGTGCTACATTCCCCATCTGCAGCAAGGAATTCTGGGTAGGACCTGTAAATAACATCTGTCTCACTTTTATGCATCCTGGGTCTGTTTTTACGCAGAGCCCTTTAATCAATGCCATGCCATACTAGTTGCATAAACCTGATCTCTGCTAAAAAAAAGTCATCTAGTATGGCATGGCATTGATTTAAGAGTTCTGTGTGAAAACAGACCCGGGATGCAAAAAAGTGAGACAGTTGTCATTTGCATGTCTTACCCAGAGTTCTGTGCTGCATATGGAGAATGTAGTACATGAGCTCTGTGATGCAGTTCTTTGAATTGCTGTGATGTGCAAATGGCTTCTGCGATAATAAACCTTTATATGTATAAATATACTCTATATTGACAAAAGTATTCGTTCACCCATCCAAATAATCAGAATCAGGTGTCCCAATCACTTCCATGGCCACAGGTGTATAAAATCAAGCACCTAGGCATGCAGACTGTTTTTACAAACATTTGTGAAAGAATGGGTCACTCTCAGGAGCTCAGTGAATTCCAGCGTGGAACTGTGATAGGATGCCACCTGTGCAACAAATCCAGTCGTGAAATTTCCTCACTCCTAAATATTCCACAGTCAACTGTCAGCTGTATTATAAGAACGTGAAAGTGTTTGGGAACGACAGCAACTCAGCCACAAAGTGGTAGGCCACGTAAACTGACGGAGCAGGGTCAGCGGATGCAGAGGTGCGTAGTGCAAAGAGGTCGCCAACTTTCTGCAGAGTCAATCGCTACAGACCTCCAAACTTCATGTGGCCTTCCGATTAGCTCAAGAACTTTATGGAATGGGTTTCCATGGCCGAGCAGCTGCATCCAAGCCATACAACACCAAGTGCAATGCAAAGCGTCGGATGCAGCGGTGTAAAGCACACCGCCACTGGAATCTAGAGCAGTGGAGACGCGTTCTCTGGAGTAACAAATCGTGCTTTTCTGTCTGGGTTTGGCAGATGCCAGGAGAACGGTACTTGTCTGACTGCATTGTGCAAAGTGTAAAGTTTGGTGGAGGGGGGATTATGGTGTGGGGTAGTTTTTCAGGAGCTGGGCTTGGCCCCTTAGTTCCAGTGAAAGGAACTCTGAATGCTTCAGCATACCAAGACATTTTGGACAATTCCATGCATCCAACTTTGTGGAACAGTTTGGAGCTGGCCCTTTCCTCTTCCAACATGACTGTGCACCAGTGCACAAAGCAAGGTCCATAAAGACATTGATGACAGAGTCTGGTGTGGATGAACTTGACTGGCCTGCACAGATTCCTGACCTCAACCCGATAGAACACCTTTGGGATGAATTAGCGCAGAGATTGAGAGCCAGGCCTTCTCGTCCAACATCAGTGTGTGACCTCACAAATGCGCTTCTGGAAGAATGGTCAAAAATTCCAACAAACACACTCCGAAACCTTGTGGACAGCCTTCCCAGAAGAGTTATTATTATTATTATTATTATTATTTTATAATTGTTATATAGTTGAAGCTGTTATAGCTGCAAAGGGTGGACCAACGTCATATTGAACCCTATGGATTAGGAATGGGATGTCACTTAAGTTCATATGCGAGTCAAGGCAGGTGAGGGAATACTTTTGGCAATATAGTGTATATATACATACATACAAACTATTATACGCTCCTTTCTCATAGACAAAAAAAGACTATGTGCAAGTGCACCACGCCTTGGCAATGAAACACTGACAATTACCACTGACATGTCAGTGTGACGTTGCTTGTGCATTCTGTGGCGTGGCACGCATCTGTATTGTGTTGTTTTGGCAGTGAACAGCCAATCTCACGCCAGCAGAAGGGATGTACATGCACTGGCAGTGACAAAGGTCTCGCTCAGTTACAACTTGATCAAATGATGGAACACTGGTAATAGGGAGTTGCAATGGGTTAATAGCTCGCACAATTGCTCTTCTGTGGCTCTATTAGCAGCTGATCTAGCAGCTGATCTGGATGCTTTTATTTAATATGTGACCACTTTCCAAGAAATAATTTTGGATTTTGCTGAAAGCCTGTCCAGTTTATGCTAATATTGAAATGTATGGCCAGACACCCCATTTAGCCACTGTACAGCCTACACACACCCTGATCACACACACAGACCTCAGACAGATATATATATATACACACACACACCCCCATAATCATGTATAGCCAGGCACAGACCCCCAGAATTTTATATACCCAGGCACAGACCCACAGAATGTTGTATACCCAGCACATTTCCCCAGAATTTTCTATACCCACCACAGGCCCCGAGAATTTTATAAACCTAGCACAGACCCCCCCTGAATTGTAAATACCCAGCACAGGCCCCCAGAATTATGTATACCCAGCACAGACCCAAGAATTATACTTATCCAGCACAGACCTCAGGATCAGGTGACCCACGTGTTCCTCCGAGCGCCAGTGTGCTCCTCCTCGTGGCCCCCACCTTCTGTTCTGAAGGCTGTGATGCGCTCTTGCGAGATCTTGGCTGTAGGCCGCGTAACAGCCTTCACAGGGCTGAGGACGGTGGCCACGCAAGGGAACACGCTGGCACGCGGACAGTCAAGGGGGTTGCTAGCGGAATGCTGTTAATGCATTCCGCTAGCAGCCCCAGCGATAAAATTTGTTGGCCCACAGCGGGAGAAGTGCAGGAGCAACGTTCCAGCAGAACTCGAGCCCTGATAAAACCCAAAAAGATCCCCCAATTGACAAAGACACTTTGTTATACATTATGTGAGCAAAATTGCTATGTATTTTAAGTCAAGAAAACTGCATTGGCTCTTGTCAATGTGGAACTAGCTTAGTCTATTATCATTGTTTCGATTTTAATTGCCTAACAGCCTTAGCAAGGAAATTATCCTAATTTGAAACTTCTTGTTTTCTGGGTGTAATCATTAAAGGTCAAGTTCTACTTTACAAATGAGTTGCAGAGTGTGCTGGGTGAAATAACCCTCTTATGGAAAGAGTCTCAGCTTCCAATTAATTAAATAAATGCTTTAAAAGTCATCATTTTCTTCAATTTCACAATGCAGACTCTGCTCAGCTTGTTTAGTTTTGAAGAAATAAATCAGATATTTTTCGCTAAGCACCAGCTTTAAGTAGTACTTCCCTAATTAGGTTGGGTCAATTGTTCCAGTCTTGGGGCCCTATTACATTCCTCGCGCATTTGTTTTTGCGCGCAAATGCGCATTTGCGCGAGGGGCAAAACCCTTTGCGCTGAACGTCGTATTACAACATTCGCGCAAACAATGTGCGTTATCATTTAACGCGGCTGGACCTACGCGAGCGTGATGAACTGTGCGTGTCCTATACATTGTGAGCGCAAATTTGTTCGTGCGCTGGTACGCGCAACTTTTTACGAACGACGTTTGTGCGCATAATTTTAACGTCTTTGAAAAGCTGGTGGTAACTGCAAATCGGAACATTCTGCCCGAAACGAAAAACACCAGCACGAAAAAAAAAATACAGCACAGTATAGTTACACATTCTACACATACCCAAACAATAAAATTGTGAATTTGTGCGTGTTTTTATTATTGCTGCAGCATATATACTCAGATTTACTTTGACAGGCGCAAAAACTTAAGTGAGTCAATTAAGGTAAATTGATGTAAATTACGGTTCTTAATTCTGATTGGCTGAATCCCGCGAAAAAAACAGTCTGCACACTGATTGACGTGCGCTACGTTACTGCGCACGTATTACTCTTTGTTTTGCGCGTCGTTTTTACGAATGTTATTTTTGGACGGATGAGAAAATGCTTTTGGATCGTAATACCACCGTTAATTTTCACGTGATAACACTTAACGCTGCGTGCAAAAAAATTGCACTGCGCGGACTAATTTGCACGAAGAACGTAATAGGGGCCTTGGAGTTTAGATCCTGAACCTTTAACACAAAAAACAAGGTGGGAAGAGAAACATGGAGTATATTATTTCAAAGTCTTGGATTTGGCTTAGTTTATTCCCTCTCCAGAGTTACTTCTGGTTGTTTATATTTTATAAGAGTGGTTGAAGCTGCCTTTCTCATACCTTTTGTTTCTTTTAACGGATTGTGATTTTTATTGGAAAACGATTCAGAGGCCTCTAAATTATTGGGCAACCTCAAGACTGCTTCTCACGTTCCCCTCGATGGGGCTAGAAAAAACTGTGTTACCTAGATAGAATCAAATAAACTGTTCATAACATGTGCTGGCCGTTACAAGTTAATAGAGCAAACACCCTTTCTTCAAAAGGGACTCAGTGTCCATGGATCATTATATGTGCAGATCAAATGACAAGTGGTGCTAGGTGTACAATGCCAGAACAGCCAACCCTCTTTCTCCAATGGTGTCCAAGTTCACTGTAGTCAAGTTCAAGGGAACACCTGTAGGCACTTTGATCAGACAAAATGTACGTAGATACACTAAAACGATGTCGCGCCTGAGCCCTACCAGGGCGACTGCAACAACCAGACGTATCCAGCCCAGTTACATGTATAAAACATAACAAGAAAAAAAGATGTCATCTGCGCTTATCCCTATAACATTATGGGAAACAACACAATTAGAGGTTTTTGTTTACTTGAGTTTCTATTGAAGTTAGAAGCCCGCCTGCCACGTCAAGGCACCCTCCCCCAGTACGGAGAGTCCTATCCAATAAAGCCAAACACTGTCCCCTGAGCAACCACAATCAATGACCATTCAAGTAACCAAAAGCCTCTAATTGTGTTTTGTTTCCCATGGTGTTATAGGGATAAGCGCAGATGACTTTGATGAGACAACCTGCCATTTGCCCAATTTTGAGCAGATGATTGGTTCATCTTAATCACACTGAAAGAATCCGCCACACTGATGAATCAAATGAAATACGGATGATACAAAAGGTTTCTTTTTGGCCATCGATTTGTTTTTCGTATCTTTGATCGAGTCCACAAAATGTTGAAAGAGGAGACAGAGTTGCTTGTCAGTCCCTTATTTTGCCATGAGGTAAAGAGGCCTGTCCAGTGATGTGGCCTGTATCCTTTGTCCAATCCTGAAGCAGTTCTTGGATGTTGATGATGTTGTTGATGTTGAGGGAACAACCAGTACATGTTAATTTAGTTACAGTTATAAGCATTTATAAAGCGCCAACAGGTTCCGAAGCACTGTAAAATGGGAGAGACAGAATAACAAATATACATACACATTACACACACCAAACAGTAGGAGAGAAGACCCTGCTCGAGAGCTCACAATCTAAGAGGAGAGGGGTGACACGCTAGGTGAGGGTGAATAGAGTACAAGAAGTAATGAGGTGTGTGTGTGGGCAGTGTGGGAAGGAGCAAGAGATGGACAATGGGGGATTAGGGAGTGAGCCAATAGGCTTCCCTAAAGTAATGGGTTTTCAGCGATTTCTTGAAGGACTGGAGAGACGGGGAGAGCCTGATGTTGCAGGGGAGGGAGTTCCATAGAAAGGGGACAGCTCGGGAGAAGTCCTGAAGGCAGGAGTTGGGGGTTCGGGTAGGAGGAGCAGATAACATCATGTCATTAGCAGAGCGGACTGGTCGGGAAGGGATGCACCTGTTAATAAGGGAGGAGATGTAGGCAGGGGCGCGGTTATGGAGAGCTTTTTAAGTGTGAGAGGTGCGGGATGTGAGGTGTATGAGTCGGGCACAGGCATTCATAACAGACTGCAGAGGGAGAATCTGGGATCCAGGTGTTTAATTAAAGATCGAACCGTACATATTCACGTTTAGGCACGTGATGCACACAGGATGGTGACGTCTGGGGGAGGTGGTTAGTTTTTATTTTAGTATAAATTGTGTTTGTCATGATTATGTATTTATCCTTGAAAAAGGCTCAGCTGAGCCGAAACGTCGGATTATGCAATTTTAATTTTCTAACAATAAAGATTTTTTTACGAAGTCCTTGAGTGCCTCTCCACTCTGTATTTTTCTACATGTCTCCACACGAGTTTGCAGCACCGGGCATTTAAGAATCAAGTTGGGTGAGTGCTGTTCCTAGTGCTTTTTGGCTATATATATATATCTATATATATATATATATCAATAGATTGTGCACTCACAGTCCACCACCGTAGTCCAGTACCCAGTGCTAAGAACAGGTCTCCATGTACATTTATCCAGAACGTACGCCAGCACTCCAGGGTTTCTCATAAAACAATTTGCTTTATTTAATCCATATAAGAGTCAACATTTCAGTTCCACTCAAAGGAACTTTCTTCAGGACAATAATATATATATAATTTTAATAACATTGCATATAACTTAATATTTCTGGCAAAGGCAACACAGTCTTCACATCCATCTCTTTAAATCCTGTCGTTTTAACCCTTTCACGCCGGGCAGGCGGTGCCCGGCAGGAGGGCTTTAACGCTGGCCCGGGAGTTACTAATACGTCCCGCTAGCCAGCTGCTGCGGTGGGCCCTCATTTGGCCGCCCATGCAGCGGACATGCGTCGCCCATCATTGACTGCTGGGGGATGGCCTGAATCATCTTGATTGAAGTACTATGACGCCCCGCAGCTTCAAGGCCAACCCGTCGCGGGGACGGTATAGTATTCTCTGCGGTGGGAAACAAACTGCATTTTTTTATGAAATTCAGACAAACCACCATATGAACCAGTTTGTTTGTATAAAGTATAGCTATTCCTACTATAAAGCAGCAAAATATAACCAGAAGCCAACAGGAATATTTCTATATCCTGTAAAGTATCCATGTCTAGAAGTCTAAATAGGTGACAGGACTACAAAGGAGATCTCAGACTGACCACAGTAAATTTAAGAGGCAGCATAGTTGATGACAGCATTAAGCTTAAGAATATAATGGAAATGCAAATTGTTGCTGTGACCTTTGTGTCAAAAATGTGCCTGTAATTATGTTTAAGAAACCCCAGATCAAAGGGGAATGGAACATGACACAATCTCAAACACATGATTTCATGGTTCTGGGTAGAAAAGCAAATAGAATGATTTGGATTGCCAATCTAAAGTATATATCACCTGATTGACAATTTAAATACATTGTGAAAGACTGTACAGTATATATATATATATATATATATATATTTCTCAACTGCAAATATGCATCATTTATTCTTTACTAATGTAAACCTTACCTGCACCAAATGCAGCCGGCTAAGAAAATGTTACATGTTAATTTATGAAGTTACATTTTAGACACTTATGTTTTCTACAAAGTTGGAATGTGTGCTAATGCTTGCACAAGTAACATTAAATAGCATAGAGTGTTATTCTGAAATACAGGTTGACCACCTGTCATCTGGAATTCTAAAATACATAATACTTTGAAAACCGGACTTTTAGGCGAGGGTCAGACGAGCGCACTATTTGCACCCGTACTGACGTACCTTCCGGCATCCGTCGCAGGGTCGTGACGCTGCGACAGGGCCAGCCACACGCTGATGCACGCACACGAACTGCGCGCACAATGACCATGCTGAGTCCGAGCAGCAAGCCTCCCCCGTCAAAGCGCTAGAATGCGCGTTGGCGGGGCTGCAAAGTGCAATCCTCCATAGGAGGATCGAGCCTTTCAGGGCTGAGTGCAATAGCTGCGCTCAGCGAGGCGGCCAGACGGGCGTCAGACGGACGTCGAGTGGAAGGAACGTCCACTCACAAGGACGGTCCTTCCACTCTTCAAAATGCTCGTCTGACTCCAGCCTTAGGAGTCTTCCAGATTTTAGTAATTCTGGATTCGTGATGATCCTGTCCTGCCTTTCAGGAACCCAGCTCCCAAGTAGGGCTGCCATCAGGGGGTGACAACTCATGATATGCATTGTTTAGGGCCCAGCGGCTTCAGGGGACCCGGGCCCTTACCAAAACCCTTTGCAGCTTGTTTATGTGCCACATATGTAAGGATCAGGTTTTCGGATCACCATTAGTGGCTGTATTCAAACTAAGCCACAATATTAGCATCTTGAGATGTAGCTGCTCATAGACACCAGCTGGGTGTACTTAGCAATCCATGAAGCGAAGCACACCCCTCTGTGAACTATGCGAGAGTGTCACATCTTCGGCACCTGCGGACCTTCAGGAGGGGGTGTGGACACTCGGCGGCGGTGCTGGTGGCAGAAGTTCCGGCTGTTCGTGCTCCTGGAGGGGTGGGGCGCGGCGTGATGACGCAGAGCCACCGGTCTTAAATGCAGGGCGCACGGGATGGGTCATCGCCCTGACGTGGAGTTAATTCCAGCATCGCCTGGTGTATTCACTTCATTGATTCACTGAATACATTGCTCTGTTGCCGAATGGAATTGTATGAGGACCCTGATTGTTGCTGACTCGGACTGCCTTCTTGACCATTCTCTTTCTGACTACGTTTGTGTGTGTGTATTGTGTCCAAAGCAGATTCAGAGTGTATGTTGAATTTGTACCATGCTGACTCAGAGTGTATAACTATTTTGCACAACCTTGATACAGTGTATATGTCAGTCCTGCATAGCGCAGACTCCGATAATCCATCGATCTGTCCTGTTGCTGAACCGGAGTGTATGAGAACCTTGTTTGTTGCCTAACTCTGCCTGTACTACGAAAACTCTCTCTGTTGCCGACTCGGAATTATTATTATTATTATTATTCTTTATTTATAAAGCGCCAGCATATTCCGCAGCGCTATTACAATAAGCACAGTATAGACAGGGTTACAATACATTGAACAACATTTGACAAACAGTACAGGAGGAGATGAGGGCCCTATTCCCGTAGGAACTCACAATCTAGGAGGGTTGGGGTTGAAAACAGGAGGAGAGGACTGTAAGGTGAGAGTGATTGATGGTTGTGTCAGTGAGTTGGGTGGTAGGCTTCCCTAAATAGGAATGTTTTAAGGGAGTGTTTGAAGGAAGAGAAGTTAGGGGAAAGTCTGACTGTATGAGGGAGAGCGTTCCAGAGAGTGGGGGCTGCGCGTGAGAAATCCTGCAGTCTATCATGGGAAGAGGTGATGCGGGGAGAAACTAGGCGCAGGTCACTGTTTGACCTTAGGGAGCGGGCTGGGGTGTATTTGGTGATTAGTGAGGACAGGTAGTGGGGCGCTCAGTTAGTGAGGGTTTTGTAGGTAAGGATAAGGATTTTGAACTTAATTCTGCAGTGGATGGGGAGCCAGTGAAGGGACTCGCAGAGGGGAGCGGCAGAGACAGAGCGGCGGGTGAGGTGAATTAGCCTGGCGGAGGCGTTCAGGATGGATTGTAGGGGGGAGAGGCGGGAATGTTTATATGACCACGCTTCTGTTAACCCCTGGTGTCTGAGCACACAAAGCTAAAACCTCTTCCTGACTGCTTTCCTCTTATCAGTGTAGTTAACCTGTTTTGGCTCAGTAGACACTTGGTCTCAAAACCATTTGGTACTAGGTTGTACTTAGTGTTGTTGGTTTGTCTGTCCTCCCTGGCTGGGAGTGCTAGGGTTGACAGTCCCAACCGTTTGAGGCTCACAGGGCTTAGAATTCTGTCCAAAAAGATTCCCACCACGGTTGTGAGGGGCGAGCGGCACAGCGAACGTGACAGACAGCTTGCGCAAGCAGGGTCACGCCAAAGTCATAAAAGGACACTGGGAACTAGGAGATGGTGCATCCCACCACCCTCTGCAGAGTAGGAACATAGTTACGTTTTTATTTTTATAAGTTATTTAAATTAAATTGTTAAGTGATTTTGCTTCTGCAAACCACTTAACATCAGGGGCTGAGAACCAGTATTCTTTGCAGAATACCGTCTTGAGCTGAGACCAGAAAGATAGCTGCTCTTGCAATGAGCCATTTTTAATGGCACTTATATAAAGTATAGGAGTAATTAATTTAGAGTAAGCAGCAGTAACATCCAATCCACAAGTAAAGCGAGCAGCTTGGTCGAAATAGTGGCTCAAGCCATTAGCTCATCGGCTCATTTGGAATCAGGTCCAGTACTATTTGGTGCCCCTTATCTTTCACAATCTTAAACCGGATCTTCATTATAAGCACACATGCTGAAATGGCACCAGTGTCAAATAGAGTGAATGTGATCTTTACGTTGTAGTTGCCAGAGTATTTGGGGAAATGCTTATTTTGCAGCTATTTCACAATATTGCATGTGTTCACAAAGGTGTCTGTGGCACATCAGCATTTTTCCATGATTTTTAATCTTTTCAGAATAAGGAAGCTGTTTTGAGCTCAAACAGTCTTCCTCTGCGTGTCCCTATACATATAATGGGCGATATCTCTTGACTCCACTGGTGAATATCCCTATATTCTCACAGTGAGTACCCATAATGCCTCACAGCTTGTGCTTTCCAGAAAAATCGACCTTTAGTGAAGCCTGACCCAGGATGCCACAGTTTGGTAAACACATGAGCATACATATAAGTTTTTTCTCAAATGATAAAATTCATGTATTATATGAAATGAATACATTGTATGACATTGATATGGCTTATCCTCAACCGCATTTACTTAACCTGGAAGATATAATGATGCCAATCTATAGAATTATCTAATTCAGTCACGATAGAAAGAGCAAGGGCTTGGGGAACCTTGAAGAAAAAGTGAGACAAAGCTAGTGAGGAAATTTACATTTCATTTCAGCAGAACAATAGCCCACATCATAAAGCTAAAGCCACTCTGGGTGATTGAACAAGAAGAGATTTAATTTTCTTGAATGGTCTGAAGTCCGACTAAAATTTATGGCGAAGGTTGCATTCCATCAACAATCCTCGATTAACTTATTCCCCATGAATAAACATTGCAGTTGTTGCATATTGTGTGCAATCATTTGTGTCTCTACGACTACAATTACAATTAACTGTCAAGTGCCAAACGAGCACTCTACAAGGGGCAGAACAAAATCACAATAAAATTAACAAATAAGTTAGAGACATGGAGAACGATAAGGAGAACTGCTCAAGTGCTTAAAAGTGGAGTAGGGTGACACACAGATTGAGAAATAATGGTATACATGGGGCTGTGTGGGAGATATATCAGGAAAGTTGCAATAGGGGATTAGCTGATGGCTTATCTAAAGTAATGCATTTTCAGAGACATCTTGAAAGACTTGGGGCATTGGGAGAGTTAAATGTTACTATGGAGAGTTCCACTGATGGAGGCAGCTGGGGAAATATACCATGCCATGAACAAAGCACTCAACTGCAGCCTCCCACAGTTTTATCTTTTCTCTCTCATATATATATTAATGTTCCAAATCTGTAAATACACACAATATAAACTTTTTCTACACTCCCTGTTGATGCAACAGTAAACATTTCAAGACAGAATTTTATGTAATGAAAAAAAGGATATAAAAGAAAATAATCTCACTGGCATTCTCAAATGTTACTTGAAAATCCCCCTTTTCATTTCTTGACAGCTCATAATCTTTTTCATTCGCAGTTCATCTTTGTTGACTGTCAGGACAAGAAGAGCAATAAAGAAAGCTCGGTTTCCATTAAAATTTGTGAAATCAAGGTATAAAAGGAGAGAAACGATGGATGATGTGTGATCCTCAGTAATTGATTGTAGCACTGGTTTAGCACAATTAAAAAAACCTTGTACAAACTATAGCAATTTATGAAAGCATGACACGTCTCTGTTCTTTATTGGATTCCTAATGATCAAGTCATAATCGTTTTTGCATGGATCACAGAGTATATCAATAGAAACAGGGTACCTATAATTTTAACATACCACACCAACAAGAAAATGTTAAGTCATTATGACTTATTTTTATCAAATTTTAAAGAAAAACAAAACCAGAAATTGTATTGAGTCTCTGAAATTGACCACAACGGCTGAGAATAATAACTTTATTATAATTGATTAAAATAAATTAGAAATACAGTGCTAGAACATTGTGGAAATGTCTCCTAAATAGATGGCTCCATAAAAGTATCCATTGAATAATTTGCTGATGACCTAATTGTCAATTACAATTAGTTTCTATCCCTGCACTAATTCCACCCTATATGTTGCTAGCTAATAAGACACCAATGCAGTGGTTTCCAACCCTGGTCATCAAGTACCCTTAATAGGCCAGGTTTGCCAGATATCTGAAGAACACATTTGAGATGATTTGCTGCTCAGTGATTGCAGAATTTAGTCTGCATTTCCTCAAGGTAATCCTTACAATCTGGCTTGTTAGGAGTATTTGAGAGCAAGGGTTGAGAACCACTACTCTAATACATTCAGTCCCCAAGTCAAGGATTCAAAACTAGTCAGTTACCAAAAAACTTTCTGTCACAGCCAGAGTTTTATACAGTAAATGGAAAACGGCATCTTCCAAAATTGTTAAAATAGTCACATTAGGCCATAAACAAGATGACTACAGAATGTCTATAAACTGCTCGAAGTGTGTTTCACAATTTCATACACCGTTTCATCATTCATCAGGTGCATTTAAAAGGATCAAATTCTGGAATGACCATTTAGAGCCATGTATGTCAACACCCATCCTCACTATCTACCAATCAAAGCACATCTGGTGAGACCAGCATTTACATCAGCCAATCAATAGTCTTCTCTTACCCTCCTTAAAATATAATTAGTGGCCTTCAGCCAATCACTAATATTCAAGGGTGGTGGAGGATGAAGTAACAGTCCAGCCCTTTATGATAATCTCTGTGCTGTCCAGAAAACAGAGGCTGCAATAGCTGTCACTAAGGTATCTCTGTATAAATATGCTTCCCCACAATGCCATGGAACCACATTATTCCTTAATTCCAGATTTAGCTCTGCCACATTAACTATATATTAAAATCCATATTGACCACTGTGTTATAAAGGCAATCAATTATTTGCATCTATCCCAATTACAGTTACAAGTACTTATTGTCATGCCTCAGCCCTGAGAGCCTGCTGTGGTCAGCCTGGGTCACTAGCTCTCCATACCTGCTTCTCACCTAAGGGTTAACTCCTGTGTCTGAACCTGAGGTTCTGCATAAAACCAGACCACATCCTCCTCCCCTTTGCTCTTTCATTTTGTGTTTTCACTTCCTGTGTTCAGAGGTCCTGAGAGCTCCCTCTTGTTATTTCTTGTTCCTTGATGTACCTGCTGTGCGGTGTATACCAGTTATTCCACCCTTGCTGTGTCTGCACTAGCTTTTTCTTGCTTGCTGGATGATACACTGCGTGGCCCACTATCCAGTGGGTCCAGAGACTCTCAAGTGGCTTCCAGTCCTCAAGCTCTCTCCAAGGAGACCAACCTTATATCAAGGTACATTTGCCTAAGGCTTCTGCTTCTCCTCAAGCGGATCTGGAGAGAGACTATGTGGCCCACCATCCACTTGCCTGTATTTACTGTGTTACTATCTGTTCTGTGCTGGACTGTTTGCTAGTAACCATTCTACAATACAGCCTTATTGTGCATATACTGCCTCCAGTGTCTGTGTGCCTGCTTACCCCCAGCGCTTGGGATTATATATCACTACACAGAGGCTGTGCCATGGCTCCTTCATGGCGCGAGCCTGACATAATGAAAGAGCCACAAACCAGGCCCGTGGGGGTCCAAGCTGCACTGGATGATATTGTATATCAATTGCTCCTTGTGGTAGAGGATGTGTGGGATCTAATGAACTCATTGAGTACCACGCCTGGCCCTGTCAGGCCTTCTCCTGAGAGCAGAGCATCGCAGCAACCAGCTGAGTCTAATCACTCTCCAGCTGAATACAGAACCCGGGCACCTACTATGGAGTCACAGAAAGAAAGGCGTAGGAGGCTGAACTTATGCTTCTACTGCGGGTCAGATTTGCACAAAATAGATCTCTGTCGCATCAGACCTGCTAAGCCTCCAGCCGCTGCTCCAGTGCCAAGCCAAGCCGCTGCTCCAGTGCCAAGCCAAGCCGCTGCTCCAGTGCCACGCCAAGCTACTGTTCCTGTACCACGCCAAGCCACTGCTCCGGTACCATGCCAAGCCGCTGCTCCTGTACCACGCCAAGGTGCTGCTAAGCCTCCAGCCGCGGCCAGTTCTCGCTAGGGATGTGCGTTTCGGGTTTCGGAATTTCGGAATTTTCACGAAATTTCCCGATTCGTGTTTTCGGATGCGGCCGATTTTTCTGAAAATTTTTAGATCCGAAAATGGCAGATCCGAAAAGTTTTCCGAGCCGAAACGAAATATTTTCGGAATTTTCGAATGGACTTGAAATGTGTCAAATCGAAATTTATTGATTTGAAACGAGGAGAACAGACGTTCCGAAAAAAACTAAAATTTCCGAAATCACGAAAAGTCGATACAAAAAACGAGCTAAGTGACACGAAAATACGAAAAATGGTCGATATTCCGAAAAAAAAATGTACACGAAAACGAGTCGAGCCGAACCGAATCGAAACAGAAAACGGTCGAAACGAGCCGAATCGAAAAGTTTAAACATCCGAAAAATCGAACCGAATCGAACCGAAAAAAAAATCGGTGCACAAGCCTAGTTCTCGCAAGCCTCCAGCCGCGGCCAGTTCTCGCAAGCCTCCAGCCGCGGCCAGTTCTCGCAAGCCTCCAGCCGCTGTCAGTTCTCGCAAGCCTCCAGCCCCTGCCAAGTCTCGCCAGGCTACCTACGTTAGCAAGCCTCGCCGAGCTCCTATACCCAGGAGGTCTGCATCTAGTGAGGTTGCCTCGGAAGAGGAGAGTTCTGCGGAGGATTCCATCACTGAGTACATGGAGACTCTGCCAACTGAGCCCGCTGAGGAGGAACCCATGGGAGTGGGGGCCGCCTTACCCACGGACCCAGAACCTCTGGAATCCATGGAGGTTACTCCCCTCCTTTGGCTTCTACTGTTATCCCCCCAGACAGCTAAGCATCCTCAAGGTGGTCCTGGGTGACAAATTGGGGCCCTGCTCAAGAGACATGCAGACAATGCAAGGTTCTATGACTGTGACACCGTGCATTCTGAGACTCCACCAAGCCCACCAGACCAAGTCCAGACGCTGTCCATAGCCTCTGATGGCTTCATTGTGCTGGACTCTGACCTTGCTGCATACGAACAGCGCCTAGCAGCTAAGGAGCCAGTTCCTTCACCCATCATCGTGGGTGTTGCCACCAGCAGCCCTCTCACACCTGTGGAGAGTCCTACTTCTGCGGGCTGCGTCTGGGCATCTAACGGGACTTTAGTCCGGAAGGAGGACTTGGAGATCTTTGAGCAGGCCCTACATGCTCATGGGGACATTTACGATGATCCAGACTCATACTGTGATAGTTGGTGGTGACCCCTTACTACTTCTCTGATTTGGCCATGTCCTAGGTGCCCGGAGTGCACCTTGTAAGGAGGGACGTACTCTCATGCCTCAGCCCTGAGAGCCTGCTGTGGTCAGCCTGGGTCACTAGCTCTCCATACCTGCTTCTCACCTAAGGGTTAACTTCTGTGTCTGAACCTGAGGTTCTGCAAAAAACCAGGCCACACTCTCCTCCCCTTTGCTCTTTTATTTTGTGTTTTCCCTTCCTGTGTTCAGAGGTCCTGACTCCTGAGCGCTCCCTCTTGTTATTTCTTGTTCCTTGATGTACCTGCTGTGCGGTGTATACCAGTTATTCCACCCTTGCTGTGTCTGCACTAGCTGTTTCCTGCTTGCTGGACGATACACTGCGTGGCCCACTATCCAGTGGGTCCAGAGACTCTCAAGTGGCTTCCAGCCCTCAAGCTCTCTCCAAGGAGACCAACCTTCTATCAAGGTACATTTGCCTAAAGCTCCTGCTTCTCCTCAAGCGGATCTGGAGAGAGACTACATGGCCCACCATCCACTTGCCTGTATTTACTGTGTTACTATCTGTTCTGTGCTGGACTGTTTGCTGGTAACCATTCTACAATACAGCCTTATTGTGCATATACTGCCTCCAGTGTCTGTGTGCCTGTTTACCCCCAGCGCTTGGGATTATATATCACTACACAGAGGCTGTGCCATGGCTCCTTCATGGCGCGAGCCTGACACTTATACCAACAGATTCCGTAGCACTTTACACAATGGGGAAGCACGAACAGGTGACATAATAAATAATAAAACATAAGGAACAGACGGCCCTGCCCGTAGGATAATTGTCCTGTTAATGAACCACTTTAAACAAGTGCTCAGCCAGACATCTCGTGAGCTTACAATCAAAGGGACTAAGGCAAGTTCAACAAAAGGGAGCAGGGGAAGTGGGGAGCTAATTACCAGAGATAGTATAGCAGACAGTGCATGATGATAAACCAAGAGCTTGGGCATGATTAGATATTAGGGACGAGCTGTTCGGTTCGATCTGTTCGGTATTCGATTCGAACATCGCCCGTTCGGCTGTTCAGCGAACATCGAAAATTTCCGCGTGTTCGGTTCGCGTTCGCCCACAATGCACCACAATGGACCACAATGCACTTTTCCACTGGCCTGAAGCTTGTAATGGGCTACAGCCTTGCACCTGACCACAGGTCAGGTGCAAGACAGGTGCAAGACTATGCCAATCATGGCTCAGAGTCCTGATTGGGCAATTTTTGCCCAATCATGGGCTCACAGAGCTAAGTCCAGCAGCACACTATATAAGGCGTCCCTCGCAGCCCCAGCACGTGTTTTTTGAGGGGTGATTGTTCTGTTAGTTTGTCTTCACAGTGCCAACAGCTATTGGGGGGTCTCACGTCTAGCAGATATCTGGGAATTGTTGTAATCTGTGTCTTCTCAGTGCCAGCAGCTATTGGGGGGGTCTCATTTCTAGCAGATATCTGGGAATTGTTGTAATCTGTGTTTTGTCAGTGCCAGGAGCTATTGGGGTGTCTCACTTCTAGCAGATATCTGGCAATTGTTGTAATCTGTGTCTTCTCAGTGCCAGCAGCTATTGGGGGGGTCTCATTTCTAGCAGATATCTGGGAATTGTTGTAATCTGTGTCTTGTCAGTGCCACCCATCAGGGGGTCTCACTGACTTATAGGTGGTTTCTGGGAAGGAGGAGTTCTTTAAGAAATGTGGACCGCACCGTTGCTATTTGTAATCTATGTCAGATGAGGATCAAGCGTGGGAAAGACATCCCACACTTGGGTACCACGTGCTTAAGGCGATATATGACCACCTGCCACGCATCCCGTTGGCACAACACTTTGCATAGGTCCTCCTCCTCATCTGTCTCTACCCCCACTATATGTCTTGCCATGTCATTGCCTACAACCTCCACTGACAGGGATGATGCTACAGTAATGGGTGTACCAGGTCCTTCCTCAGAATGTGACAGCATCCCATCAGCTGAAGATATACGCAGTCAGATTACGTTGCCCCAGCTGCAGCAGCGTAAGAAAAAAATATAGTCCCAACCATCCCCAAGCACAGCGTCTAAATGCCAGCTTAGCAAAATTACTCGCATTACAGCTGCTGCCTTTCCAGCTGGTGGACTTTGCTTCCTTCCATGAATTTGCTGAATGTGTTGTACCACAGTGGCCGTTCCAAAACGCCATTTCTTTTCACGGAAGGCCATTCCAGCACTATACCAGCATGTGAAATACAATGTTATGGAGTCATTGGGAAAGGCAGTCAGCAGCAAGGTGCACATGACTTTAGACACGTGGTCCAGCAAGCATGGAAGGGCCGTTACATTTCCTTCACAGCATACTGGATAACTCTGCTTGCATATAAGAAAAATAGAACATGCAGTACAGTACAACCTTATAGACGGTCAGGTATATTTGATGATACAGGATCTTCAAGGAAGTGCAGAGTCTCTAAAATCAGAGCATACACAAAAACATAGCATAATACTGCCAGATATTTAATAAAACATAAAACCACAAAAAGAAGCCACTCACAAAATTAGTGGCACACAGTATATAAAAGTGTGCAAAAGCACATATTAAGCCGATTCGTTCGAATAGTCACCACAGCCGGAAAGACGTTGTCCTTAAGATGTAGTCTCTGCAGGAGAGCCTGGCCAGGATACCACTCCGTGCTGAGAAGTCCAGATCCCAGGTGGAACCACAGTCCTTCAGACCGACCAATAGGGGAACCGAAGACCTGGATCCATCCGAAATGAATAGTGGACGATCCGACTCGCGGACGAAAATGAATGATGGACGATCCGGCGGGCGAACAAACGAAATGGCGGAAACAAGCAAGTCAGTTCGACGCGTTTCGTCCTCTGACTTATTCATGAACTGACTTGTCCGTCCGAATCTTCTCTCTTTAAAAGTCCACATTTCTTTAATTAACAATCTAAAATACATTCATGTGTGGATACCGGAAATGATAAAATTTCCGAAATGCCCCTGAACGGGCGCATCGGAAATGCGTCCGAACGGGCGCATCGGAAGTGACACCGCCTTACACCAGAATCCATTAAAGTTAAGGGCATAGTTAACCCAAACCTAATTGAAAGTGTGGGCGAAATACAAACGACAGAAATAAACCATAACATTACTGACATAGATCCAGAGATGACAATAGAAGAACCTATGGAGACAAAAATTAAAATTACTCTGCTTGCAGCTGGGAGGGATCCAGGACGGGGCTCTGTGCTGGAGCTTGTTCATCCGACACGCCTCCAGAAAGCTGCTTGTATGAGGTCTGTATGCTCCACCACCTCCTCCTTAAATGTCTCTGGCGAAGTCGCAGTTAAACCGACGCGTGGCAGGGGCTACGCAATGGCTCAAGCAAAAAGATGCCATACTGTGCTTGAGCTGGTTTGTTTAGGGGACAGGAGCCACACCGGCGCAAAAATTCTGTCAGCTCTGCAGGGGCAGGTGCAGAGATGGTTAACACCACGCCAGCTTCAGCTGGGAATGGTCGTCTGTGATAATGGCAGCAACCTTCTCTCCGCCCTACGCCTGGGTAAGTTGACGCATGTACCATGCCTAGCACACGTCATAAATCTGGTGGTACAGCGTTTCCTAACCAGGTACCCAGGGCTGGCAGAGCTTCTTAGCCAGGCCAGAAAAGTCTGCAGCCACTTCAGATGGTCATCCCCAGCAAGTGTTCGCAAGGCACAAAATTCTAAGAGAATTCCACCTTCCCACAAACCGTCTGATCTGTGACATGTCCACCAGGTGGAACTCGACATTGGCAATGCTGCAGCGTCTGCACAAGCAGCAGAGGGCCATCAATGAATACCTGTGTGAGTATGGCACAAGGACAGGTTCAGGTCAACTTGTTTCCCCCCCCCCCCCGCAGTGGCTTATGATCAAGGATGCATGCACTGTACT
This sequence comes from Leptobrachium leishanense, assembly GCA_009667805.1. Classification (NCBI taxonomy): domain Eukaryota; kingdom Metazoa; phylum Chordata; class Amphibia; order Anura; family Megophryidae; genus Leptobrachium; species Leptobrachium leishanense. The sequence continues at coordinate 259,050,451 of CM019066.1, forward strand.
GTCCCCATTTGAGGAGGCAATGAGGATGGTGAGCAGGGACAGTGCATGCATCAGTGACACAATTCCTTTAGTGCTCCTGCTGGAGTGCACTCTGCGGGGAATTATAGATGTGGCACTAGAGGCAGAGCAACGGGAGGAAGAGGAGGACTTCCCTAGCTCTCAAGGCCCCAGTCTTTACGCAGACAGCATTCCTGCGGATCCTCAGATCAGACAGGAGGAGGATGAGGAGGAGGAAGAATATTTAAGTAGTGGGGGCATTGAAGGTGGGGATTCCTCAAGGGAGGGTTTTGTGTGCCCAGAAACCCAAGGACTAGTAGGTGGCTGGGAGTAGGAAGTGCACGATGGGGTCATCCTCGTTGACCAGGAAGACTCGGCAGCTAATGCCACCTCCAACCTACACTGCATGGGCTCCCTTATTCTGCAAAGCCTGCTAAAGGACCCCAGGATTCGTGCTATCAAGGAGAGGGATCATTACTGGTTGGCAAGTAGTGATGAGCCGAACACCCCCGTGTTCGGTTCGCATTCGAACTCAAACAATATCAAAAGTTTGAGTTCAAACTCGAACACGAACCGAACTCAATGCAAGTCAATTGGACTCGAAAGTTAGATTTTTAGACTGCCCTCCAAGAGGGCATATATGCAAGATATTTGCCATAAAAGGTGTATGGGGTCCGGGTAGTGCCCTGGGGGACAGGAAACAAGGACAAAAAGTAAAAAAAAAAAGGAAAGTTTTTAAAGAAACAGTGAGTTTTCCATAAAATAAAGGTTAAGAATAAAAACGAAAAATTCCTTCAAATATCATGCCTAGGAGGTCCCCATAACCTGCCCGTGAAGTGGCGGATTTGTAGGATGTATAGAAACATTTAATATTGTGCCTTTGGTGGCAGCAAGTGCCTTCACACTGTAACCCCTCTGTGGTATTGTGGAAGAGTGCAGCGGTGGACCCTGCGGTCCATTAAAATGATATGAATCTGGTATAGGCGTTAGTGGCAGTGCACCAAAATATTGTGCCTTTGGTGGCAGCAAGTGCCGTCACACCGTAACCCCTCTGTGGTATTGTGGAAGAGTGCAGGTTGAACCCTACGGTCCAATATTAAAATGTTATGAATCTGGTATAGGCGTCAGTGCACCCAAATATTGTGCCTTTGGTGGTAGCAAGTGCCTTCACACTGTAAGTAACCCCTCTGTGGTATTGTGGAAGAGTGCGGCGGTGGACCCTACGGTCCAATATTAAAATGATATGAATCTGATATAGGCGTCAGTGGCAGTGCACCCAAATATTGTGCCTTTGGTGGCAGCAGGTGTCTTCACACCGTAACCCCTCTGAGGTATTGTGGAAGAGTGCAGTGGTGGAGGTTTTGGTAATGCAGAAGAGATCCCCGACCTATTCAGTTATCAGTTATTCAGCAGCTATAACAAAACCGGGTCAGCAATGTTTAGGCACTTTTACTGCGCTACTGTATATGGTGAGAATCGGTGCACACCAGTAGAAACAGGAAGCAAACAGAACAGGCAGGGAATACACAGAGAGAATAGTCAAATGGCAGGCAAAGTCGGCAACAGATCGGGTCCTCAGAACAAGCAGGGTCAGTAACAGGTATACAAACTGATTTAGGTAAGCTAGCAATGTGGGAATAAAGGCTGAGACACACTGAGCGTGTAGTGACGCACAGTGTACCAAAGCGAAGAGAAGCAAACATTTTGTAGGCTTGACTTCACTCCGCTCCGCCTCGCAGCGTATCTACACTGCATTACGTTTGCTTCTCACCGCACTGGACAGGAATCCACTAACTTAGGCTGGTGTCAGACGAGCGTAGTGTTCACGTCCGTGATTGCGCCTAAAAGTACGTCCGTGATAGCATGAAAGTAAGTCCATTGGAGCCTGACACATGAAGTACGTCCGCACTGAACTGCGGACGCACAACGGCCGCGGCAAACGGACGCAGGTTAGGCAAGAACGTAATACTGCTAGAACGGACGTGCGGAGTGCGCCACGTCCACAACGTCTGCATAGCTTTGTGTGTGAGTGATGGAGCGTGGTCAGACGGACTGCATTTATACGTCCAGCATTTTTGATGGACAGAATGTTTTTTCATTGTAATTTTTTTTTCCCTCCTACATCCCTCAAAAATAACTTCAGTGAAAAAACGGACTGTGTGACCACTACTGCGTCATCCGTACTGACGATGTCCGTACTGCACGGACATACAGCCCGTAGAAATCACGCTCGTCTGACACCAGCCTAAATTAAAATGTACACACAAAACCATTTTATTTTCACAAAGCACATGTTATATAGGCAACAAAAAAGGTTCTACTGAATAAAATACATCAAAAATTACTGTTAATTTAATAGGAATAGTATAAAAATATAAAGAAAGGGTAACCCCTGATCATATATATTATAGGGACACGGAGCGCTGTATATAGAGTAGGGATGCATTGATACTACACACAGACATATACATATATATCAACACGCAGACCTATATATACACGTATATATCAACACGCAGATATATATATATATACACCCATCCACAGACCTCAGACCATATATACACATACGCACATGGAGGGGTGGCATGTGGACAATCTCAACTAAATGCGCCCCCCCATTTGGCTGATCCCTCCAGAAGAAATGTTGAACCCGACAGAGCAGAGAATATATATATTATTCTCTGCTCTATCAGGTTCAACATTTCTTCTGGAGGGATCAGTCAAATGGGGGGGGCAATTAGTTGCCAAAATGTGTGTGTAATTCAAGTCTATATATAAATATATATTTATAAGAATATAGATATATATCTTATCTATATATACATATATATATCATACCTGCCCTTACCTTCCCCTATAAATTTGCTAAAAATAGATACACAAAAAAAACAAAGCACTGCCTGAGACCCCGCGCAGCCCACATGCCACCCCCTCTACATGGCTGAATGTATCTAATATATATAATTAAATACATTCAGCCAGGTACAGAAAGAAAAAAAGTTTTTATTTTATGTTCCTGGGGACATTTAAAAATGTCCTCGGATTTTTTTTTTTTTTAGAAATGTGTCGCCTTACCTTAGCCTGGTGGTCAGTGGGGGCTCCCTGGATCCTGGTTGTGGGGGGGGGTCTGCCATTGCCGCAGGTGCAGTGGCTCCCTCCCTGTGCTGCCTGTCTCTGCCACATGTACCCGGGCGGCTAGCCTGCACAGTCGCAGCTCTGTCATCCGGCGGCCTCATGCTCCTCAAGGGGATCCTTGGGAGGCCCCGGCAGGCTGCCCTCTACAGTGCCTGATTAGAGGGCCGTGTCTGCCTGATGTTTTAGTAACAAGAATGTTTTATCCCATAGGCTTCAATGTTAAAAATATTCCTGTTTTAATTCAATATCTAATAAACCGTTGCTTATAATATTCTGCAGTAAAGAGTCTCTTTATTTCTAGATTTTTTAGTATTTTTCTAAGCATTTTTTATAATTTTTTCAAATTTTTTTTTTTTTTCGAGCTTTTGGCGAACGTCCCAAAAAGTTCGAAGTTCGCGAACTGTCGAACGGCTTATGTTCGATGTGAACTCCGAAAAGATCAAACCAAACAGCTCATCCCTATTGGCAAGCCTTCTTGATTAGGGATGAGCCGAACACTCCCCGAGTTCGGTTCGAAGCCGAACCCGAACTTTCCAAATGTTCGGATCCGAACCCGAACTCGAACTCCATACAAGTCAATGGGGCTGAAAATTCGGTTTTTAGAGTGCCCTCCAAGACGGCATATATGCTAGATATTTGCCATAATAGTGTATGGGGGTCCGGGTAGTGCCCTGGGGGACAGGAAACAAGGACAAAAAGTTAAAAAAAACGTTTTTAACCCTTTCGCTGCTGAGGCTTTTCCCGCCCCTGTGCTGAGGTCATTTTTTACCTGTTTTGCGCATCATGTTTAAACGTGTTTTAAAGGCTTATTTTAGTATATGACACCGACATATTATATATCGTTCTTTCCGTCAGACTCGGTAGATTCATAATATGTCATTATTATATGTATACGTTATGTCATGTTTGTATATTATAACAAAAAATGCAATAAAATATGTATTTTCAATAATTTACAATGTGTAAAGTGTTTTTTTCCACATTTTAACATGCGAGCAATTGCGGTTATATTTTGTATGGGGTGCGCTTGTTAAAAAAATTAGAGATGGGGTCTCGTTACATTTTTTTTTGGGGAAAATGACACCATTTTTAACAAACGCACCGCATACAAAAATCGTTAATGCAGCATCATTGTTCACATTATAATTGAAATGGGAACAATATTGCTGCATTAACAAACCAAAAAAAATAAAAAAAAGTGTTTATTTTTTTTTTTTAATTTTTTTTTTTAATTTTTTTTTATTTTTATTTTTCTTTTTTTTTTTTTTTTTACAAATTTTTTTACTTTCATGTTTGGTATCGTTGGAACGGCCATGCTCTGGCCGATCCAACCATATCAAAATTTAACCCCTAACTGCCACGGATCGGGAGATAGGGAGTTCATTGGAACTCCCTATCTCCACAGTTCGTGGCAGTTAGGGGTTAATGCTAGGACTGGCGTCATCGTGCTACGCACGATGACGCCAGTCCTCTGGGGGAGTTCCCGGAAGCTTGGCCGACATCCAAGATGTCGGCCAGCTCCCGGGAAGGATCGCGAATCGGCGCTTTTCAGCGCCGATTTGCGATCCAGCTCCCCAGGGGTTAATGTCAGGCATCATTTGGAAGGGCAGGCTGTGCCCTTCCAAATGATGCCTGGGTTAAGCCCCTGTGTGCCGCCGATCGGGAGGGAGAGAGGTCCGAAGGACCTCCCCCCCTCCCTTTCAGGCGCCTCCTCCGCACATGCGGGGGGGGCGCCTGAATTAGGTGTCATCGCGGGGGCGCGATGACACCTAACAATGGCGGCCGCTGCTCCGGATGCCGGGCTGACATCCAGGATGTCAGCCCGCACCGGAGGGGCCAGCGATCGGCCGGAACCCGGCCGAACGCTGACCCCAATGCGAGGACGCGCTCAGCGCGTCCTCCGCATACCAGCGGTAATGCTGAGGACGCGCTGAGCGCGTCCTTAGCATTGAACTGGTTAAAGGGACAGTGAGTTTTCCATGAAATAAGGGTTAAAAATAAAAACGAAAAATTCCTTCAAATATCGTGCCTAGGAGGTCCCCATAACCTGCCCGTGAAGTGGCGGATTTCTAGGATGTATAGAAAAATGACGGTAAATGCTTTTCCTTTAATCTATCCATAAACAACTGCTTGGGGCGGCAGTCTGTATGAAAAGAGGAGACATTTTGGGACACTCAGAAAAAGTTTACTGATTTTTTGGCGGTGAAAAGCAGGAGAATGACTGGAGAATGGAAAATTCTAGACCAAATAGCCGATTTGGAAAGTGAGATAAATGGGAGAATTTTTCTGGTTCGGCTATTTTGACCTAGAATTTTCTCTTCAGTCATTCTCCTGAGTTTCACCTTTCTATGAATAACCCTGTCAGGGTTATTCATAGAGCGGAGAAGAGCAGGAGAATGACTGGAGAATGGCAAATTCTAGGTCAAAATAGCCAAACCAGAAAAATTCTCCCATTTAGGCTAGGGTCAGACTAGCGAATTTTTAACGTGTGTTTAGGCGCACTTAATCACGGCCGCACTATCAGCAAATGACGGGCAATGACAGCCAATATTCGAAGTACGGTCGCATTAAAGTCCGGCTGCGCAACGCAAGTGGAAAATTAACGCATTTTTTCGAGAACGCAGAACCGCTAGTACGGACGTACAGAGTGCGCTGCGTCCACTAGCGGCGTGTGTGCGTGATTTGGAGACGTCAGACCCTGCTCATTTCCGGGCAACATAACGTCCAGACACCCAAAGTTTCCTGGTTTGGATCCGTAAAAAATCACGCACAAAAATGCGCATCGTATGACCGTTTTCGTGCATTCCGTGAAAAAATAAGGCAATGCGTTCGGACGCACTTTTTGACGGTCGCTGTGAAAAATGCGTTAGTCTGACCCTAGCTTTATCTCACTTTCCAAATCGGCTATTTGGTCCAGATTGTTCTCTTTTCCTGCCATTCTCCTGGTTTTCACCTTTCTTTGAACAACCCTGAGAGAGAGGTGAAAGCCAGGAGAACTGGCAGGAGAAGAGAACAATCTAGACCAAATAGCCGATTTGGAAAGTGAATTGCTATTTTGACCTAAAATTTTCACTTCTCCAGTTATTCTCCTGCTTTTCACTGCTCTCTGAATAACCCTGTGAATGTTTAATCCCGAAGTGAAAAATAACATTGCTTAAGGCTGGGGTCAGACGAGCGCAGTTATCACGTCCGTGTTGCCGCACATTTGTACCTCCGTGGCAGCATAGCATTCTGACCAATGGAGCCCCACACACGAAGTACGTCCGCACGGAAGTGCCGATGCATGGCGGACGCAGCAAACGGACGCAGGTTAGGCAAGAACGTAATACTGCTAGAACGTACGTGCGGAGTGCGCCACTTCCGCAACGTCCGTGTAGCTTTGTATGTGTGATGAAACGAGGTCAGATGGACTGCATTTATACATCCAGCATTTTTGACGGACAGAATGTTTTTTCATTTTAATTTATTTTCCCTGCTACATCAGTCAAAAAATACGTCAGTGAAAAAAACGGACTGTTTGGCCACTACCTTGTTGTCAGTCAGTAAGTACGTCCGTACTGCACGGACGCACAGTCCGTACAAAATGCGCTCATCTGACCCTAGCCTTAGATGTTATTTTGAATTTTTTTCTAACACCAGTTAACCACTTGGCTGCTATGGACGCGCTCAGCGCGTCCAGCCAAGTGGTTCTCCTGTGCTATGGACGCGCTGAGCGCGTCCATGCACAGGAGGCAGCAATCCGCCAGATTCCGGCGGATTGCTGCGCCCCCCGGTGCGGGCTGACATCTTGGATGTCAGCCCAGCACTCGGGACCCGGCGGAGCAATTCAATGTCATCGTGGCTGCGCGATGACATCTAATTCAGGCGCCCCCCCTGCATGTGCGGAGGAAGCGCCTGAAAGGGAGGGTGGGAGGTCCTTTGTCTTACATTATCATTACATTACAAAATACATTATCTTCTTTCTTTGTCTTCTGTCTTATTGGTTGAAAATAACAGTTTTGTAAAACTGACATGTCTTAAGTTTTATTTCCAAATCAATGATCTTCTTTAATCGCATGATTTATTGATGAGTTGTCGATAAACTAGAATGTTTTATTGCCTGGTGTCTGATAATTCCTTATTATCCAGTTGATGTAACATTGCAATGTGAAATAATAATGTGTTTGAGTAAATTTCCTTCAATTCCAACAGCTTTATCAATATTGGTATCACATAATCTTCCATCTAGCTTGAGCAAAGTTGGCATGCATGGGTAATTTTCACCTAAAGTAAAAACTTGGGAAAAAAATGTATTATTAACCTGTCAAAAACTTTAAAATTCATATGGTTAAAATACTTTTAAAATGGAGAAAAAAATGCAACACATTTTTGGACACAAAGAAAAAGAGTGGTCATGAGAGAGAAAAAAATGGAGGAGAGGAGGGGTCATGAGTGAGACAACACGGAGGAGAGAAGGGGTCATGAGTGAGACAAAATAGAGGAGACTAGGAAAAGAATGTGAACTTCAATTCAAATAAAAAAACACAACAAAAATATCATAAACTGGGAAAGAAAGTATAGAAGGGCATGTTTAAAACTTGACGCGTTAATTAGCACAAAGTTCTCAGAGGAAACTCAGAGAAAAAGATTCTTAATAAACATCAATAATCTTTATTAAGGATATTAGTTAAAAACAAACATTCAAACGTGAGGTGTTTGTGCAGCTATTTTACAACCTGTTTTATTCCCTCCAAGAATATTCAATGGGGGCACAGTTATACGCTATTGCACTTCACACCAAAAGACAAAAACAGACAGCAAAAAAAAATAAAACTAGACATCTGGCTACCACTGCAGAAAAAGAAAACAATCAAACAATACTCAGATACCAAACTACAACCTTCCATCTCCCTTAGTCAACTAAAATAAAACCAAAAAACCACCTTCTCTCATTTGAAATCTGCCTAAATTCCTTTGTACAGCGCTACTAAACCTGTAGGCGCTTTCCTTTAAACTTTCACTCAAATCCTTCATCTTTATATCACTTCATCCTCTTAGATTCCAAACAACTAAACATGAACCTACATATATATTCCATTATACAAGTTACAAACACTGTAAATGATCTCAGTCAGCCATTTTGGCAAAACATATAACCTATATTAAGGTGCGGTCAATCCCTTAGTGCTGGACTCAAACAAAGACCAGAGGAAAATAACCGACCACGCCTCTCTTGGGAAAATGTACAACTTTGAGCCCATCACCTTGATACACAATTTTTTTTATATATATATATCATACATCAATTTATAATCCATTTACAGTAAATCCAGCTCCCATAATTACTTTCTTTTGTTCCACTACTGTACGCACGCCGAAGCACTCAAACCGCGCCCAATTCCACAACAGTTACAGTTTTATAAAGCACTAACAGCTCCAGAATTCAACTGCTACTACAGTCATTCAAGGCATTAGACACATGTCATTTGTATATACTGTTCAATTATCCCAAATAGATACTCACAGAACAACAAAAATAACTACATATTCCATTATCCAACTTGCACTGCTAAAAGACTACTAGCATTCAAAGAAAAAAAAATCCTTATACAAACACATAATAACATTATACATTACAAATAAAGAGTTTATTAATTAAATAAAAAAAGAACAAAGAGAGAAAAAATGAATGTATGAGAAAGAGAAAAAAAGTTAGCAGGCGCTTTTGAAAGTCACTGTAAAAGTAAAGCCCTATTGTCTCCATTTCCTGTTCCTTTTTTTTTTTTTTTTACACGAGGCAAGGCAGTAAAGACTGAAACAAAGCAACCTGTTTTAAGAGCAGTCCCTATACATAAATTACATATAAAAAACATAATATCAAAACTACGAAATACAAAACATCAAAGATAAACACATATATTAATAGTTAGTAAAGATAAACATTTAAATAAACAGACGCAATCAATGGCAAGAAACAAAATAAAATATAAAACAAAAACAAACATGCAATCTGAAAAAAAACAGTTAGCAAATCCTTTAGAATCAGCGCGCAAACACATGCCGCAAAAAAATAAATAAAGAATCAGAAAGCATTATTTTGCTGAGAGGGTGGTGGATACATGGAACAGTCTTCCAGTTGAAGTGGTAGAGGCCAAAACAGTAATTGAATTTAAGCAGGCATGGGATAGGCATAAGGCTATCCTAAACAAAAGATAAATCCAGGTAAAGTATCCATGTAATTGGGCAGACTAGATGGGCCGAAAGGTTCTTATCTGCCGACATTTTTGTTTATGTTTTGTTATGTTTCTAAATCAAAATCTAATCAATTAAAATAAAATGCTACGAGCCAGAACTCCAGAACACAATAGAGCTACACTATGGACACAAAGACACACATATTTACTCAACGCTAGAAACATCTTTCAGTTTCCCGGGTGAGTGACATAACGAATACTCAGCACCAGAACTTCATCAGGGTACATCAACATAACGAGTGAGTCACCGCTCATTAACAGTTCTCTATCAGGCGAGTTAAGATAAACAAACAACAAAGAAAAACAAACAAAGCGTCCTACAACAACACAGTGGCTCTCACAGACAGCCTCCCCATGGAAGCAAAGATTCTTTTATCTATATAGGCAATTGTCTAACATGAAATAAATCATATTAGACAATTGAATTATTAAATCCCACTTCTGACACTAACTGTTAAGTTCTAATTTCCATTATAATTACCATAAACCTTTTTCAAGTTTCTTCTTATATATCAAAATTGAAGTAAGGCGCTGCGTGACTCTGATCAGAGGAGACGACAGACCCAACCACACCGAGATATGGCAGATTATCATCTGATCAGTCCGTGGTCTGTCAGATTGGCTTATTGTTTCAACATCGAATAGAAATGTTCGTTATATATAAAAACTTCCTGCAGTTTTCACTCCCAACATAGGAATGTGATACAACAACCAATCAGAGCAGATACATTTCTACATCAGAGTTTAACCAACAGTGAGACAAATGTACTACATTTTCTAGCTTATGGTCTGTTCACACACCCTTTCCTGCACACAAAGGAAATGGCTAAATTCCACAGGCTTACATCCTATGCAAGTAAAAGACTTGCAGGGTTTGACACTTATAATGGTGGGGGGGGGGTGGATTTCACACTAATACAAAAATAAAAAAACTACCTATCATATTAAAATACCTTTCAACAGACAAAAGAGTGCATCTGTCCACCGGCTCTGTAGACCGGCTGACATTTATAAAAATAAATCAGTCCTGGATCAGCAGCTATCAATCCCCTGATGCTGACGTAGCGGAATAGATTGGGGATCTCTTCTGCATTCCCAAAACCTCCACCACTGCACTCTTCCACAATACCACAAAGGGGTTACGGTGTGAAGGAACTTGCTGCCACCAAAGGTAAAATATTTGGGTGCACTGCCACTGACGCCTATACCAGATTCATATCATTTTAATATTTGACTGCAGGTTCCAACCCTGCACTCTTCCACAATACCACAGAGGGGTTACTTACGGTGTGAAGGCACTTGCTGCCACCAAAGGTAAAATATTTGGGTGCACTGACGCCTGTACCAGATTCATATAATTTTAATATTTGACCGCAGGGTCCAACCTTGCACTCTTCCACAATACCACAGAGGGGTTACGGTGTGAAGGCACTTGCTGCCGCCAAAGGTAAAATATTTGGGTGCACTGCCACTGACGCCTATACCAGATTCATATCATTTTAATATTGGACCGCAGGGTACACCGCTGCACTCTTCCACAATACTACAGAGGGGTTACGGTGTGAAGGCACTTGCTGCCACCAAAGGCACAATATTTGGGTGCACTGCCTCTGACGCCTATACCAGATTCATATCATTTTAATATTGGACCACAGGGTCCACCGCTGCACTCTTCCACACTACCACAGAGGGGTTACGGTGTGAAGGCACTTGCTGCCACCAAAGGCACAATATTTGGGTGCACTGATGCCTGTACCAGATTCATATCATTTTAATATTTGACCGCAGGGTCCAACCCTGCTCTCTTCCACAATACCACAGAGGGGTTACGGTGTGACGGCACTGTAGCCGACACTAAAGGACCAATTTTAAAGCACCTAGTGTCACTTTCATCCAAAGCCTGCATAAGTTTAACCATAATTTACCACAGAGTATAAAAACAAAAAATAAAAATAAAATGTGGGGATACTCTGATATGCATTTCGTGTTACTGTCTACCTGTCGACTGTCTCCAAATAGATGACTTCCCAATTCCAAACGCTTAACCTCTCTAAAATTGAACTTCTGGTCTTCCCTCCCTCTAAAGATAACACTCCGGCACTCATTACCTTTCAGGTGAATGGTGCCACTATTACTTCCAACTCATAGGCCCGTTGCCTCGGTGTCCTCCTAGACTCTGATCTCTCCTTCACGCCTCACATTCGGTCGCTAACCAAATCCTGCTACTTCCACCTAAAAAACATGGCAGGCGTCAGTCTCGGTCTTAATCATGACTCTGCTAAAATGCTCAACCAAGCTCTTATTTTCTCCCTCCTTGAATACTGTAACCTCCTTCTCTCTGGCCTTAAGAGATTCCAGATTCTTCCTCTGCAGTCTGTTATGAATGCCTGTGCTAGGCTCATCCACCTCACCTCCCGCACCTCGCCCCTTTGTCAATCTCTACACTGGCTTCCTGTCTCCTATAGAATCCAAGTCTAAATACTGGTGCTCACATACAAAGCTCGCCATAACCGTGCCCCTGCCTACATCTCCTCCCTTATTAACAGATACATCCCTTCACGTCTGCTTCAGTCTGCCAATGATCTGATGCTATCATCTTCACGTACCCGGATCCCTAACACCCACCTTCAAGACTTCTCCCGAGCTGCCCCCTTTCTTTGGAACTCCCTCCCCCACAACAATAGACTCTACCCGTCTCTCCAGTCCTTCAAGAAATCTCTGAAAACACATTACTTTAGAGAAGCCTATCATCACACTCCTTAATCCCCCTCTGTTCATTTCCTACTGCATCCTCCCACACAGCCCACATGCACTCCGTTACTTCATGTTCTCTATTAACCCTCACCTAGTGTGTCACCCCTATCCTTTTAGATTGTAAACTCTTGAACAGGGTCCTCCTACTGTATTGTGTGTTGAACCTGTATGTATATTTGTCATTCTGCCTCACATTGTACAGCGCTACGGAACTTGTTAGCGCTTTATAAAAACTTGTAACTGTAACAGGATGTACCCGACTTCTTCAGGCAGTAAGTATCCCCTTTTGTGGTGTCTCCTTATATACTGAAGTTTAATTAGTCCCAAATTATAAGATTGGCACCTGTGTGCATACTGAAAATGGAAGTGTCCTTAGCCAAGTTTCACACCCAGAGTTTCAAGTTTCTTTAGACGGCTCCTTCTAAACAGGTGTATTAATCATTAGGACATATCAATACATGTTCTGTTGGATCTCTATGTGCCTGGATATCTCTTTCAGTGCACGAGAGGAGTTCTCTTAATCATCCGCGTCAATATCTAAAAGGAGTGTAACATCTTTGTTCAATAAATTCTCTCATTGGCTGAAATAGTTTTTTTACAAGTAAAGCAATTGGATAACATGCCTAGTTAAATACTATTGGACTCTAGCAAGAAAAAACAAGGACTCCACAAGTGAAAAAAAATATCAAAAACTCTTTCTTCATTACATTAAATTTCAATAGATATATGATTGAGAGAAAGGGGGGTTTGTGAGGGTCCCATGGGCGTCCGCATAAATTTTTCGGGGGGGGGGGAAATTTTAATGGCATCCATATTCTGCCCTTTTGAGAATGTCATGAAGGGGACAGTCACAAAATAAAGCGTAGTAATACAGAGGCTGCGAAACATGATGCAAGTCTGATAGAAGAATAAGGCTAGGGTCAGACGAAAGCATTTTTCCCCGCGAACGTGAAAAAGTGCGTCCGAACGCATTGACGTATTTTTTCACGGAATGCGCAAAAACAGGCAGACGACGCGCATTTTCGGGCGTGATTTTGTACGGATCGTCAATAAAACTCTTTTTGCGTCTGGACGTTATGTAGGCTGGACATTAGCAGTGTCTGACATCTCCTAATCACGCAAACACGCCGCTATGCCGCAGCTGCGCACTCAGTACGTCAGTACTAGCGGTTCAGCGTTCTCAGAAAAACAAATTCCACTGGCGTTGCACGGCCGGACTTTTGTGCGGCCGTACATCGTATATTGGCCGTCATTGCCTGGCATCTGCTGCTAGTGCGGCCGTAATTATGTGCGCCAGAACGCACGTTAAAAGTGCGCTGGTCTGACCCCAGCCTAAAGGTGTAAGTGTCTGCTCTGAGTGTTGCATTTTATAGGCCATCTCTGTATACACAAACCATGACCCTCCCAAACATACTGGCACACATACCAGGCCCCCCTCCAAACATATACATACATACACGCACACACACCAGCCCCCTTCCTACACACATACATATATATACTGTATATACACACACCCCTCCCTCTGTCTCTGTATACACAGAGCCAGCTCTGTATACACAGTGACAGAGCCAGCTCTGTATACAGATATGCAATCTGTATCCCCCTCTCTGCTTAGATTGTAATATCTGGAGCAGGGTCCCCTTTCCTCTTAGATTGTAAGATCTGGAGCAGGGTCCCCTCTCTGCTTAGATTGTAAACTCTTGGACGGGGTCCCCTCTCCTCTTAGATTGTAAGCTCTGCAGCAGGGTCCCCTCTCCTCTTAGATTGTAAGCTCTTGGACAGGGTCCCCTCTCCTCTTAGATTGTAAACTCTGGAGCAGGGTCCCCTCTCTGCTTAGATTTTAAGCTCTTGGACAGGGTCCCCTCTCCTCTTAGATTGTAAACTCTGGAACAGGGTCCCCTCTCTGCTTAGATTGTAATCTCTGGAGCAGGGTCCCCTCTCCTCTTAGATTGTAAGCTCTGGAGTAGGGTCCCCTCTCTGCTTAGATTGTAAACTCTTGGACAGGGTCCCCTCTCCTCTTAGATTGTAAGCTCTGCACCCAGGTCCCCTCTCTGCTTAGATTTTAAGCTCTTGGACAGGGTCCCCTCTCCTCTTAGATTGTAAACTCTGGAGCAGGGTCCCTTCTTTTAGATTGTAAACTCTGGAGCATGGTGTCCTCTTTTAGATTGTAAACTCTGGGGCAGGGTCCCCTCTTTCAGATTATAAGCTCTGGGGCAGGGTCCCCTCTTTTAGATTGTAAACTCTGGAGCAGGGTCTCCTCTCCTCTTAGATTGTAATCTCTGGAGCAGGGTCCCCCCTTCTTTTAGATTGTAAGCTCTGGAGCAGGGTCCCCTCTTCTTTTAGATTGTAAACTCTGGAGCAGGGTCCCCTCTCCTCTTAGACTGTAAGCTATGGAGCAGGGTCCCCTCTTCTTTTAGATTGTAAACTCTGGAGCAGGGTCCCCTCTCCTCTTAGACTGTAAGCTCTTGAACAGGGTCCCCTCTGCTCTTAAATTGTAAGCTCTGTAGCAGGGTCCCCTCTCTGCTTAGATTGTAATCTCTGGAGCAGGGTCCCCTCTCTTCTTAGATTGTAAGATCTGGAGCAGGGTCCCCTCTCTGCTTAGATTGTAAACTCTTGGACAGGGTCCCCTCTCCTCTTAGATTCTAAGCTCTGCACCCAGGTCCCCTCTCTGCTTAGATTTTAAGCTCTTGGACAGGGTCCCCTCTACTCTTAGATTGTAAACTCTGGAGCAGGGTCCCCTTTTTTAGATTGTAAACTCTGGGGCAGGATCCCTTCTTTTAGATTGTAAACTCTGGGGTAGGGTCCCCTCTTTTAGATTATAAACTCTGGGGCAGGGTCCCCTCTTTTAGATTGTAAACTCTGGAGCAGGGTCCCTTCTTTTAGATTGTAAACTCTGGAGCATGGTCTCCTCTTTTAGATTGTAAACTCTGGAGCATGGTCTCATCTTTTAGATTGTAAACTCTGGAGCATGGTCTCCTCTTTTAGATTGTAAACGCTGGGGCAGGGTCCCCTCTTTTAGATTATAAACTCTGGGGCAGGGTCCCCTCTTTTAGATTGTAGACTCTGGAGCAGGGTCTCCTCTCCTCTTAGATTGTAATCTCTGGAGCAGGGTCCCCTCTTCTTTTAGATTGTAAGCTCTGGAGCAGGATCCCCTCTCCTCTTAGATTGTAAGCTCTTGGACAGGGTCCCCTCTGCTCTTAGATTGTAAACTCTGGAGCAGGGTCCCCTCTCCTTTTAGATTGTAAGCTCTGGAGCAGGGTCCCCTCTTCTTTTAGATTGTAAGCTCTGGAGCAGGGTCCCCTCTCCTCTTAGACTGTAAGCTATGGAGCAGGGTCCCCTCTTCTTTTAGATTGTAAACTCTGGAGCAGTGTCCCCCTCTTCTCTTAGATTGTAAGCGCTGGGGCAGGGTCCCCTCTCCTCTTAAATTGTAAGCTCTGGGGCAGGGTCCCCTCTCCTCTTAGATTGTAAGCTCTGGAGCAGGGTCCCCTCTTCTTTTAGATTGTAAACTCTGGTACAGGGTCACCTCTTCTTTTAGATTGTAAGCTTTTGAGCAGGGTCCTCATCCAGATTACTATTAATCATGGTGTTCCTCCTCCCCAGGCAGACAAACTAGATTCAGCATTCCAGTAGCCACAGCAGTAGCAGCCCCTGCATCTCAGCCCAGGCAGCCTCTCTCAGCATCTAGAGTAGGAGCATGTGGTGGATTGGAGGGGGAGTGAGGAGGTGACATCACAAGATCCACACAGACCACCCCCACACTGACCGGAACTCCTGGTGCAGCCTGCTGTGAGTAACAAACACTTGAGCAGGCTGCACACACAGCTGTCTGGGCAGAGCAGACAGGCAGCCCTGGTTCCGGGGGGGGCAAGCGGCCCCATGGGGCCTTGCCCCATCATGCGGACGCCCATGGAGGGTCCTGAGGACTAGGCCACTAGTGCTGTTGCTCGTCCTCAGGAACCTCACAAACCCCCCTTTCTCTCACTATAAGTTTACAGGGTCATCTAGACGTAGACCCCTTGCTTGATGTGCCTAGAGGGGTGTCAGCTATACCGTCCTGTTGAGGCCTAACAAGGCTGAAACGATCGTCGGGGGCTGCTGCATCTCTCGTGCAGGGAAGACATCCTTGGCAATCAGTACTGACCACCCTTTGTGGGTGAGAGCAGGCTGATTTGCATATGGAGTATTTATCCCTGCAATGGCACAAGCAAGCTTAAACCTTGTGAGACCTGAGCGGGCACCCGCCGTAGAGCAGGCCACTAGTGCTGTTGCTTGTCCTCAGCAACCTCACAAACCCCCCTTTCTCTAACTATAAGTTTACAGGGTCATCCAGATGTGGACCCCTTGCTTGATGTGCCTAGAGGGGTGTCAGCTATACCCTCCTGTTGAGGCCTAACAAGGCCGAAACGATTGTGGGGGGTTGCTACACCTCTCATGCAGGGATGACGTTTTTGGCAATCAGTACTGGCCTCCCTCTTTGGGTGAGAGCAGGCTGATTTGCATATGAAGCATACATCCCTGCAATGGCACAAGCCTAGCTAAAACCTTGTGAGACCTGAGTGGGCACCCACCGTAGAGCAGGCCACTAGTGCTGTTGCTTGTCCTCAGGACCCTCACAAACCAAACCACCCTTTCTCTCAATAGATATATGATTCACAGAACAGCAATAGCTCATAGTGATAGCATGCACACACTGTTAGCAATCAGTATGCACTACTCAGTCACAACATTAAAACCTCCTGTCTGATATCATGTACAGTTGTGTTCAAAATTATTCAACCCCCAATGCTGTAAATTGTTTTAGGGAATTTAGTGTACATTTGTAATTGTATTCAGAATGAAATCCTACAAGGACTTTTTAAAGAACCATATGCAACTAAAATGACATCAATTGGTTTTGTAATACAGTAGTAAATGTTTCTTTTGTGAATTCTTCATTGACACAATTATTCAACCCCTTAAAGACTACCACTCTGAAGAACAGAGGTTCATTCAAGTGTTTTCAATCAGGTATTGAAAACACCTGTGGATGTCACGGAGCAGCAATAAAACATAATAAGCACCAATTAGGCAGCTTTAAAATGACTGTGATACTCAGCTCCTTCTAGACATTTACTGGTGTGGTTACAAACATGGTGAAGTCAAGAGAATGGTCCAGGAAGACAAGAGAAGAGGTGATTACTCTTCACAGGAAGGGCAATGGCTATAAGAAGATTGCAAAGATGTTAAACATACCAAGAGAGACCATAGGAAGCATCATTCGCAAATTCAAGGCAAAGGGCACTGTTGAAACGCTACCTGGTCGTGGCAGAAAGAAGATGCTGACTTCGACTGCTGTGCGCTACCTGAAGCGTAGAGTGGAGAGAAGTCCCCGTGTGACTGCTGAGTAACTGAGAAAAGATTTGTCAGATGTGGGTACTGAAGTTTCAGCTCAGACAATACGGCGCACACTGCGTAATGAAGGCCTCCATGCCAGAACTCCCAGGCGCACCCCCTTGCTGTCTCCAAAGAATAAGAAGAGTCGACTGCAGTATGCCAAAAGTCATGTGGACAAACCACAGAAGTTTTGGGATAGTGTTCTGTGGACTGATGAAACAAAATAAGAACTGTTTGGGCCCATGGATCAATGCTATATTTGGAGGAAGAAGAACAAGGCCTATGAAGAAAAGAACACCTTGCCTACTGTGAAGCATGGCGGGGGGTCAATCATGCTTTGGGGCTGTTTTGCTTCTGCAGGTACAGGGAAGCTTCAGCGTGTGCAAGGTACCATGAATTCTCTTCAGTACCAGGAGATATTGGATGACAATGTGATGCAGTCCGTCACAAACCTGAGGCTTGGGAGACGTTGGACCTTTCAACAGGACAATGATCCCAAGCATACCTCCAAGTCCACTAGAGCATGGTTGCAGATTAAAGGCTGGAACATTTTGGAGTGGCCATCGCAGTCACCTAACTTAAATCCGATTGAGAACCTCTGGTGGGACTTAAAGAAAGCAGTTGCAGTGCGCAAGCCTAAGAATGTGACTGAACTGGAGGCTTTTGCCCATGACAAATGGCGAAGATACCCGTAGATCGCTGCAAGACACTTGTGTCAAGCTATGCTTCACGTTTAAAAGCTGTTATAACTGTAAAAGGATGTTGTACTAAGTACTAAGATTGAATGTCACTTGGGGGTTGAATAAAACTGATAATGATGTGAGCACAGAAAAGACATTTGTGGTTATTTCATTATAAATGTTATGTTATATTTGTCTGACCTACACGTGCCTCTTTGATTTAATTGTAAGCAAGATGACTGAATGATCAAAATCAATGTCAAACTGGCCAAAACACTCAATTTCAGTGGGGGTTGAATAATTTTGAACACAACTGTAGGTCCCCACTGTGCTGCCAAAACAGCTTTGATGTGTCGAGGCATTGACTCCACAAGACCCTTGAACGTATCCTGTGGTATCCGGCACCAAGACATTAGCAGTAGATCCTGCAAGTTCATGGATAGGCATTACGTTTTTGCACAGCTCGCAGATAATCAGTTGGATTAAGATCTACAGAATTTGGAAGCCAAATCAACACCTTGAAATCTTTGTCATGTTCTTCAAACCATTCCTGAAAAACTTTTGCAACATGGCAGGGTGCATTATCCTGCTGAAGAAGGCCATAAGGGAACACCGGTGACATGGAGTGGTGTACATGCTGCAACAATCTCTAAGGGTTACATGTCAAGTGTGTTCTGACATCATTCTATCATGGTGTCAGGGTAGTGAATGACTGTTACATCCTCAGCCCCTGCTGTGCTTCCTGGGGGGTCGGGGCATAGTTCGGTGCCACTGGCTGGTCAAGTGCCTGCACCTTGTAATGGCTGAGCGGCGTCTGAGGGGGCGGGGCCTGGCATGGTCACGAGGAGCCGGCCGGGTTTAAAGCAGGGCGCGAGGAGTTGCCTCGTCGCCCTGACGTGGAGTTCATTCCCGCATAGCTTCCTATTGATTCTCATTGCTGTTCTAGTTGCCGACCCATTTACGTCTACGATTCCTGCTCCTGATTTTGACCCGGCTTGTCTTTGACCATTCTCATGTTACGTACCATAGTGGTTGCTAGTACTGTGCTTTGTTGGTTTAACCCTATGCAGGCTGCTTGGGGTTTTACTCGCTTCTTGGGGATATTCCCATCTCGCTCTGGTGTACTATCTACAGCCTTATCGGGGTTATGCTCCAGGTCTGAGGTTCATGATCTAAGGTCGTGTATTTATGTACAATCCGCAATAACGAAATACCGTTTGTTTTCTGCCTATGATTATCGTGCTCAGTCTGCCAGGTGTATCTGGGCTTGTACTAGCCTTAAGCCTTTATGTGTGTCAGTAGACCCTGGTGATTACAAGGTACAACATAACTGTTTGAGCTTATCAGAAAACGCTAAGTCTGTCAGTTGGGTGACTACCCTGCAGTCTGTACAATACATTGACTGTTGAATTAACTACCTCAGTACACCCGCTCAAGTTTTGAAGCCCTCTGTATTGTTGTGTGCTTTAAGTTGTCCGTTGGTTTCGAAACCTTTGGAACTTTAGTAGCAGTTCAGTTGTCCTGTTATACTCCTTGGCTTTGGAGTATAAGTCTGAAAATACTGTGGCCCCTATTACATTCTTCGCGCATTTGTTTTGCGCGTGAGTGCAAAACCATTTGCGTGAGTGCAAAACCATTTGCGCAGAATGTCGTATCGTAATCGTCTACCGCGATTGACCCTGCACGAATGAATTTCCTGCGCGCATCCTATACTTAACATTGTCAGCGCAAATGCGTTTGTGCGCTGGTACGCGGATGGTATTACAATCTTCGTGCAACGAAAGTTTGCGTGCATTTTCGTAATGTCTTTGAAAAGCAGGTGGTAACTGTAAATGTGATCGTTCTGGGTGAAAAGAAATACACCAGCACGAAAAAAAAATACAGCACAGTACAGTTACACATTCTACACATACCCAAACATTAAAATTTATAAATTGTGTCACTGTTAATTTTTTCTTTTTTTGGCTGGTGGTTGTTAATTTTTTTTTTTAGTTTGTATATATTATCGGAAATGGGTGATTTATGTTGGCTGAATCCCGTGACAAATCCCATGACAAAACAGTCTGCCCACCGATTCCTCAACGTTCATTTGCGAACGGCTTTGCGCTTCGGATTTGCACACAAAAAAATCTTGAAGGAAGAAAAAATGCACTCTGATCGTAATACCACGTTAATTTTTGCGTCATTACGTTCTTTTTCGTGCGCAAAAATATTGCGCTGCGCAAGCGCAATTGCGCAGAGAATGTAATAGGGCCCTGTGTATTTTGCTACCATCAAGCAGATATTTCTGTCCAACAAGATCTCAACCTCTCTACTCTTATGTGAGCGCCACTGCGCCCGTTACATCACGTCAGGGCCTGATATGGATCCGACAGATTTATCTGTACTCATCATGTCTAAGCTGAGTGAAATCATGTCTAAACTAGGGGAGCAGGATCACTGCATGGATCAATTTGCTCAGGCCTTGGACCTACTAATGAAGCAGTTCAATGAGTTTGGCGGGGCTTCTCAAACCTCTTCTCCTGAGGTTAATGTATCCCCTCATGCTGCGAATGATTCTTCCATGATCGCTACTGAAGTATCTCATGTAAGTTTAAAGACACCTATGTGTTTCAGTGGGAATTCTGGTTTATGCAGAGGGTTCATAACCCAAATTGATATAATATTTGAATTAAACCCAGGAATGTGTCCCACAGATAGAGCTAAGGTGGGTTATGTCATTAACCACCTAACCGAGAAAGCTCTGCTATGGGCAACCCCTTTATGGGAATTGAAGAAACCATTGGTGTTTAATTATGCTGAATTTATAATTGAATTGAGACATACTTTTGACCCGCTAGACGGGCATCAGGTTCAGCCAGGGCTTTGTGGTGTATATCCCAGGGCAACCGCCGAGTTGCAGATTACGCTATAGAATTTAAAACAGTGGCTGCAGAATTGCAATGGCCTAACGAGGTATTGGTTACAGCTTTCCTAGAAGGAATATCAGAGAATATCATGCATGAATTAGCACCTATGGCACTACCCAAGGAGCTAGAGAATCTGGTAGACTATTGCATAGCCCTCGATGATCAGATGCGTGACAGGAGGTCTGGTCGTAGCAAATCACATAAACCTTCCCAGGGTACTGGTTCTACTCCCAGGTCAAGTCATGCAGTCTCTCCTCCTAGATCGGTACCTACAGAACCAGAACCTATGTGTAACGGGCACAGTAGCGCCCACTAAGTAGTAGCGAAGTTGAGATCCTTAAGGACTCATAAATCTGCTTGACGTTTAAACACTGCTTGGTATTTTCAGACTTATATGCTCGAGGCAGGGATGATGAGCAAACCACTGAGTTGCTACTAAGCATTAAAGGTTTTGAGACCGATAGACAACTTAGAGCAAGTTCAGAAATACAAAGATACGTCAGACAGTTGGTGAATTGCACAGACTGCAGGGCAGTCAGGAAATGTGCTGCTTTAACATTTTCTGATAATCTGGAGCTGGTCAACGGTAATTTATGATATTCAGAGGCAATATATACACATCGGGGTCTATCGTTGGTGCAGTATCGAGTATACACTGTAGTATCGACACACTGCATCCGCCTGTTCTCTCCTCTGGCTCTCAGGGTGGCAGTCATCTACCGCCCACCGGGACCAACCTCCCAGTTCTTTGACCACTTTGCTACCTGGCTTTCTCACTTCCTGTCTTCTAATCTTCCATGCCTAATTCTCGGGGACTTCAACATTCCCATTGACGATCCTTCCGCCCCTGCTGCCTCCAAACTTCTTTCACTCACGTCCTCCCTTGGACTCACACAATCCTCCCTCCTCCCTACCCACCGCGATGGTCACGCTATTGACCTTGTCTTTTCCAACCTCTGCTCCATTTCTGAGTTCAAATGTCGCCCTTTCCCCATCTCTGACCACCATCTTCTCTCTTTCAACCTATCTGGACTTCCTAAACACCCTGCTCCCCCACCCCGCACACACACTCGCAGAAATCTACATGCTGTGGACCCCCATCAATTCTCCAACCTACTTCACCACCTCCCTCATACCTCATCCTTTACCTGCCCTGATGCTGCCACTAATCACTACAACACTACGCTTATCTCTGCTCTAGACACTCTTGCTCCTCTTTGACTCTGTAAGGCCTCACGCCGCCAGCTTCAGCCCTGGCATACCCTCCAGACTCGCTACCTGCAAAGATGCTCCCGCACCGCAGAGCGTGCCTGGAGGAAATCCCGCTCTGAAGCTGATTTTGTTCACTTCAAGTTTATTCTCCGGTCATACACCTCTGCCCTCCACTTGGCCAAACAATCCTTCTTCTCATCTCTTATATCTACGCTGTCCTCAACCCTAAACGGCTCTGGTCCACCTTCAACACCCTCCTCTACCCACCTGCACCTCCCCCCACAGCTGCCTTCAGCGCTCAAGACCTGGCAGACTACTTCCTCAGAAAAACTTTAACTATCAGAAGCAACATCCCAACACAAGATAGTTATCTGCCACCTCCACTCCCACAGGTCCCCTCTGCCACACTCTGCCGCTTCCTCCCAGCCACTGAGGAGGAAGTCAATTCCTTATTGTCCTCCTCACATCTCACCACGTGCCCGCTCGACCCCATTCCCTCACATCTAATTCCTCCCCTCTCCTCCTCCCTCACCCCTGCTCTCACACACATCTTCAACCTATCTCTCTCCACTGGCTCCTTTCCATCCGCCTTCAAACACGCGCTAGTTACCCCTTTACTAAAGAAACCATCCCTAGATCCCAACTCTCCATCCAACTACCGCCCTGTATCCCTGCTTCCCTTCACATCAAAGCTCTTAGAAAAACTAGTCTTCTCCCTCTTCCTGTCCTCCAATTCCATACTTGACCCCCTGCAATCTGGCTTCCATCCCCTACACTCAACTGAAACTGCCCTCACCAAAGTCACCAACGACCTCCTAACTGCTAAAAAACACGGCCACTATTCTATTCTCATCCTGCTTGACCTCTCGGCTGCTTTTGACACTGTTGACCACCCCCTCCTTCTACAGACCCTCAACTCTCTGGTTCTCGGTGACACTGCACTTGCTTGGGTTGACTCCTATTTATCCAACAGGTCCTTATGTGTGTCCTTTGCTAGTAACTCCTCCTCCTCATTGCCTCTATCTGTTGGTGTACCTCAAGGCTCTGTCCTTGGTCCTCTGCTCTTTTCCATCTACACCTCCTCCCTGGGCAAAATCATCAACAGCTTTGGCTTTAATTACCACCTCTATGCTGATGACACTCAGATCTACCTCTCTACCCCTGATCTCTCTCCCCCTGTCCTCTCAAAAGTCAGTGACTGTTTATCTGGCATCTCCTCCTCGATGGCCTCCCACCACCTAAAGATCAACATGTCAAAGACTGAACTCCTACTTATTCCTCCCTCCAATGCCTCCCCACCTCCTGACTTCTCTATCACGGTGGATGGTATCACCATCTCCCCATCAAACCAAGTTCGCTGCCTTGGAGTTACACTTGACTCTGCTCTTTCCTTCATCCCCCACATCAAGTCTCTTTCCTCCTCCTGCCGATACCAACTGCGTAATATTTCCAGAATTCGGCCATTTCTTACCGCTGTCACCACAAAACAACTCATACACGCCCTGGTAATCTCCCGACTTGACTATTGCAATAATCTCTTATCTGGCCTCCCTCTGTCCTGCCTCTCCCCCTTACAATCCATCCTGAACGCCTCCGCCAGGCTAATTCACCTCACCCGCCGCTCTGTCTCTGCCGCTCCCCTCTGCGAGTCCCTTCACTGGCTCCCCATCCACTGCAGAATTAAGTTCAAAATCCTTATCCTTACCTACAAAACCCTCACTAACTCAGCTCCCCACTACCTGTCCTCACTAATCACCAAATACACCCCAGCCCGCTCCCTAAGGTCAAACAGTGACCAGCGCCTAGTTTCTCCCCGCATCACCTCTTCCCATGATAGACTGCAGGATTTCTCACGCGCAGCCCCCACTCTCTGGAACGCTCTCTCTCATACTGTCAGACTTTCCCCTAACATCTCTTCCTTCAAACGCTCCCTGAAAACATTCCTATTTAGGGAAGCCTACCACCCAACTCACTGACGCAACCATCAATCACTCTCACCTTACAGTCCTCTCCTCCTGTTTCCAACCCCAACCCTCCCAGATTGTGAGTTCCTACGGGAATAGGGCCCTCATCTCCTCCTGTACTGTTTGTCAAATGTTGTTCAATGTATTTGAACCCTGTCTATACTGTGCTTATTGTACAGCGCTGCGGAATATGCTGGCGCTTTATAAATAAAGAATAATAATAATAATAATATATTTAGCGATGAGTGCACACTGAACATGAACCGCATATAAACAGTACCTTTTTTTTCGATCGCAGTTCTTACAGAAATGTGTGGCAAGAAAACATGAGCCCTGGGTTGGGTATAGGTATCCAATGAGTCCACAGACGATACCCAAAAACGAGAAGGAACAACACCCCAGTAACGTGTAAACACCCCAGCGGCAAACATGGGGTTACACCACCAAAGCACCACACAGGCAATCGTAATCAAGCAGCAATTAGAATGGTCAAAACAAGCCGGGTCAAAAAGCAGCAAACGGGATCATAACCAGAAAAGGTTTGGCAACAAAAATCAATACACGGAATTAGTTAGCGATGCGGGAACAGAACTCCATGACACGGTGACGAGGGAACTCCTCGCGCCCTGTTTTAAACCCGGCGGCTCCTCGTGACCACGCCAGGCCCCGCCCTCTCAGACACCGCTCGGCCATTCCCCAGTGCTGGCAGTCGGCCAGCTCTTGGCACAGGACCTTGCCCAGACCCCTCAGGCAGCACAGCAGGGGCTGAGGATATGACACTATGCATCTAGGTCATTCTGGCATATCAGGAGAGGAGAGACAGTATCGCCTCAGAGAAGGCCTTTGTTTCTATTGTGCTGACAGAGGGCATTTTGATTTACAATGCCCCAAGCGACCCAAAAGATTTAATGTGTCGGGAATACGAGCAAGCCTAGAATCCCCTGAGAGACAGGTTATAGGTACTACTGCAGTGTCTCTCGTGTCTAGTTAGAAAAGAAAGAGAAAATCTCGTGTTGTGGTGCCTGTGTCCATTGCTTGGGAGAAAGTCAAGTTGAACACAGAAGCACTAATAGATTCTGGGTCTGCAGGCAATTTCTTAGATTCTGGTTTTGCTGACATTCACCAAGTGCCTCTAGTGGAGAGAGAGGTACCTCTCCTCATTGAAAGTATCGATGGCAGGAAATTGTTGAGACCTCATTGTACACACGATACTGTGCCTGTCTCTTTTTGTACTGGTGTCCTCCATAAGGAAAAAATCAAATTTCAAATAATTGAATCGCCCACAGTACCCATTGTATTGGGGTATCCTTGGTTGGCAAAACACAACCCAGTTGTTAACTGGTCTATGGGAGAGTTGGAGTCATGAGGATCTAAATGTTGGTCCAGATGTCTGGGTATGAGTACTCTGCTGGGCAGTCTGAATGTGGCCACTGCTCCTCCATAGGCTTGTGCACCGATTTTTTTTCGGTTCGATTCGGTTCGATCTGTTCGGATGTTTAAACTTTTCGATTCAGCTCGTTTCGACCGATTTCTGTTTCGATTCGGTTCGGTTCGACTCGTTTTTCGTGTACATTTTTTTTTCGGAATATTGACCATTTTTCGTATTTTCGTGTCACTTTGCTCGTTTTTTGTATCGACTTTTCGTGATTTCGGAAATTTTCGTTTTTTCGGAACGTCTGTTCTCCTCGTTTCAAAGCTGTCTAACTCTATTCGTTTTGATGTAAACTACCCTGGTTTACTTTTTTATACTTCATATATTTTTTTATAATAAATTTTTGGTTTGTTTTTCGAATCCGATAATTCATTCTGTCGATACGATAATTCTGGCGATTCTATCGTGTTTTTTTTTTATTAAATAAAGATCCTTTTTTTCTTATGAATATACATTTCACAACTTTATTTAATCACATTAAAAAAATGGTATGAAAGGAACAAAAGAAAAAGAACAAAACGATTTAAAAAACGCTAAACTGACCCGAATGGTCTGACTTTAAAAATAAAAACCAGAACAAAAGGTTTTAAAACGGAAAAATAGTTGATCAAAATGATCCGAAACGAAAAAAAAGAAATGATTTAAAACAGACAAAAAAATTAACCCTTTCGCTGCTGAGGCATTTCATGGCTTCCCTTCACGCCTGTGTGCGGCACTGCGGTCTGCTGCTGAGCTAATTTTTAACAGTTTCGCTCCTCTTGTTTAAACGCGTTTTTTTGAAGCCTTATTTTATAATATGACCCAGACATGTTATATATCGTTCTTTCCGGCAGACTCGGCAGATGATTCATAATATATCATTATCATATGTATGTGTCATGTCCTGTCTGTATATTATAACAAAAAATGCAATAAAATTAGAATTTTCAATGTTTGTTTTACAAGGTGTAAAGTGTTTTTTTCACATTTTAACATGCGAGTGTTTGCGGTTATATTTTATGAGTTGCGTTTGTTAAAAAAAATTGAAATGGGGACTTGTTATATTTTTTTGGGTGAAAATTACACTTTTTAACAAACGCACCCCATACAAAAATCCTTAGTGCAGCATCATTGTTCACATTATAATTGAAATGGCAACAATATTGCTGCATTAACAAAACAAAACAAAAAACCTGTTTATTTTTTTTTATATTTAAATTTTTTATAATTTTTAACATTGTCATGTTTGGTATTGTTGGAAAGGCCATGCTATGGTCAATCCAAAGATACCAAACATTAACCAACCGATAGCTGCCGCGGATCGGGAGATAGGGGGTTCCAATGAACCCCCTATCTCCACCATTGGTCGCAGTTAGGGGTTAACTCCAGAACTGACGTCATTGTGACGAGGTCTTGGGACTGTCGGCAGCTGCCGTTCCCCCACGCTGTTGTCTTCCTGCAAAGACGTGACCATGTTGGCGGGCAGCGTCTTAGCGGGCAGAGGTGGGAGAGAGAGAGCTCATAGCTGGGAGGAGGTGTTGCGTGAAGCTGCAAACAGGGACAAATAAACTAGACCTGAGCCGCACTGAGGATCTTTGGGTTGTGTCGGAGAAGACATCACGCAGTACTGCCATCAATATTTTTTGATAAATTCTTGGTTATACAATGAATGTGACTGTGGACAAAAATCCGTGTTGTTGTGACATCGCCTAAGCTTAACAAAACCATGCCACGTCGGTAATCAAATCTCAAGGCAGTACAACAAGGTTGTGTTAGTGTGTGACATTTTTTGGCCAGGCAGGAAGTGTAGAATGTGCACAGTCACATTCATGGCCACAAATATGTTGACAAATTTATGACAAAGGGTCCATAGAAATGTCAATAAATTTATGTACATATAATTTTAACAGTGTGGAAACCAAGCAATACATATTAACTTATTAAGTAAGGAAAAGCAACGCACACAAACAGGAAACTATAGAAAAAATAGAAAATGTATTTACAACATGGGGAACATGCCAAGGATGGCAAACTGCCCAACGGGGCACAAACAACACAAACAAACATAGGGGAGGAGGCTGGTCTCACTGCCGCTCCAGGATGTCAGCGGCATTGCTTATATGCTCCCGCAATTCCTGGAGCAATTCCTGGATGGAATCGATGGTGGTTACAGCCAGGCGTAGCTCGCTGATCGCCATCCGATTAATTATCCTAATGCTGGATGATGTGTCCGGTCTGGCTTCTCCTTCTATATATCCAATAAATGAAAGAAGGAAAATACAGTAAGTAAAGCAGGTTTCTATTTTTGATTGAAAGTCTTGAAAAAATATAACAGTAGTATATACCAGTGCTGGCGGCCTCCTGAGGCTCTGACTCCTCCTCCGGCTCCTCCTCTTCCTCCTCCTGCTCCTCTTGTGCTATACATAAAAAAATTAAATTAAAATACAGTAAACAAAAAATGTTTCTGTTTTTGACCAAAAGTCGTTGCAAAATAAAACAGTATATACCAGCACTGGTGGTCGCCCGTGGCTCCCCCTCCCCTCCACTGGGGCACTGGTGCCCACCGGGGCAGATGCTGCCTTCTTCCTGTCTTCTGCCAAATCCAAAAAATAACACGTAAATAATGCAGACGACTGGAAAAAATGGTATATCTATACAATATATTGCCGAAAGTATTGCGACACCCCTCCACTACCAGCTTGACCCCCCACTACTCCCATCTCATAGTTCTAAAGTCACAAAATATTTATTTATTTCCTCTGCACATAGACATATATTACCGTTCAATTATATATTTTTTCCAGAAGTAAACATTACGTTTATTCAATAAAAACAATTATTTGTGTTGTGTGCATACAAAACGCATTGTGCGACTGCTTTTAGTTATTTTATAGATGGCCTCAGCCTCAGTTTCACTTTCAGTTTCTGCTAATAAAACTGGATATTGCAGAAACAACAGAAATCGGCCATTTTGTTTTGAAATTTGCATCTAAAGCGTTCAATAATGACTCTGCTGCAGCAAACTGAATTGCTGCGCTGCAACAATTCAGCAGCTGCTGAGGACGTATTGAACACGGCTCTGTTTGGATGCACTTTCAGAAGAACTACATGTCCCATCCTACCACTTAGCAGAGACGCAGAGATTTTTGTTGATGCGCAGATGGGAGCCAATATTGGGCAAGCTGCGGGTCTTCTCGTATGCATCACTCAATCACAACAACCCCACCAGCACACTACAGACTACACACAGTGCCAAAAGAAATCCAGCATTTAAACTTCATCTACATACATCAAATGTCACAATTTTCACGAATACGTAAAATCACAAAAAAGAAGAGCTATGGCAAAAATGCATGTATGACGAGTCGTGAAAACGCAAAGCTATACACAATCACATTGCATGAAAAAAGGACTAGATAAATCAACGTATTTCTGTGCACATTAGCACATGCAAGCACATATTATTATTATACAGGATTTATATAGCGCCAACAGTTTGCGCAGCGCTTTACAATATAACATGACACTTACGTTTGGCTATGACGCGACGGATGTGCCTCAGCTGCTCCTCCTCGCGCGTCTTGAAGTCGGACCAGCGTTTTCAGAGCTGGTCCTTCGTCCGGTCCTTCCCGAACAGCTCCAGGATGGTGGTGCGAACCTTATCGAGGAAACGGTCCTTTCTTGCATTATTCTTCCTGCCGTAAGGGCCCTTACAGCAGTCGTAGTCTTTACGATCAAAGATGCGGACCAGCTCCAACATCTTGCCAAATGCCATGTTGCTGGCCCGCTTCTTCCTGGGTGGTGTCTCATGGGTGCAAGAAGATGAGGAGGTGTCCGAATGGCACTCGCCTCTTGCAGCCATGATAAATAATAAAAACAATATTTTTTGGCCTGTCCAAAAAGTTGTCAAAAACTGGCTCAATAAAGTTACGACATCCGCGCGCGCGCATGCGCGACCCGCGGACGAATCAGATCCGACCCGATTACGAAGGAATTATCGTATCGACAGAATTATCGGATCATTGGAAACAAAAACAAGTGATACGCAGTTACAAATACAAAATTTACAGAATCAGCGATATAACCGATAATAGTTAAATATACGATGTCCAGAATTACCGAAATGGAACCGAAATCACGAATGGAACCGAAATCATGAATAGAGCGAAAATAAATTTCGATTTGACACATTTCAAGTCCATTCGAAAATTTTGAAAATATTTTGTTTCGGCTCGGAAAACTTTTCGGGTCCGATCCGATTTGGAAAATCGGCCGCATCCGAAAACACGAATCGGGAAATTTCGTGAAAATTCCGAAATTCCGAAACCCGAAACGCACATCCCTACTCCTCCACTCTCCACAGAGGTACCTAAGTGGTATAACGATCTCAAAGAGGTATTTGATAAGGGAAAATCTGAGATTCTACCCCCTCGAAGGCCTTATGATTGTGCTATAGATCTGTTGCCAGTCACCATGCCTCTTAGGGGTCATGTGTACCCGCTTTCACAAAAAGAGAAAGACATCATGGAACATTATATGAAAGAGAACCTAGATAAAGGGTTCATTCGTCATTCTTCCTCTCCTGCAGGAGCAGGATTCTTTTTTTGTATCAAAAAAGGAAGGGGATTTAAGATCTTGCATTGACTATAGAGGGTTAAACAGAATCACTATACGTAATGCCTATCCCATCCCATTAATATCCGAGTTATTTGACCGATTGAGAGGTGCAAAGGTGTACACCAAGTTGGACCTTCGCGGTGCTTACAACTTGGTAAGGGTCAAGCAAGACCATGAATGGAAGACTGCCTTCAATACCAGGAGTGGTCATTATGAATATCTGGTCATGCCATTTGGCTTATGTAATGTGCCAGCAGTCTTCCAAGACTTTATCAATGATGTCCTGAGGGACTTTTTACAAGTCTTTGTGATAGTCTATTTAGACGATATCTTGATTTATTCTCCTGATGTTGACAAACACACCATGTCCATGTGCGGACAGTGTTACAAAGGTTGCTGGAGAATAAACTGTACTGCAAGTTAGAAAAGTGTCTGTTCGACATAACTTCAGTCCATTTTCTGGGTTACATCATCACACCAGAAGGGTTTGAGATGGATCCAAAAAAGTTGTCAGCCATCAAAGAATGGCCACTACCTCAAGGCCTGAAGGCCATACAGAGATTCCTTGGTTTCACTAATTACTATAGGTGATTCATTAAAGGTTTCTCTACGGTGGTGTCTCCTATCACGGCCATGACCAAGAAAGGTGCTCAGAATCAGGTCTGGAGTGATCAAGCCATGCAGGCATTTCAGTCACTCAAGGAGGCATTCGTCACGGCACCTATCCTACGGCATCCAGAACCAGGCTGGCCACTTTAGCTGGAAGTAGATGCAGCCGAGATAGGAATTGGTGCAGTTCTGTCCCAGAGAGAACGTCCTGAGGGATCTCTACACCCGTGTGGGTTTTTCTCCAGGAAAATGACACCTGCAGAGAGAAACTATGACATAGCAGCCCTCAAAGAATGGAGCTATTTGCTTGAGGGTACCAAGGATCCCGTGATTATCATAACAGATCACAAAAATCTTGTTAACATGGGAGACGCCAAACGTTTGAATTCCAGACAAGACAGGTGGTCATTGTTCCTGTCCAGTTTTAACTTCCTGTTGACCTATCGTCTTGGTTCAAAGAATACCAAAGCTGATGCTTTATCCAGGCAGTTTGAGTCATATGAACAACACATGTTCGACCACAGTCCTATTATTCCTCAAGAGAGAATATTAGGTACCACTGTCCTGACTGTATTCGCCTCTGTTGGAAAGAATTCAGGCGGTTCAGGGTGTTGCTCCTCTTGAGAAACCTCCTGGTAAGGTCTTCGTACCTGAGGAGGAGACAGTGCAAATGATGATTATTTATCATGATTCCAAGCCTTATGGGCATATGGGAATAACTAAAACTCTAGCCACGATTGAAAAACAGTTCTGGTGGGCAGGTATGCGAAAGGATATAAAGGACTACATAGCCACATGTGATGTGTGTTGTAGAAGCAAGAATCCCAGGTCCTTACCTATTGGTCTGTTGCAGCCTTTGCCGGTACCTGAGAGACCTTGGTCCCACCTCCCTATGGACTTCATTACTGATCTACCTATGTCCCAGGGTCATACGGTGATCCTTACCGTGGTAGACAGATTCTCCAAGATGGTGCACTTTGTGCCTCTGGTCAAGTTTCCTTCAGCTACTGAGCTGGTGCCAGTGTTAGTGCAAAATATTGTGAGACTTTAATGGGGTTCCTCTGGGAATAGTATCCGACAGAGGAACCCACTTTGTTTCTCGATTCTGGCGAGGGTTTTGTGAAAACCTCGGAATTACGTTGAGCTTCTCCTCGGCTTATCACCCACAGATGAATGGGGCCGCAGAGAGAGCCAACCTGAGTGTCGAACAATACTTGCGTTGTTTCGTATCTGAAAAGCAAAGTGAATGGGCAGATCTGTTACCCTGGGCTGAGGTTGCTTTAAACAACTCAATGAGTGAAACTACAGGCCACTCACCTTTCCATACCATTTATGGTTATGATCCTCCCATGCTCCTCTCTGTATTCCAAGGTACTGCTTTGCCAGCCTTGGACGAACATCTGAATTCTCTGAAAGAGACATGGGAGAAGGTTAAAAAAATCATGGAGGCCAATATTCAAAAGCAAAAAATAAAAGCAGACAGACGCAGAGGTCCTGCACCGGTGTATACGGTCGGGGACAAGGTATGGCTGTCAACCAGAAACATCAAATTGTTGGTGCCATCCATGAAGATGGCTCCCAGGTTTATTGGTCCTTATAAAGTGTTAAGACGCATTAACCCTGTTTCTTATGCTTTGGCTTTACCCCCATATTTACGTATCCACAATGTATTCCATGTTAGCCTCTTGAAACCTCTTACCTGTAATAGGTACACCAGAGTCACTACTCTACCTCCGCCTATCAAGTCCCAGGGTGAGGAGGAGTACGAGGTCTGTGCCATCTTGAGGTCCCGTGTGGTCAGAGGTGTCCTTCAATACCTGGTGGATTGGGAGGGTTATGGTCCTCAGGATCGTTCTTGGCTGCCTGCCAGCAAAATCCATGCACCTTGTCTGGTTCGCCAATTCCATGCGGCTCATCTTTCAGCGCCTGGAGGTCGTTCTGAGTCCGACCGTAGAGGGGGGGTTCTGTTACATCCTCAGCCCTTGCTTTGTTTCCTGGGGGGTCTGGGCATAGTTCGGTGCCACTGGCTGGTCAAGTGCCAGCACCTTGAAATGGCTGAGCGGCGTCTGAGGGGGCGGGGCCTGGCGTGGTCACGAGGAGCCGCCAGGTTTGAAGCAGGGCGCGAGGAGTTGCCTCGTCGCCCTGACGTGGAGTTCATTCCCGCATCGCTTCCTATTGATTCTCATTGCTGTTCTAGTTGCCGACCCATTTATGTCTACGATTCCTGCTCCTGATTTTGACCCGGCTTGTCTTTGACCATTCTCATGTTACGTGCCATAGCGGTTGCTAGCACTGTGCGTCATTGGTTTAACCCTATGCAGGCTGCTTGGGGTTTTACTCGCTTCTTGGGGATATTCCCATCTCGCTCTGGTGTACTATCTACAGCATTATCGGGGTTCTGCTCCCGGTCTGAGGTTCATGATCTAAAGTCGTGTATTTATGTACAATCCGCAATAACAAAATACCGTTTGTTTTCTGCCTATGATTATCGTGCTCTGTCTGCCAGGTGTATCTGGGCTTGTACTAGCCTTAAGCCTTTATGTGTGTCAGTAGACCCTGGTGATTACAAGGTACAACATAACCGTTTGAGCTTATCAGAAAACGCTAAGTCTGTCAGTTCAGTGACTGCCCTGCAGTCTGCACAATACATTGACTGTCGAACTAACTACCTCAGTACACCCACTCAGGTCTTGAAGCCCTCTGTATTGTTGTGTGCTCTAAATTGTCCGTTGGTCTCGAAACCTTTGGAACTTAGTAGCAGTTCAGTTGTCCTGTTATACTCCTTGGCTTTGGAGTATAAGTCTGAAAATACTGTGTATTTTGCTACCATCAAGCAGATATTTCTGTCCAACAAGATCTCAACCTCGCTACTCTTGTGTGAGCGCCACTGCACCCGTTACAATGACCCAACACACAGACAAACACAAAACAGAACAGGAAATTCCTGAACTGATAGGTACAGTCATGGCCGAAAATGTTGGCACCCCAGACATTTTTCCAGAAAATCAAGTATTTCTCACAGAAAAGTTTTGCAGTAACACATGTTTTGCTATACACATGTTTATTCCCTTTGTGTGTATTGGAAAAAAACAAAAAAAGTGAGGGAAAAAAAGCAAATTGGACATAATGACACACAAAATTCCAAAAATGGGCTGGAGAAAATTCTTGGCACCCTTTCAAAATTGTGGATAAATAAGATTGTTTCAAGCATGCGATGCTCCTTTAAACTCACCTGGGGCAAGTAACAGGTGTGGGCAATATAAAAATCACACCTGAAAGCAGATAAAAAGGAGAGACGTTCACTTAGTCTTTGCATTGTGTGTCTGTGTGTGCCACACTAAGCATGGACAACAGAAAGAGGAGAAGAGAACTGTCTGAGGACTTGAGAACCAAAATTGTGGAAAAATATCAACAATCTCAAGGTTACAAGTTCATCTCAAGAGATCTAGATTTGCCTTTGTCCACAGTGCGCAACATTATCAAGACGTTTGCAACCCATGGCACTGTAGCTATTCTCTGTGTGGGTGGACGGAAGAGAAAAATTTATGAAAGGTTGCAACTCAGGATAGTCCGGATGGTGGATAAGCAGCCCCAAACAAGTTACAAAGAAATTCAAGCTGTCCAGCAGGCTCAGGGAGCATCAGGGTCAGAGCTAACTATCCTTCGATATTTAAATGAAATGAAACGCTATGGCAGGAGAACCAGGAGGACCCCACTGCTGACACAGAGACATAAAAAAGCAAGACTACAATTTGCCAAAATGTACTTAAGTAAGCCAAAATCCTTCTGGGAAAACGTCTTTTGGACAGAGGAGACCAAGATAGAGCTTTTTGGTAAATCACATCATTCTACTGTTTACCGAAAACGGAATGAGGCCTACAAAGAAAAGAACACAGTACCTACAGTGAGATATGGTGGAGGTTCAATGATGTTTTGGGTTTTTTGTGCTGCCTCTGGCACTGGGTGCCTTGAATGTGTGCAAGGCATCATGAAATCTGAGGATTACCAAAGGATTTTGGGTCATACTGTAGAGCCCAGTGTCAGAAAGCTGGGTTTGCGTCCGAGATCTTGGGTCTTCCAGCAGGACAATGACCCCACACATACGTCAAAAAGCACCCAGAAATGGATGGCAACAAAGCACTGGAGAGTTCTGAAGTGGCCAGCAATGAGTCCAGATCTAAATCCCATTGAACACCTGTGGAGAGATCTTAAAATTGCTGTTGGGAAAAGGCGCCCTTCCAATAAGAGAGACCTGGAGCAGTTTGCAAAGGAAGAGTGGTCCAAAATTCTGGGTGAGAGGTGTAAGAAGCTTATTGATGGTTATAGGAAGCGACTGATTTCAGTTATTTTTTCCAAAGGGTGTGCAACCAAATATTAAGTTAAGGGTGCCAAGAATTTTGTCCAGCCCATTTTTGGAGTTTTGTGTGACATTATGTCCAATTTGCTTTTTTTTCCTCCCTTTTTTGTTTTGTTCCAATACACACAAAGGGAATAAACATGTGTATAGCAAAACATGTGTTACTGCAATACTTTTCTGTGAGAAATACTTGATTTTCTGGAAAAATGTCTGGGGTGCCAATAATTTCGGCCATGACTGTAGGTCTTTCAAGTGGCCGGTATCTATACTAATAACAGTATAGTAGTTTACAGGTCAGTTTCTGGATAGGAGAGGTAAACATATATGGTACAGCAAGCAGAGGTTTGTACAGAGACAGGGAATCATAGAATCCAGGGTCTAGGACCAGGGACTGGGAAGGAAAATCTGAGTCAAGGTACAAAGCCAGATGTAAAATTGGGTAATCCAAAATACTGAAATACAGTAACGCACTGAGGGGTAGACTGAAACCACTACAGTTATCAGAGCTCTGACAGATACTGCTATTTATGCCCCTGGAAGGCCTCTATAGAGGACAGGCATCTAAAATGACAATCTCCAGAGGCACAGGAGGCCTGTCTGTGGAAAGAGCAGGCATGTCTACACCAGTGGATATGACACATGGCCAGCA
This sequence comes from Leptobrachium leishanense, assembly GCA_009667805.1. NCBI lineage: Eukaryota > Metazoa > Chordata > Amphibia > Anura > Megophryidae > Leptobrachium > Leptobrachium leishanense. The sequence goes on from CM019066.1 coordinate 259,086,357, forward strand.
TTACATTTACATACATCAATTGTAGCTACATTAGCACTTCTATGTGATCGGACCAGAAGGCCTAGCGTTCACTCCCTATGTGCATCAATGACCTTTGAGGACCCATGACCCTGATGCTTGTACAGTGGTTGTTCTTCCTTGTGCCACTTTTGGTAGGTAGTAACCACTGCATAATAGGAAAACCCTACTAGGCGTTTTGGAAAACTTCTGACCCATTCGTCTAGCCATCACTATTTGGTCTTCCTTGTCAAAGTCACTCAGAACTTTTCGCTTGCCCATTTTTCCTGCATCCAGCTAGACATGTACTGGCCATCAGGACTACCGGGAGAGTCCCGGTACGCCGATGGCTCAGTGGGTCTGTGTGACTGTCTGCCTGTTTGACCTTGTCACCGTCTGTGCCTAGGGCTCGCCTTGGCTGGGCGGGCACCTGAGGCTCTTTTGGGCCGGGCATCTGTCTGGGCCTGATGGATGGTAGGGGCTTGCTCAGGTCAGCCAGCTGGCCGCCTGGGGCTCCCCTAGGTCGGCCAGCCACCTGGACTCGCCAAGGCCTGACAGTAATCTGGGGCTCTCCTTGGCATGCCTTTTTCTTTCAAAAAAATTGAAGACCATATATTCTTTATCTTGAAATTTTTTTCGAGATCGCTTTTGTATTTTTTGTATATATTTTTTTAGACATTTTTGGTTTTTTATTTTTAAAAGACTTTTTAATTTTGTAACAGTTCTTTTTATTATTTTTAAATTACCTTTTAATTATTTAGACACATTTTTATTGATTTAAGCTCCTATTAGGAGAATAGGGGATTTTTTTTTAAATAGTTCAGAGGAATTTACCAATGCCGATTCGGCACAATTCGGCAGTTTTCTTGTACGTCTGATAACTGTTTCAGAAATGGAATCACTGAAGAGTGCTGAAATACCCACGAAACACAAACCACCGAAATTGCACGCAATTTAAAATATGTTTTCTTTTCACTAAATGCCAAAAAATCCAAACAAATTCTTTAGCTCCAGGCCCACAGAGAATCCGGCACTGCGTGTTTGCATAATTGGAGTAGGCTGGTCTGGATGAAGTCCAGGTCTGTTATTTCTTGTCCCAGACCAGCCCTGCTTCCAACACACATAACTCAAGAACTGACTTGCTGCCTAATGTATCCCACCCTTTTACAGGTGCCATTGTAGCGTATAATCAATGTTATTTACTTCACATGTCAGTGGGTTTAATGTTGTGTCATTGTATATATATGTGTCTGTATATTAATGTTATTGAACAATTTGAAAAAAAAAAAAGCAAGCATTTAAATATCCAACACATTTGTAAAAGTCCCCAGTAGGTTTAATTTTATTTTATGTGATGATAATTGTCACTGTTCAATTAAAAATGTATGTTCAATAAGTGTGTCGGAGACATTAAAAGCAATGTTTTAAAGAGCAATATTATCTAAGTAAGGGAAGAGAAAAATAAAAATGCAGGATGAAATTACCAAACACAAAGCTTTCTAATCATCCCAGAGGATTTCCTTACTGCAGCTGTACATACGAATTGAAACCAGTAAAGCTCAGGAGTTTATGCATCACAAAGGTATAGAGCACTGGTTGATGGTAGGTCATTTATCCACAGGGTGCCACAAAGCAAAAGACTTGATACCTTACCCAACAGATAAAGTTCTTCTTTTGACTTAAAATCATCCCCAGGGGATCTTGGAAGTATTCCTGTGGGACATTTTTTTGTGTGTCTGCCTTATATTTGGTTGTCTGCTTAAAACCTCCAGTTACCAGAGTAACCAATTGACCTGAGCGCCTTGGAGGATGTCAATATGTTGTTCTAAATAACACTGAGAAAAGGAAGAACATTTGCCTAAAACATCACTGTTTGTTTTTCGAGCTGTAGAATATGTTTCCCACAAATAGATTGAGATCCAGACATCTTATGAAAGAGAAAAGAAAACATAAACCCTTCCAACGATATATACAAATATTAATTTTAAATCTAATGTACTGACACCTCTTCATTCATTTTTTATTTATTTATGAAGTATTTTACCAGGAAGGATACATTGAGATTTCTCTCGTTTTCAAGTATGTCGTGGGTTCAAGAACATTGAAAATTTTACAGTCGTTACAGAAATACAAAGTAATAAATGCAAGATATTAAAAGCAAAACACAAATATACAGATTAAAACAAAAAATAAATATGTAGAAAATATATTCACTATGTTACATGTTTACAGGTGCATTCTGTATCGAGACATGTTCATAGAGATCTCTTAAGTGACTTTAGACTGGGGGAAGTTTTGATGGAGTCTGGGAGGTTATTCCATAATTGTGGTGCTCTGTAGGAAAAATGAGGATTGAGGCACTTTCTTTTAGTATTGTAGTACTGCAGGTAAGGTACAGGTCCTAGATCAGAGGTGATAGGATGAGGGAACTGCTAGGGGAAGCACTCTATTCAGGTAGGGTGGTAACTTCTCAAAAAAGCTCGTAAACACCAGGTTGGAAAGCTGAAGGGTGTGTCTAGATTCCAGCGATGGCCAGTTTAGCTCTTTTAACATGTCACAATGGTGGGTCATGTAGTTACATTGTAGCACAAAGCAGCCAAATTAGTTATACAATGTAGTAAGTTTATGAAGGTGTGTTTGCGGGGCAGCTGCATACACTACATCTCCATATTCAATAGCCGGCATAAGCATTTGCTGTACAATCTGCTTTCTTACTGCGTGGCTAAGGCTAGGGTCAGACTAACGCAGTATTAACGTGCATTTAGCAGCACTAAATCATGGCCGTGCTAGCAGCAAATGATGTCCAATGCCAGGCAGCATACGAAGAACGGCCGCACAAAAGTACGGCTGCGCAACGCATGTGGCAAACGAACGCATTTTTTCGAGAACGTGATACTGCTAGTACTGACGTACAGAGTGCGCTGCGTCCGCTAGCGGCGTGTGTGTGTGATTAGGAGATGTCAGACACTGCTAATGTCCGGCCAACATAACGTCCAGACGCAAAAAGTGTTTTATTGTTGATCCGTACAAAATCACGGACGAAAATGCGCATCGTATGACGGCTATCGCGTATTCCGTGAAAAAATGCGTCCATTCGTTCGAACGCACTTTTTCACGGACAACGCGAAAAATGCGTTCGTCTGACCCTAGCCTAAGACAAGATTTGTTTCTGTACAGTGCACCTAGTTTGGGTTAAAGTTTAGATGAGAGTTTTTCGATGTGGGGGCCAAATGATAGATTTGGGTCTAACCACATACCTAGATACTTGAGAGAACTGACTGTGGTCAGCGAACCATTTGATTTTGTCCTGACATATAGTTGGGAAGTTTGTAATTTATGTAGTTTAGGTACTGTTCCAAAGAGCATTGTGATAGTTTTTTCCGTATTTAGAAAAAGGTTTGTTATCTGTTATCCACTTTTCTACCTCTGTGAATTGTTCTTGCAGCACCGCCTCCAGCTGTGGGAGATTTGGTTTGCTGGTATAAATAACAGTGTTGTCTGCATACATGTGTACAGTTGAGGCTTTGTAGATGTTGGGCAGATCATTTATGAATAGCAGGGGGCCGATTATCGAGCCTTGGAGTACTCCGCACGTGACTGGGAGGGGGAAGGAGCACTGCCAGAAATGGACACATATTGTGATCGATCAGATACATACGATCGAAACCAGGTTAGCGTGCGATCACCAATGCCTGAGTCTTTACGTTTTTGTAATAGGATGCCATGGTCTACTGTGTCAAAGGCCTTGATAAAATCAAGGAAGGTGGCTCCAGTCAGGTCTCCTTGAGCCTTGCCAGCTTGGATAGAATTGCAAACATTTAAAAGGGCAGTTGTAGTTGAGTGAGTTGGACGAAAGCCAGATTGATCTTGGGTTAAATAGTTTGAATATTGATGATAACCACTTAATTGCGTGTAGACACATTTTTCCCAAATTTTTGACATAACAAGGAGCAATGATATCGGACGGTAGCTGGATACCAAAGTATTGTCACCACTTTTATGGAAAAGTAACACTCTCACAGTCTTCTGGGGTTTGGGTATGTATCCAGTCACCAGTGATTCATTAATCAGGGTTGTGACAGGATTTGCAATTGCCGGTGCACTGATTTTCAGCAGCATTGCTGGGATTTGATCAGGTCCAGACTGGTGTTTCATTTTTAGATTACGGAGTAGTTTAGTAATGACACTGACAGACACTGAGATCCAAAACAAGCGCCGCAATCTCGAAAATGGCGGGAGCCCACCAAATCTAGCGCCGAGTCACCGTGTGTGGGGGCGCCGACTGCCCCCCCCTCCTCATCCATGACAGACACTGGTCTAAAATTTTATTTATTTATTTATTTATTTGCAAAGTATTTTACCAGGAAGGATACATTGAGATTTCTCTCATTTTCAAGTATGTCCTACGATGCAGGGTCTTTGCACAGTTGGAAGGGCCTGTCCTGCGTGTGGCCTTTCTGAAGGCGTGTCATTTGTTAGCTTAGCAATCAGGATGGTGGCGCAATGAACAAAAAAAATATTAAAGGCATTTGCTACATCTAGGGGGTGTTGCAGGGTTTGGTTGTTTACTTTGACAGCAGCTGCATTTTTTGTAGCACAAAGGGTAGGGGTCCATCCACTTAACAGCAAATAAATGTGACTGAATATATACATAAATATAATGTAATATCAAGTGTCATATACCTTATTTTTGACACATATATACTATTTGTGGTGTTTAAATTCATAAATAGGATATTTGTATTGTATTGAATCTGTTTTTATGCATTGTTGATTTTTGTAGTCTCTTTTTTCTCTTCTCCCCTTTTTTTAATTTTCTTACTTTCTTATACTTTTTATCCTTTTCTTTTTGTATTTCATCTTGCCAACGGGTCCTTTTTAATCTTTTTCTAACCACAATACACTCGCACAATTTTACTTTCACAGGAGCATGTTGTCAGCTGTTAATGTCTTTTGTTTTAACACCTTCACATTTATCTCTTTCTATTCTGTCTTTGTTTATGCCCTAAATCGTACACGTTTCACTAAATAGTTTTTATTGCGCTTATTACTTTTTATGACAAGGAATTGGAAGATATGCATGCAGCTAATTTGGTTGAGGAGGCTGGCATGAGAAATTAAAGCCTGTATGTGGAGAATGTATTGGGATCCACCAACTTGCATAGTGACGTCATGCACATGCACAGTCATGTGACCGGCGGCCATCTTGGAAAACCCACACAATACCGAAAGTGGAACTCTTTCATTAGAACATGGGTATTTAAAGGCACTGTATTGCTAGTTTAAGGAATTGCACTTCTGTATTTACATTATACCCATTGAGGAAGCCTTTACGGCGAAACGCATCTGTGGTATATTATTTTGTTTTTTTAATAAATTACTTGTTATTAACTGACACTGCCTGTCCTGTTCCTTACCTGAAAGACCTACAATCCAGCCGCTTCCTGAGGACTACCTGGGAGTGATGGGAGAACTGGTGCTCCCTTGATTCACTGGTCACCAGTACTTCGGTGTCTCTTATCAAAGGGCACCAAGAAATGTGAGTAAGTGACCATTATTTACCATTTATATTCAGGTAAGCAGTCTGCACATATTATATATGTTTATTCCGAGGTGTATAGCTTAAGGAATACTGGAACTAAAGGAGGTAACAGAAGATAGAGTCATTGAGTACCCACCATTCTTTAGAATATGCACAATACGTCCATTGGGCAGTTAACCCTCTAGCTCCCAAGTGGTGATAGGTGGGTCCTTTGGACCCCCGTATCTCCTGATCAGTGGCACCTAGAGGATCCTGTTGGTATCATTAGAAAGGCTGTAACATGGGCTTTCCAATGATACCAAACATTACCAGGTTTTTGGTGTAAAAATAAAAAACATAAATAAAAAATTCAAAAATAAAAATAAATTTAGAAAAATGAAAAAGTTTTTTTTTTTAAAAAAAAAATTGTCTGGCTCGGATAATGAAATAGGACTTCAAATCGCGTTTAAACATGATGAGCATAAAATGGCCAAAATGAGCTCAGCATCAGCACACAGAGATGAAATGGCTCAGCAGTTAAGGGGTTAAAAAGCAATACCGTAAAATATTAGGGGCAATATTACAATGTTGGTGCTAACTTAACCGGAGCTGTTGTAAACTTATCAGAGCCATTATAGCCTATGGCACTGTTAAGTTAACAACAGCTCTGGTTAAGTTAGCACCAACTTTGTAATATAGCCCTAGGTATTTCTAAACTCAGGACAAAATTTTGAAACTATTTAGCTGGGGTCTTTTTAGGCGGTTTTAGGTTTTGGGGGTTAAAGTTTGAAAAAAAAAATTCATCATATTTCATACATTTTTTTATAGTAAATTATAAAGTATGATGAAAACAACGGTATCTTTAGAAAGTCCATTTAATGGCTAGAAAAATTGTATATAATATGAGTGATTCCATAAATGAGTAGGAGGAAAATTAGTGCTAAACACAAACAGTGCAGAAATGTAAAAACGGTAGTGGGTACTTTTGGACAGACAATGGCAAAATCGCCTGGTCCCTGTGGGGTTAAATTGCTGTTTTTTTTTACATGGACATTGTACACAATTATCTTATGATTGATCGTGGAATAATTTTCGGAATCTCAGACTTAATGTTAAAGTCCAGCTTTAACCACATATGACAGTGAACAGAAATGAGAAAATACACGTAAGTATTGTGCCTCACACTTCAAATTCTCATTGTTTGAGCTCCATGCCTGCCCGACATGACTCATCCTGAGATTATCTCTTCCCACAGCTGAACAAACATCACAGAAACAGAATTGGATATTTCATTTCTACAATGATATCTCAAGGCCCCTTTTAGGAATTTAGTGTGCTCCAGCTTGTTTGAAGAGAAATTCCACCTATTATTTTTTTTCCCCATTGTCTGCTCAGCTAAGTACTAAATGAGTAAACTTAGGAAAAGGGGTGAACTGTAAATCACTCAAGGGAATCCCGAAGATTGATTTATTGGTACTATTCTTATCCATTACCTCCCTTCCAGATCGTAACTGTTAATGAATTTCTAAAAGAGATTTGTGGTGCTGATACAAATTATTCAGCCAGCTGGAAATATCCTAGAACCTGAATAAGATTATTTGCCAGAGGGAGAGATTTTCTTAACAGTGCTATTTATTTTTTATTTATTTATAATTTTTTAATGTAGACTGAAATTACAATAACAATAAAAAGAACAGCAGCACATTGAATTAATTGTATTACAATAATACACTCAGGGTTATTCAGAGAGAGAGGTGAAAACCAGGAGAATGACTGGAGAAGTGAAAATTCTAGGTCAAAATAGCCAAACCAGAAAAATTTTCCCATTTATCTCACTCACTTTCCAAATCGGCTATTTGGTCTAGATTGTTTATTCGCCTGGCAATTCTCCTTGTTTTCACCTCTCTCTGAATAACCCTGATAGTTTTAATTTACAAAACAATTTAAAAAAAAACTACACTGTAAACACCTTAAACACACATCAATGTCATTATTTTTCTAAATGTATATTAAATATGAGGTCTCACACCTGCTAACACTTGGAAACAAACTGCCGAAAGCATTGGAAATCCTGCAAACAGTGTGAACAGGGTCACTGACAGACACGAGTAGGTGCAAATTAGAATCTTGAAGTATCAGTCATGCCGATGTATCCCCTTGTTTTGATTTTGTACTTTCTGCATTCCTTTTGCACCTTTTATGTTCTTGTTGCATATGTTTTTTAATTATATAAAGTCTGTCACGTTTTTTTTTTACACAGTATTGTTCCTCTGTAAATATATTTGTTCTTTCTCCACTATACTGAATATTTAGAATTTTTTTACTTGCATTTACTTGATATCTGTGTGACATGTGTCGCTTTGGACTTGGGGTGCACGGACCTGGAGATGTAGTATGGAGGTGCATACAGCCGACAAGCTGCAGACCAGAGCGCCGAGCAGCTGCAGAAGAAAGCCAACAAGCCGCCGGGCGGGTAAGGCTATAGGTCAGAAAGCATTTTTCACATCGCCCGTAAAAAAGTGCGTCCGAACGCATTGATCTACTTTTTCACGGAATACACGATAGCGGTCATACGATACGCAATTTCAGCTGTTATTTCATACGGATCCAAACCAGGAAACTTTGGGTGTCTGGATGTTACGTAGGCCGGACATGAGCAGCGTCTGACGTCTCCTAATCACGCACACACGCCGCTATGCAGACGCAGCGCACTCTGTACGTCAGTACTAGCGGTTCGACGTTCTTGCGAAAATGCGTTCGTTTGCCGCTTGCGTTGCGCAGCCGAACTTTCATGCGGCCGTACTACGTGTGTGGGCCTGCATTGGACGTCATTTGCTGCCACCACGGCCGTCATAAAGTGCGGGTAAACGCACGTTCGCACTGCGTTCGTCTGACCCCAGCCTTAAAAACCCCAAAAGCAATACGATTGAAAGTATCAAAATTGAGACGCTGTTTGGAAAAAAAAATACTGAATGAAAATGTCTGCCATTAACATATAAGGTCCTATGAATGATAATAAAAACGTCTGTAACAGAAAAAAGAAAAAACGCTATAAAAAAACGCGGATTTTTTTTTACAGATAAAATCCCAAAAAATGCCTAAAAAATCCTAAAAAAAAAATCAATAAATAACGAGACATTTTACTGCATATTAAAATTAAAAATGTCCTATGGGATTCGTCTGAATAAAAAAATCTGACGTATGAAACCACCGAACAGCAGGGCACTTCGGCAACTTTTCACTGATGTTCGGTGTTCTCTGAATAGATTAAGCATTGCGTCTCTATAGGGATTTCACTGCCTTCGAACAGCACTGTACTTGCTGGCAGTTCACCAAAATCTGAATAGCTGAATGGCACTGAAATGTCACCGTACGGGGAAATTCCCTGTTCGGTGACATTTCGGGGTCAGATCGGCTCTCTCTGAATAAACCCCTATATTTCCAAAACATCTGGGGCGGCAAGGTTGCTGACCCCTGTTTTAAAATTTTAGATGTTGATATCCCTTGGTCCATTTGCACATGGACCACAAGGATTGAAGATACATGGATCAACCATTTTACATTTGTATTAATTATGTCTACCTATACATCACAAGAAAAAATAAGGTGGATCAGAAACATTCATTAGTCCTTGAGTGGTTATAAACCACTCACTTTACAAACCAGCAAGTGAAAGACATGTATCTGTTCCTCCCTAAAAAGTAATGAGCACCACATCAGCTCTAGATTGGAGAACCAATGCAATTTCTCTGTAGGGTTTTGTGTGAGTAGAATAATTTATTAAATAGTAGTCATTGCCCTTTGATTTGTTTGCTTTCTGCTAATTCAGCTGTCTGATCCTTCCACACAGGCAGAACTAGAGTTAACACAATGTGCTAAACACTGTGATTGTATTCAAAACCCGTGCTACTCATGCTCAGGTAATCATTAGGTTGGAAGAGCCTCAAGAGAAATGTACTTACAAACATAAGGAGGACCAAGGTTGCCGACACCTGCTCTACAACATAAGCAGCCACAAGAAGTGCTTTGAAAACACTAGCTATACTCCATGTTACATACTTGAAAATGAGAGAAATCTCAATGTATCCTTCCCGGTAAAATACTTTACAAATAAATGTTATGGTAAGGCTGGTTCACAATGAAGATTTTCTTTGACAACCACCATACAGCTGTGGTCCTGCATCACAACTTACCAATGGATGACAAGAATGACCTTCCATTAACAAGCACAAAAAGTAGGAACCTAGGTAGATGATCTCATACAAAGTGACGGGAGGTTATGGGCAGAGGAAAAGGTGTCTGGAAAAAAGAAGGGATCGAAAACGGGAGATACGGGAATTTAGGGGACAGCTGGGTTGGTGGAGTAGAGGTAACATCACTGCTCTATAACCGTGGAGAGAGACTGTGGAGACACAGTTTCGATCCCGGCAAGAGCACCTCTCCAGTAAGTGTCCTTGAGCAAGACACCTAACGGTACATACTCGCCTATGCAAAAAAGAGAAATCTCAATGTATCCTTCCTGGTAAAATCCTTTCTCAAAAAAAAAGTAGTGAAGTGACAGGAACAAGTTTAGGTGACGATGACAGTGACAGGCCAGGGGGATTAGAAACAGACTTTAAAAAGGTGAGTTTAAGGTTGCTATATCCTCTGGGCCCTATTCTGTTCTTTGCGTCAAAATGGGAACACTAACGGGGAAGACCTACGTCTTTTTGGCTTGCGCTTCCCAATGGTAATTAGCGCTACCATTTTTTAATAGCTTACTTATCGAAACGCTAATTAAAGATTGCGCTCCTGCATGTTAAGTATATGATGCGCAAAGTACAGTAAGCTCGCAGAAGCTAGCGCAAAAAACGATTGATTTTGGATTTCTTATGAGTTTTGCGTCAGGAAGGTAATATGGGGTCATGCGTTAAAGTCACTTATCCTGGCAATAACCCTTACACATCCGAACACTACCGTTAGCGTTCACTAGGGAATAGTGCCCTCTGTCTTTACCTGGACAAATCACATTTTTATATTGATGGACTGGACGCAAAAAGGTTGTCTATAAAACAAAATGCTGTAGGAAGGAATAAAGCAAACATCGGTGTGCAAGGCTGTTAATTTAAGATATGCACATGTTGCATTAATTACTCACAAACTGTAAATAATAACAAACTGTTAATTTTTATATTCTTTACCATAAATCCAAAAAGTGTAGAATGGGACCTAAATTGTCAAAAGTAGGGGCAATTCACTAAGTGGGCACACCGTAATGCACATGCCTATGCAAAAAAGATAAAAAATATAGGGCCAGGGCCAGTGGAAGAATTTTTTCCAACGAAGGCGAAGGGTCATTTTCCAACCCCTCCAAACCCATTACTAATGCACATACCTCTACAATTAATCTTTATACATCATGATGAAACCTTAAAACGTTTTATCACCCATTCTCCTTGTCTTTCTATCTTGTGCGTGGTCCTAAATCCTTTTAATATTTGATCACCCTCCACTGTCACCCCTATGTCTCCTCCCCCCTCTGAACACCTGCAGGAGGTGGGTTTCGCCTCTACACCAGTTAGGGTTGCCACCTTTCCTTCAAGCAAACCCAAACACTTTGGTGCATCATCTTTTTTTATGTAGCATATACGATTCATATGAAGGATGAGTGAGGCGCCCTCCTATAGCGCTTTCGTGACTGGGTCAGCATCAAATCATACACATGTAGTTGGCTGTACTCCACGACTTAGTGTCCTATGCAAGCTTTAGAGGAAGCGGTAGATTGTGCCATGCTATGCACTGTGTGATAATTTTGCAAATTCATTTAATATCAGACTCTCCTTTTTTTAAAATACTAGTTTGAGAAGATAATAATGAACGACATTGAAATCAGTTGTTACTCTCCTCCTGCCTGCAAATTAATGCTTCTGACCAAAGTAAACAAAGTATAGGAAGCATTAATGTACAGTAATGAGATGTAACAATTGAGTTGCAAGAGAAGTTAGAGGCTCCGCTAGAGTAGCAACTCGATTCTCATCTCTTCTTACTCTATGCCCATCCTCCTCCTATATACATTTACTATATACACATCCTCCTCCTATTTACACTTTATACACATCCTCTGATTGGAGTTATTGGAAAATTCTTTAAGGCTGAAGAGAAATAAAGTGTTCACAGTCTTATCTTCTTTAGAGCATGGCAGCAGTTCAAGCCTGCAGCTTTAATCTTCTTGAACAACAACACAGAAACAATAGAGTTCAGAACATACCATAGAGTGCTGGAACACTACAAAACTATAAACAGCGCCATCTACAGTCTAAACAGTATATAGCACATAACTCACATAAACAATAGTTGTTGCATTATAATACACTAGTTGTAAAGCCTGCCCAGAGGGCAGTCTATTGTGGATATACTGCCCCAGCTCATGGATATACTGCCCCAGCTCATGGATATACTGCCCCAGCTCATGGATATACTGCCCCAGCTCGTGGATACTGCCCCAGCTCGTGGATACTGCCCCAGCTCGTGGATATACTGCCCCAGCTCGTGGATACTGCCCCAGCTCGTGGATACTGCCCCAGCACGTGGATATTGCCCCAGCACGTGGATACTGCCCCAGCTCGTGGATACTGCCCCAGCTCGTGGATACTGCCCCCGCACGTGGATACTGCCCCAGCTCGTGGATACTGACCCCGCACGTGGATACTGCCCCCGCACGTGGATACTGCCCCAGCACATGGATATTTGCCCCCAGCTCATGGATTTGCCCCAGCACGTGGATACTGCCCCAGCACATGGATATTTGCCCCCAGCTCATGGATTTGCCCCAGCTCATGGATTTGCCCCAGGTCATGGATTTGCTCAGCTCATGGATTTGCCCCCAGCTCATGGATTTGCCCCAGGTCATGGATTTGCCCCAGGTCATGGATTTGCCCCAGCTCATGGATTTGCCCCAGGTCATGGATATGGTCCCCCAGCTCGTGGATATGGCCCCCCCAGCGCTCATACTTACCTGTCGAGCGGCGCCAGGGAAGTGAAGATTTCCCCGCTTCCGGTCTTTGAAGGACCCAAGCCGCGTCACGTGACCGGGGCTTGGGTCCTTCAAAGCGGAAGCGAGGGAACTTTCCCTCCGCCGCTCGGGGGGTAGGATGCGCGCGGCAGCCGGGTAGAGGCTGCGCCTCTACCCGGCTGCCGCGCGCATCCTACCCCTGAGCGGCGGAGGGAACTTTCCCTTCGCCGCTCGGGGGACCCGTTAGATGCGCACAGCAGCCGGGTAGAGGCTGCGCTCGCAGCCTCTATCCGGCTGCCGCGCGCATCCAACCCCCGAGCGGCGGAGGAAACTTTCCCTTCGCCGCTCGGGGGTTGGATGCGCGCGGCAGCCGGGTAGAGGCTGCGAGCGCAGCCTCTACCCGGCTGCTGTGTGCATGTGTAACCGCCGCGGCGAGCCGGCAGCCGGCTCGTGCCGCGGCGGTTGCATGCGCGCGCAACCAACCGCCGCTGGTTGCGCGCGCATGCGCAGTAGGGTTTTGGCGACGGACAGCCAAAGCCTTACTCTTTTATAGTATAGATGAGTACAGTATTCTAACAGGAGTTTTGTGTGTTTGATGGGCAGCGAGCTCTCTGCAGATTTAAACCTCACAGAGGTTAGTAGCCTCTGCCCAATTACTTAAGGGCAAAAAAGGAAACTCTTTTTCAGTAGAGTGTTCCTTTAAATATCCCTGTCTGTCAGGGAGCGGAGATTCAGATTTTTGCACCATCAGAAGCACAGGAGCAGTAAGGCAGAGACCTGTGCTGCCTTTTAGGAAGTGCAGGCCCTGCATAGGACTGTGTTCCATGCCTTGTGTAAACTTAACCAGAGCTGCTATAAGTATACCAGAGTTATTAAAATCTATGGATTAATCTATGATATTAGAGATGCGCACCGCTAAATATTTTGTTTCGTTTTTTTTTCAGGTGTTTTTTTTCGTTTCAGGTCGTTTCGGACCGTTTTCGTTTCGATTCGGTGAGTCGATTTGAAATTTCGGATTGATTTGAAATTTCAGGTCAAATTTCGAATTGATATAAAAAAAAAAAGAAATTTAAAAAAAAAATGCTCAAAAGATCCTAAAAAAATATAAAAATAAAAAGATTCTTTACTGCAAATTATTATAAGCAACAGTTTATTAGATATTGAATTAAAACGGAAATATTCGGATCAAGGTGTGGCAAATGTTTCACCAACAAGGTGTGGGAAATGTTGAATGCCATAGACTTCAATGTTAAAAATAATCCGGTTTTAATACAATATCTGATAAACTGTTGCTTATAATATTCTTCATTAAAGAGTCCCTTTATTTTTAGATTTTTTAGGATCTTTTAAGCATTTAAAAAAAAAAAAGATTTTTTTTATATCAATTCGAATTTTGGATCACTAAATAAAACCCCAATTGATTAAATTTTGCTGTTAAAAGACAATCATGGGTTAAATATTAAGCTGTGTCACAGATTTATTACTTGAGTCAAATTAAACAGTGAAATGAAATTAATTTGTTTCATAAAGTCCTTTGCTGACTATTACTTGTATTGTAAATTAAGATCAATTTGATAGTTGATATCAATTCGAAATTTGATTTCAAATTCGATAGTTGATATCAAATTCAATAGTTGCAAATTTTGAATTGATATAAAAAAAATGATTTTTTTTTAAAAAATGCTCAAAAGATCCTAAAAAAAAATCAAAAAATTAAGAGACTCTTTACTGCAGAATATTATAAGAAATGGTTTATTAGATATTGAATTAAAACGGGAATATTCGGATCAAGGTGTGGGAAATGTTTGACCAACAAGGTGTGGGAAATGTTTGACCAACAAGGTGTGGGAAATGTTTGACCAACATGGTGTAGGAAATGTTTCACCAACAAGGAGTGGGAATTTGGAAATGTTTCACCAACAAGGTGCTGGAAATGTTTCACCAACAAGGTGTGGGAAATGTTGAATCCCATAGGCTTCAATGTTAAAAATATTCCCATTTTAATTCAATATCTAATAAACCGTTGCTTATAATATTCTGCAATAAAGTCTCTTTATTTTTAGATTTTTTAGGATTTTATTTTTATATCAATTCGAAATTTGACCCGAAATTTTGAATCGATCCGAAAATTTTGTGTGGTCGACATTTCGGATTTGGGATGCCCTCGGAAGCACGAAAATGGTAAATTTCGTAGGAAAAACAAATCTGTACGAAACTAATTGCACATCCCAAGTTGATATGTTCAAATCAGCTCTGGTTAAGTTTATAAAAGAGTTTGAATGGAGCCCATAGTCACATAGCCACTAGCACTTAGGTGCACTGGGCTATTTACACACACAGCAGGTCATCTCACTCATCATGTGTTCTTTTGTGAATTGAGACCAAGGAATGTCTGGGATGTATATTTGTTCTGGATAGGTTTTGTGAGCTGATCATTTTTGGAGGGCCCTAACAACTGAATAACATGTGACTAAGAATTGGTACTCATTCTCCAGCTCCATCAAAGTATAGAAAGAGGTTATGTTGGTTGACGCACAACAGGAGTTGCTGCGCTCTCTCTCTCTCTAAATATATATATATTTCATTCATAGGCTCTCCATTATGTTGGCCTCATGACCCAAAATAATTGAATCACTTAAAAAGTAAATCAGGACCCCAGCACTATAATTAAGTTACTTCTAGCAGAAATTGGATAAAGTTTAGATTACGCTGGGGCTGGGATATGGAGGTCTTGGGGCAAAAATTCAGAATTTAAATTTAAACAAACAAGCCTTAGACACTATATTATAACGAGAAGTGAAGCAACAAAGTGTAGGTATGAGACATTCACAGAGTAGTTTGAAAGGTAAGTACATCCCATAAGCTTTGATTTAAATCTTAAAGTTGTTATGCTTTTTAAAATTGGAGGGTAACTAATAATTATATTTATTGTTTACAATTACTGCGTGCAATATTTACCCAACAGTAACAATTACCATAACTGTCTTATGTGTCTGTGTACGCAGCGTGACATTCCTCGCATTCTTTACAAGGGCAGTTGAGAAAGTATCCAAGCCTTCTATACAAAACCAGCAGTGACAGAGATGTCTCTAATTAGGCTCAAATAAACATGGCTTTATTGAACCAATGCACACCTGTGTCTTTTGTACATTCCACTAAGTGAATAGTCTAGAAAAGTAATTGAAAGTGCTAGGTCAGTTTGTTTTATGAACTTAAATTACATGGCAGGCACTTCTGGTTTTAGTTAATGGAAAGTATTCTGATGAAGGTTCTCTTAGTTTAGAAAATATGTTGTATTTTATTGATTTCATAAGATTGCAGCATTTGTCAGCATCCCAAATAAAATGTAAGATATAAAACGCCTTAAAGTGCACCTGCTGTGCAGAGCCCTCTTTCCCATAGGGCTAAGGGTCCATAATTTACAAGGGTCACAGAGCAGATATAATTTGCACCTTCTGCTGCAGCACTGTGAGTCTACTGTAGCCATAAATCATGCTGATAGTAGGCCACCGACATGTGAGTTCAGTCCCACCCTGAGAGATGCAGTGCCATCAGAGAATCTGTGAGCTCAAGTGCGAGACAACCGATGATCTATTGGGTTAGTCTACCATGTTGCCAGTGGGATCATCATAAGCTGCATTAAAAACAAAATTAAATATTCATACACCTGTGTTTATTCCTTTCCATTTTCCTCCAGCTGCCAGTCACTGTCAGAATATCAATGAACTACTAATTAATAAACTGTGCAAAATAAAGGTAGAGGTCCGGCTGGGTGGAGTAGAGGTAACATCACAGCTCTGTAACTGTGGAGAGAGACTGAGGAGACAGAGGTTCGATCCCGGCAAGAGCACCTCTCCAGTAAGTGTCCTTGGGCAAGATACCTAACGGTACATACTCGCCACCCAGGACATACTTGAAAAAGAGAGAAATCTCAATGTATCCTTCCTGGTAAAATCCTTTCTCAAAACTAAATGAAATGGAGACGTAACCCTATGGGTCAGTGGTTCCCAACCGCAGTCCTCAAGTACCCCAAATAGGCCAGGTTTTAAGGTTTACCTTGGGGAAAAGCAGACTGAATCCTGCAATCACTGAGCAGCAAATCATATCACCTGTGCTGTGCTTCAGATATCTGCAAAACCTGACCTGTTAGGAGTACTTGAGGGGCACGGTTGGGAACCACTGCTATAGGCAATTCATGGAGTATGTGGTTTGGGACATGATATAGGATGGAGGGTAAATCATGTGAAACGTGGACAGATTTAAAATTGTTATCATCATCATCATCATTTTTGTAGTGCCAACAGTTTCCGAAGTACTTTGCAATAACTGTGGGATCAACTAAGAAATTTACAAACAAACTTAGGAAGCAGAGTCGATAGGTGTAGAAGGGCTGGTTCACAGGAGCTTACATTCTAGAGGAGTAGAGGGCCCTGCTTAGATGAAATTACAATATAGAAAAGTTGGGGGTGGAGGAACACAAGAGGAGTTACCAATTGTCATCTTATTAGTAGTGATGATTTCTAGTGATAGAGTTTCTATCAGAAATGGTGATGAGTATCATGGAAAGGCAACCTAAATGAGGAGAAAGTCAGGAATGTGATAGGCTACTCTGAATAGATGTGTTTTGAGGGATATTTTTGAAGGACTGAAAATGAGTGGAGAGTCTGATAGGGTGAGGTATTTCATTCCACAGAACCGGACAAACATTATAGTCAATGCTAGATCTGACTAATCATTCAGTGACTTCTTTCCTATGACCAGTGTATAAAAAGGTAGTATTGTACACCATCAACAATTTTTTTGTGCATCTCAACGTAGGTATTTATTTATTTATTTATTTATTTATAAAGGATTTTACCAGGAAGGATACATTGAGATTTCTCTCGTTTTCAAGTATGTCCTGGGTTCAAGAACATTGAAATTTTACAGTCGTTACAGAAATACAAAGTTATAAAATGTTAGTGCAATACAAAGAATTATTACAATACCAAAGCTATAGGGCCCAGCTGGATGGGGGGACATAAGCTGTGCCTTACCCTGGGCCAAATTAATATAAAAGACAATCTTGCTGCCATGTCCAAAACAAGCTGTGATCATTTGACAGGTAAAGCCCCGTCCCCACTTATACATATTAGCATCTTTCTTGCTGAATTAAATATATATATATTAGAGCTGCAACTAACGATTATTTGCATAATCCATTAGTTGGCTGATTCATTGTTCGATTTATCCTTGATGAAGGCCCGGTGTGGGGCCAAAATGTCAGCTTTTTAACATAACATATCCAGCTGGGTGGAGTAGAGGTAACATCACTGCTCTATAACCGTGGAGACTGTTGAGACACAGGCTAAAATCCTGACCAGAGCACCTCTCCAGTAAGTGTCCTTGGGCAAGACACCTACGGTACATACTTGCCACCCAGGATATACCTGAAAATGAGAGAAATCTCAAGGTATCCTTCCTGGTAAAAATACTTTCTCCAAAAATAAGCTTTATTTTTATTCAAATCATGGAGTGCATCCAGATATCTGTGTGACGGAGCGACTGTACCCTGAGTACCTCCGTCCGTGGGCTCTCTTCCATGTAACAGCCGCCAGAGCAATCTTCCCTAACAGTTCCCTCAAAGCTTTGACCGCAGCCGAAAGAATGAGTCTCACAATTCGAAGTCAAACAGCAGAATGCCAGTTTATTCACAGACACACAGATACAGTAAACCCCAACCTCATTTATATACAATCAAGCAGGTAGCTGCACAGGACCTTCAAAAAATGGACAATGGAATTTCCTAGGAGAAGGGGGGAGGGAGAAAGCAGAGTAAACAATAGGAATTTCTTATAGAGAGAACATACACAATAGAGAGAGCAGGTACTATACAGAGATAGGTTAGATAATTGAGGGAATGTACAGAAAATACACAACAAGAGACTACAATAACTACACAAGGGAATAACACACAGGCATCAGTAATCTTTAGTTTGCCGGGGAATGTTTAAAACAGTGAAAAAACAAATATATTTAAAAGGTCCACCAGTTCCCCAATAGTCTCTTTCACGGGCCATAGTCTCTGGGCAGGAGGCTAGCCCACATCCCCCTCCAGATGCCCCAGTGACGGTAGATTCCGTCACTCACAATCTGCTATTTATATAAATATATATTTGAAGAAGCAGAGTAATGCCCATTCAAAGTTTTGCTGTTCCTCACATGACCATGGCAAGCCTACAAGATGACCCTCAAAACTGTTTGTGTACTCTATTGGCTGTTGGAGGGTTGACTGAAAAAATCTGCATAATGGCATCACCGCTAAGAGCCAGTTACTCTTGGCTACATAATTGCCCCAGTTAGCTCTGACAATGCAGGTGACACATGGCGGCACTGATCGCTGAATTGAGGTTCTTTGAGCAATGCAATGTCCATCCACTGATGGGATATCGCAGCAAAAGTGCTCCTGGGTAGCACATGTTCACTTTAATTTTGGGTTACTGGTTTTCTTTTCTTTGCGCAAACATTTTGGTTAATCATAATGTGTCTTTTTAAAATAATAGTGATACCAGTTTGTTTGTTGTCCTCCTTATAGTTGAGTCTCTTACTGTCTCACAGAAATATAGGCATTTGACAATATATTATAGATATGCAGATTTATTTGCTTGTTTGTTTATGTGCCGTTAATTAGCATTGTTATACAATTAAGGAAGCTGCCCAGGGCAAAGCATTTCTAGCGAGGCCTGCAGCAACTTTCTTCCTTAGTCCCTCCACTTATTTACATTTTTTTGATGCTTTGTTTTTTTTCCATTTTCTTTCATTTATCAAAGCGTCCATAACAGTATAAGGAACAGAAGTCCTGGATCTGTTAATGAGCACTTAGAAATAGCCAGCAGATGTCTTAGACAACAACTAGCCTACTTAATTGTCTTTTTAGGGTTGTCCTCCAGGGTCTGCTTCTGACCTGACTTCAGAGGGAAATCCCTGCATTGCTGTTATTGTGGTGAAAGAAGGGCCTACACAAGAGACAGATACTGCTATCCTGGGGGGAAAGAAACCCCTTTGATTGTTAATGTTGCTGCCAATCAGCAGGAGCTAAAGAAAAAATGTAGGGATTTCGGTTGATTTGTTTTTTAACTCTGCATAGAAAGGGACTGTTGAAGTGGTTCAGAAGCGATGTGCAAAGTCATGACTAGATATGAAATATTGATGTTGACTGCCTTCATCATTATTACGACAATAAAAATATATATTTTAAAAATGAAAGCACCACTGCCATCCTGCCTTCCTTTCCTATGAAGTCTGCTCTTAGTGGGTTTTACCCAGTGTTGGATAAGACAACAGGGGGTTGTGTAGTGTAATAAATTGTTAGTGTTATATATGATCTTGAAATAGGCATCGAAAGTCATGAAAACCTAATTCTGCCTCTTTATAAACCAATGGTAAGACCGCACCTTGAATACGCCGTGCAATTTTGGGCACCTGTTTCAAAACAAGATATTATGGCACTAGAAAAATTGCAGAGGGGCAACTAAATTAATAAGGGGAATGGAAGATTTAAGTTATGAGGAAAGGCTAACAAGCTTAAAACTGTTTAGTTTAGAAAAGCACCGCTTTAGGGAGGATCTGTTAACTTTATTTAAATATATTCAGGGTCATTATAAACCATTGCCTGGAAACCTGTTCATTAGCCCCTTCAGTGTTGAGCCATTTTACCCCTGTGCACATTTTGAATGTTTTATGCTCATCATGTATAAATACCATTTAGGCTAGGGTCAGACGAACGCAGTGCGAACGCGCGTGCAGCTGCACTTTATCACAGCCGTAGTAGCAGCAAATGACGGCCAATAACAGGCAACATACGAAGTATGGCCGCACGAAAGTGCGGCCGCTCAATGCAAGCGGCAAACAAACGCATTTTTTCGAGAACGTGATACCGCTAGTACTGACGTACAGAGTGCGCTGCGTCCGCTAGCGGCGTGTGTGCGTGATTAGGAGATGTCAGACGCTGCTAATGTCCGGCCAACATAACGTTCAGATCCAAAAAGGCTTTTATTGATGATCCGTACAAAATCACGGATGGAAATGCGCATCGTATGACCGCTATCGCGTATTCCGTGAAAAAATACGTCCATTCGTTCGATGCACTTTTTCACGGACAACGCAAAAAATGCATTAGTCTGACCCTAGCCTTAAACTCATGCTTTTTAAAGGACCCAGATATACGTATATATATCCATATTTTCAGCAGACTCGGCAGATTCAAAATATATTATTATTGTGTCTATACGGCATGTCCCAATGTGGGTGGAATGGCTCAGCAGTGAAGAGGTTAAAGGCTCTATTACATTCTTCGCAAAACCCTTTGCGCTGAACGTCGTATTACAATCTCAGCGCAACAAACACGCGTATACGTCTACCGCGGGTGAACCTGCACAAACGCTGCGTGAGCTTACTGTACTTTGCGCGTCCTTTACTTAACATTGTGAGCACAAATGCGTTTGTGCGCTGGTACGTGGATTTTATTACAATCTATGTGCAGTTTGTAACTCACAACCTTTGCGCGCATAATTTTATCAACTCCTAAAAGCTGGTGTTAATGGCAAATTCTATCATCCTGCCCGAAACCAAATACACCAGCCCAAAAAAAAATGTAGCAAAGTATAGTTACTTATTCTAAACATACCAAACCAAAAATTTGAGAAGTTTTGCGTGCTTTTTTTTATTGATGCAGCATATATGCGTAGATTGGCTTTCACAGGCGCAAAAACTTAACATGAGACAATTGTTGTTTTTAATTCTGATTGGCTGAATCACGTGAAAAAAACGTTCCGCACACAACGTTGCTGCGCGCGCATTTGTGCGCGTCCGTTCTATGCGCGTTATTTTCTAACGGGTGAAAAAAATGCGCGAGGATTGTAATACCAGCGTTGATTTACACGCGTTAACGTTTAATGCTTCGCGCAAAAGTTCACGCGTTGCGCGTGCGTTTTTGCATGAAGAATTTAATAGGGCCCATAATCTTTTAACCCTTAATATTATGTTTTTACAAGAAGTCATCAACCTCTAGACTGTGAGATCCTATGAGCAGGGCCCTCTACACCTCTTGGTTCCATCCTATGTCCGTTTTTCTGTATCTCGTTCCCTTTGGTCATTGAAAAGTGCTGCGGAAACTGTTGGCGCTATTTAAGGCTGGGGTCAGACCAGCGCACTTTTAACGTGCGTTCTGGCGCACATAATTACAGCCGCACTAGCAGCAGATGACGGGCAATGACGGCCAATATACGATGTACGGTTGCACAAAAGTCCGGCCGTGCAACGCAAGTGGAATTTGAACGCATTTGTTTGAGAACGCTGAACCGCTAGTACTGACGTACTGAGTGCGTGGCTGCGTCCACTAGCGGCGTGTGTGCGAGATTAGGAGATGTCAGACACTGCTAATGTCCAGCCTACATAACGTCCAGACACAAAAAGAGTTTTATTGATATCCGTACAAAATCACGCACGAATATGCGCATCGTCTGACCGTTTTTGCGCATTCCGTGAAAAAATACGTCCATGCGTTCAGACGCACTTTTTCACGTTCGCGGGGAAAAATGCTTTCGTCTGACCCTAGCCTTAATGATGACAATAATAATCTAGTCGTTTAAGTCTGTACAGAGTCTGACCCAACCAACTCAGCAGGAAGAGAATTCCACAGTTTTGTTGTTCTCACTGTAAAAAAACACCTTTCCAATACTTTAGGATGAATTTTTTTTAAGTGGGGGGCTGAGTTACTACACTATGTGCAACCAATTGTTAATATTTGTAATACATTATACAGCATAATCATTCTTCATTAGTTATTTTGCACAACTGTTATCACATTTAAGGGGTTATTCAGAGAGCACCAAAATGTCACCAACATTTCGGTGCTCTCTCGTTCCCCCAAATTCCCTGCACTTCGGGGAATCAGGATTCACCGCAATTCAGCATTCACCGCAGGGTCCCTGGAGTGCAGGGAAAACCTGCCGCAAACCTGCCGCACACCCGCCAAAAACCCACCGAAAACCGACTGGAACAGCCACAAAAACCACGCCGAACACGCCGGAAAAATCTGACGAGCCACTGATCACAGCGCAGCCCAGCTGCCGGAAAAAGCCGACAAGCCAACGAACGGGGTAAAGAAAAAAAAAACAGTAGGCTTGAAAGTTTCATAATTTAAACGCTGTTTGCAAAAAAAATACTGAACAGAAATGCCTGTAATTTACATATAACATCCAATGAATGATAATAAAAAGTTCTGATACAAAAAAATTAAAAGCTCCTTTAAAAAAAATGGAAAAAAGAATTTCCCGAAAAAATAATAAACGGTTTATTAGATATTGGATTAAAACAGAAATATTTTTAACATCGAAGCCTATGGGATTCGCCTGAATAAACTTGTCGAATGAAACCACCAAACAGCAGGGAATTTCAGCAACGTTTCACTGCTGTTTGGTGTTCTCTAAATAGATTAACCATTGCTTCTCTATGGGGGATTTCACTTTCTTCGAACAGGCACCGAACTGGCTGGCAGTTCGCCAAAATTTGGTGAACTGCCTGCTCTCTGAATAGCCGAATGGCCCCGAAATGTCACCGTACAGGGAAATTCCCCTTTCTGTGACATTTCATAGAAACATAGAAACATAGAAAAATGTCGGCAGATAAGAACCTTTCGGCCCATCTAGTCTGCCCAATTACATGGATACTTTACCTGGATTTATCTTTTGTTTAGGATAGCCTTATGCCTATCCCATGATTGCTTAAATTCAATTACTGTTTTGGCCTCTACCACTTCATCTGGAAGGCTGTTCCATGTATCCACCACCCTCTCCGTAAAATAATGCTTCCTGATGTTACTTTTAAACCTTTGCCCCTCTAATCTAAGACTATGTCCTCTTGTTTTGCTACTTTGTTTCTGTTTAAATATACTCCCTTCCTCTACCTTGTGGATTCCTTTACGTATTTAAATGTTTCTATCAAATCTCCTCTGTCTCGTCTTTTTTCCAAGCTATACATGTTAAGATCATTAAGCCTTTCCTGGTAACTTTTCTCCTTCAAGCCGTACACCATTTTAGTAGCCCTTCTCTGAACTCTCTCTAAGATGTCTATATCCTTCTGGAGATACGGTCTCCAGTACTGCACACAGTACTCCAAGTGAGGTCTCACCAGTGCTCTGTACAGTGGCATGAGCACTTCCCTTTTCCTACTGCTAATACCTCTCCCTACACAACCAAGCATTCTGCTAGCATTTCCTTCTGCTCTACCGGCGATTCAACATGTCTTCTGCAATTCTACGCCACAATTTTGACTTTAATCGTACTGTTAATATTTTATGCTTGCATCTATCTATTAATATTTTGACTGTTTGCTTTTTTCTGCTAAATATATTTCCTGCTTTGTTAAAACCATGCTGCCATATGCCTGCCCCTCCCCCTCCCCCAGGTCCTCAACAAATTGACTCTGCAAATTCTTTCATCCACAGCCCGGTCACACACTCACATCACCCTCTGCTGCCGCGCTGCTCCTGGACTCTGCTGTCCCACCCACCCACCCAGTGCTGGTCAGAAATTTGTAGCTTACTTTCCAGCTGCTTCCACTTTGCAAATCACTCTAATTAACCCAAGGTTCTAGCCCCTCTCATGATATGTTAATCTGTATATTTGTGTTTTGTTTTTACTAGTTTGCATTTTATTACTTTGTATTTCTGTAACAACTGTAACCACTCACTGTTCTCGAACCCAGGACATACTTGAAAACGAGAGAAATCTCAATGTATCCTTCCTGGTAAAATCCTTTTCAAATAAATAAATAAATAAATAAATATTACATTGACTAACTTACCCTTAGATCCCCTTCATTTCGGGGCCAGATCTGAATAATCCCTTTAGTTGCACTCAAAATGATAAATAAGTTCAGACAAGGAAACAGATATTTCAGCTGTCTGCCAGTGGCCAGGAAATACACTGGGGAATGTTCTAACAGGCAACGCTGCTATTAAACGGAACAAATTCATTTGATGTGGGTATTTCATATATAAAGATAATCACAGCAACAATTTACAGTGACATCATTCTCGTAGAAACCTATTATTTCATGTAAATGTCAAAAAATGATTTGTTGTTTTAATTTTATATTTTAGGTTTATTAGAACCTTTTTCCAGGTGGTACTGGTATGGACATATGTTAGTGCTGCCTAAAAAAACTTTATTCAGGTAACGCATGCATATTCTGTAAATTAGCTGAGCAAGAATTAACCAAAACAACTTGTTGGCATAATTTTACATTAGGGCTGTAAGGAGGGGTAATCATGTGATATAAAATATTTATATTACACATAAGGCGGTCTTCATTTCTTCCCTTTAAGACGGTATTCATCAAAAAAAAATAACCTTTTTTCCTTACAGATTACAGAAATAACTTTTACATGTAGCCAAAACTAGGTAAATTATCCAACTTAATCAATAATGGTTAACATAAAGAGGTGATTTGACAAATCACTGGGGGATGTTTCAGTACCAGATGAGAATATTGCCCCTTTGTAGATGCATACAAAAGCATGACAGCAAGAAATGGCTCAGGGGAAAACTGTTAAGTGCTCAACAAATGTGTTATTCAAATAGCATTAACACCCCATGGTCTATATACCATTCCTAATTGAAGACTTCATGCCATTAGAGTCAAAGTAAAATAGCACTTAATGCCATATTCTTCAAAGAGCAGGAGAGAACACAAGACTACTTTCATAAGAGAAAGGCCAAGACTCCTGCCCATGTGAAGACAAAGGTCCATTATCACGTGGATAAAAAGCTCTAAAGCTCACAAAAGCTCTAGAACACCTTTACGTAAAACTGACTATGTGCATTGACAGTAAATTACATTAAATATTAACCAAATAATCCTGTAAAATATAGCTTTAAATTTATATACCACAGTACAGAATTCCCCTGTAAACATGCAGCATATTGAGTATATTTCCTACATATTTATTTTCTGTGTTACTCTGTATATTTGTGTTTTGTTTTTAATATCTTGTTTTTATTACTTTGTATTTCTGAAACGTCTGTAAAAATTCAGTGTTTCTTGAACCCAGGACATACTTGAAAATGAGAGAAATCCTTCCTGAAAAAATACTTTATAAATAAATATGCTTTTTGTTACCCAACCAGAGATAACTATACCAAATGTACTTAAGGCTTTCGAAGAATACGGGCGTCTCTCTAACTTCAAAATGAATGCAACAAAATCACACCTTTTTAAAATTAATATACCATTAACTAGGATGAATAACTTAGAGTGTGATTTTCCCTATAACTGGGCAAATGGTAAACTTAAATACCTGGGGGTTTGGCTTACTGCCTGTGACGGAATGAGGTGTTATCCGTCTGCGGGTGTGCTCCAATCTGACCCCCTCTTGATGGCGTCAGGCCCGACTAACGAGTGTCACGGCACTCGGCGTCTCGAGCGGCCTGAGATGACCCTGGCGTTACTTGGCGAGATGGTGCTGCCGGATTCAGTTGACCCGTTCTGCGTAGTGGGAAGCTAGGAGACCGCAGAGTGTCTCCTGCACTGGGATTTTAGCTATGAAATGACGACACCAAACGGGGCTGTATGCTTCAAGTCAAACGCAGTTGAACTGACTCTTTACTCAAAATGGGACACGCATTTAAACATCTCACACACAAAGGAGACATGCCCAGGCTTGAATGGGAACTCAATTTGCATACAATGGCATGCTTGCATCATCAGATTACACACACACACAGAGCTAATGTACACAGAAATTAGCATACAATTGAATTTCAACACAGCCTTTCACTCCTAGCAACCAAGGGGAAATATAATACCTTTAAATGCATCACACAATTACACATCTGAATCCACACTCATACAATACAGGATACATGGTAATACATCACACCAATAAAACCACATCTAGAAAAGGTATAACTGTTCATTTCAACACGCAAAACCGAAAGAGTCTCAAATAAAGAAAAAGGTCTTTGAAATGTCCCAGGCTGTTAGTTCTGGGGCTCGCTGGTCAGAGCCCCTATGTCCGTTCCATGACATTCCTCCCCCCTTCAAACGAGTCCGATGGACCCGGTTGGACCCACACGGGTCAAATAGGGGAAGTCGGGGAGCTTGGATCTCCGGGTTCCCGGGCCGATTGCCGGGATAGACCGTCGGCATTCCCGTTCTGTGGCCCGGGCCGGTATTGGATAGAAAAGTTAAAAGGTTGGAGGGCCAGGCTCCACCGCAACAGGCGGCCGTTCTCCCCGCCACCCGGTTGAGCCACACCAGGGGGTTGTGATCCGTCATTACGGTGAAGGACCGCCCGTACACATACGGCTGGAACTTTCGCAGGGCCCAAACCAAGGCCAGACATTCCTTCTCGACCGCTGCGTATCCCACCTCCCGGGGTAGGAGTTTACGGCTGATGTAAGCCACCGGATGATCCCCCCCGTCGTCCCCCACTTGGCTTAGTACGGCTCCCAGTCCGAACATCGATGCGTCTGTATGGACAATGAAGCGTTTGTTATAATTGGGAGCTGCCAAGAGGGGTGCTTGGGTTAGGGCGGTCTTCAGTTGTTGGAAGGCGGTTTCGCACTCCGGGGACCACAGGACTTGGCGGGGCAGGGTTTTCTTAGTCAGGTCGGTCAGGGGTTTGGCGAGGACGCTATAGTTGGGAACGAATTTCCGGTAGTACCCTGCCGTGCCCAAGAAAGCAAGGACCTGAGTCTTGGTGATGGGGGTGGGCCACTCCAGAATGGCTTCTATCTTGGCCGGTTCTGGACGCTGGGTTCCCCGACCCACCCGGTTGCCGAGGTACTGTACCTCGGACATCCCTATCCTACACTTCGCGGGTTTAAGGGTCAGGTTGGCGTCCCTTATTCGAGCGAATACCACCCCCAGATGGTGAAGGTGTTCCTCCCAAGTCTGGCTGTAGATGGCGATGTCGTCCAGGTACGCACAAGCAAATTCCTGGAGGCCATCGAGGAGGCGATCGATCAACCGCTGAAAAGTGGCCGGGGCGTTCTTCATCCCGAACGGCATGACCTGAAACTGGTACAGGCCGAACGGGGTGATGAAGGCCGACTTCGGGGTCGCCTCCTCTGCAAGGGGAATCTGCCAGTACCCCTTGCACAGATCTACCGTGGTCAAGAAATGGCCCTGGGAGATCTGAGCCAACAGCTCGTCGACTCGAGGCATGGGGTAAGCATCCGTGACAGTGCAGTCATTGAGCCTCCGGTAGTCGACACAAAACCGGGTGGTACCATCCTTTTTGGGGACCAGGACTACGGACGAGGCCCATGGACTGCCAGAGGGCTCGTTAACTCCCAGCTCCAGCATCTCCCGGATTTCAGCCCGCATGGATTCGCGTACTGCCTCCGGGAGTCTGTATGCCGGTTGCTGAAGGGGACGCTGGCCGGGGGTTTCCACCTGGTGCACGGCCCGGCTGGTGTAGCCAGGGAGTGCGGAGAAGAGCTCCTGGTGCTCTTGGAGCAGCTGCCTGGCCTGCTCCTGCTTATGGGGACCCAACCCTTCCCCTAGCTGCACTTGTTCCACCCCTGAGGGCCGACCGTCTATCCCGGGGAGGTCTACCAGGGGGAACTGTTCTGCCTCCTCGGTCGCAGAAGCGCAGATGGCAGATACCGTCTCGGGGCGCTCGTGGTATGCCTTCAGCATATTGACATGGAACGTCCGCTGGATCCTGGTGTCGGTACAGCTGACAACCATGTAGGTGGTCTCTCCCACTTGGGTGACCACCCGATAGGGGCCCTGCCAGGACGCCTGCAGCTTGTTCTGCCGCTGTGGTTTCAACACCAGGACCTTCTGCCCCACGAGAAACGAGCGGTTGCGGGCAGAGCAGTCGTACCATGCCTTCTGCTGGGCCTGGGCTGCCTGCATGTTCCCCTGAACCATCGCCGTGAGTTCGGTCAAGCGCTCTCGGAGCTCCAGGACGTAACTCACGGTGGGGAGCCCTTCGGCTTCCTGTCCACCCTCCCACTGCACCCGGACTAAGTCTAGGGGGCCTCGCACCCGTCGCCCGTACAGGAGTTCGAAGGGGGAGAACCCGGTCGACTCTTGGGGGACCTCCCGGTAGGCAAATAACAGGTGGGGTAGGTATTTCTCCCAATCTTTCCTCTCTTGGGTGTAAGCGCGGATGAGCTGTTTCAGGGTCCCATTAAACCGCTCGCACAGCCCGTTCGTCTGCGGGTGGTATGGGGCGCTGTGAAGCGCCTTAACCCCGCACAGACGCCAGAGCTGTTGGGTTAGCTCAGCGGTGAATTGAGAGCCCTGATCAGATAAGATTTCCTGAGGAAATCCTACCCTAGAGAACACCTGTAGGAGGCCATCGGCGACGGTGTCTGCCTGAATGTTAGACAGGGCCACCGCCTCAGGGTATCGGGTGGCGTAGTCCACCACGGTGAGAATATATCTCTTCCGGTGGCGCTGGGGCGGGGTAAGGGACCAATTATGTCTACCGCCACCCGACTAAAGGGTTCTTGAATGATGGGCATGGGGTGAAGGGGGCTTTCGGGTGGTCCCCATTTTTCCCGTTTTCTGGCAGGTCGGGCAGGTGCGGCAGTACTCCCGGACATCCTCACTAAGGCGAGGCCAGAAGAATGCTCGGGTTAACCGGTGTCGGGTCTTGGCCATTCCTAGATGGCCGGCGAGGGGAATGTCGTGGGCCAGTCTCAGGAGTTCCTTTCTGGGGGCCTGCGGTACTACTAGCTGTTTGTGGGGAGCCCGTGGTTTCTGAGCGTCTCCCCTATTGGTGTACCGATACAGTAGCCCATCTTCCCACTCAATGCTGTGTCCCGTCCGTCGCCGGGACCCTGGCTGGCCGGTCGCGGGTACCTTTCTAGGGTGGGGTCAGTCTGGGTCTGGTGCCGGAGGGTGGCTGAAGAGCTCCACGTGAGGGGTGGTCCGGGTAGGAGATGTGGGTTCGTCCGGTCGGGGGGGAGGTCTGGGAGGCTTGGGGGGTTTGGGAGGTCGGAGAGGTCTGGTTGGTCTCACCTGGGTCCCGACCGGAGTGCCTTGGTCGATCCGGTGGCTTTGTTGCCGGGTGGTCACTGGGGCGGCCGTGTCCGTGGCGTAGGCTGATACCAAGCGTACCAGGTCATTCCCCAGGAGGATTTCTGCCGGTAGTTGGTCGAGTAACCCCACCCGCACGGATCCCTCCCCCGACCCCAATCCAAATGGACTCGGGCGGTAGCGAGTCGGAGCACCTTGCCTCCGGCTACGCGAACAGCGATGGTGCGGTCCAGCCGGTCCTTTCGGGGAATCAGGTGAGGCCGGACAAGCGTGATGGTAGCGCCGGAGTCGCGGAGACCTTCGGCGGCCCACCCGTTAATCCATACCGCCTGTCTGTGGTGTTGGCGGTTGTCGGCGGATGCAGCCTGCACGGGATCGGCCTCATGCAGCATCCCCCATTCCTCCTGTGGGTCCCAGTATGGGGATTCCTCCTGGTAACAATGAGCCACTGGGCGGCTGGTTGGGGCAGTTCTGGCAGTAGTGGCCCTTCTGGCCGCACCCATAACAACGGATGGTAGCCGTGGAAGGGGCCCGGTTTGGGACCCGGGGTGCGTGCCAGCATGTTGTTGGCTCCGGCCGGGGAGGTGGGGGTGTGGCACGGGGAGGTGGTAGGGTGGATCGGGAGGGTGGAGGTTGTTCCCCCCGTGGGACGTGCGCGTGTCCGTATACTCATCGGCCCAGGTGGCCACTTGCTGCACCATCTGGGGCTTCTTGTCCCTCACCCACTCCCGCACGGCCGAGGCGGTGTGGTCGAAAAACTGCTCGAGAAGGAACAGCTGAGTGACTTCTTCGAGGGTTCGAGCCTTGCTTCCGGTGAACCAGGTCTTCATGTCCCGTTGCAGCCGGTGCGCCCACTCCACATGGGTAGTACCGTGGGGCCGTCGGGAATTTCGGTATTTCATCCGGCTGGCTTCGGGGGTGATGGCAAAACGGGCCAGCAGGGTTTGTTTCACCTGTTCGTAGTCCCGGGCTTCTTCATCTGGGACAGTCCTGTAGGCCTCCGCAGCCCGCCCTGTTAGTTTACACGCCAGGATCCCAACCCAAGCGGCCCGTTGAACCTCGTGTAGTTGGCACGAGCGTTCAAAGTCCTGGAGGAAACTTTCTATTTCCTCCTCTGCCTCGTTGAAGCTCTTGAAGGCCTGGAAGGGCACCTTTCGTGCCGTTGGTCTTTCCCAGTTGGGGTTTCCTCCCTGTTGGTACTGGATTTCCGCCAGCCGTATCTCATGTTGGCGCACCCGCTCCTGCTCTTCTTCATGGGTGATGTCCCGGACAAAGTTCTGGAAGGTGGCTTCTGTCGGTGCGGCTCCGCAAGCCGCTGCCCACTGCTGTACCTTCCTCTGTAAGGAGTTTTCAGGGCTGGACGCCTGAGCTACGATCGGTGGTGAGGTTGCGGGCAGGTCCCTGGTCTGCTGATCCAGGGCCGCCAATTCTTCGACCAGGGCATCCTTGCTCTTTGAGCCCACGGTTCCTCCACAGTCCTCCAGCATGCCCCGCAGTGTGTCCCGTTTATAATTGGCATATGCTGCCATGATGAGGGTCTTCTGGGGGTGCAGAGAGCTATCCTCACCGCTTGCCACCAGTGTGACGGAATGAGGTGTTAACCGTCTGCGGGTGTGCTCCAATCTGACCCCCTCTTGATGGCGTCAGGCCCGACTAACGAGTGTCACGGCACTCGGCGTCTCGAGCGGCCTGAGATGACCCTCGGCGTTACTTGGCGAGATGGTGCTGCCGATTCAGTTGACCCGTTCTGCGTAGTGGGAAGCTAGGAGACCGCAGAGTGTCTCCTGCACTGGGATTTTAGCTATGAAATGACGACACCAAACGGGGCTGTATGCTTCAAGTCAAACGCAGTTGAACTGACTCTTTACTCAAAATGGGACACGCATTTAAACATCTCACACACAAAGGAGACATGCCCAGGCTTGAATGGGAACTCAATTTGCATACAATGGCATGCTTGCATCATCAGATTACACACACACACAGAGCTAATGTACACAGAAATTAGCATACAATTGAATTTCAACACAGCCTTTCACTCCTAGCAACCAAGAGGAAATATAATACCTTTAAATGCATCACACAATTACACATCTGAATCCACACTCAACAATACAGGATACATGGTAATACATCACCACCAATAAAACCACATCTAGAAAAGGTATAACTGTTCATTTCAACACGCAAAACCGAAAGAGTCTCAAATAAAGAAAAAGGTCTTTGAAATGTCCCAGGCTGTTAGTTCTGGGGCTCGCTGGTCAGAGCCCCTATGTCCGTTCCATGACACTGCCCACCACTCACACATGTTTAAAGAGAACTTCCTGCCTCTTTTGCGACAGATACAACTGGACCTAAAAGCCTGGAGGTATCCTCATATTTCATGGTTAGGTCGAATAGCTGTCATTAGGATGAATATATTGCCACGGCTTTTATATCTTTTCCAGACGATACCATTGTCATTGCCATTTTTTACTTCTCTTAAATCTATGATTACAACATATATATGGAGGGGCCAACAACCACTATTAAGTTACCATGTTCTGACATGCGCTAAATCTGCAGGGGGCCTAGCGTTACCCAATTTCTATCAATACTATAGAGCATGTCATTTACAGAGGGTGGTAGAATGGTCTAGAGAAGAGGTAAATAAACAATGGAGATCAATTTAACAAGAAATGGAGGGAGTACCTCTGTCGACCTTTCCATGGCTCCCCATCAGTAGTGTATTTAGGTTTTTGTGCCCTAGGCCTGACTAAACTCGTGCACCCCCTAATTTAATTTGACAACACCCCTCCTGTCAAGGGCACACCTCTTCCTGGTTAATCCCCACCCTTCCTCTTTAAGCTCCACCTTTTCCTCTTAGAGCTCGGCCTTTTTCCTCTCTTTATATTAAAATGGATACCAAGTGCCTACTTGTATATTTTGTATACCATTTTCAAATGTATCTATTGAGATAAAGAAAATTAAGAAATGTTTAAATTCAAGCATTTTTACAAAGAACAGCCACGCATGTCAAGTATACTGATCACAGCCGCTCTAATTGGTTGAACAATAAAATCACAGAAACGTGCACTGCATACAGTATGAGCATATCACAGAGCTGCACAGCAATAAAACCCACAGAAATGGGCACTGTGTATGAGCATATCAGAGCTGCACAGCAATAAAACCACCAGAAATGTGCAGTGTGTATGAGATATCACAGAACTGCACAGCAATAAAACTCACAGTAATGTGCAGTGTTGTTTGAGCGTATCCCAGAGCTCCAGGGCAATAAAACTCACAGTAATATGCAGTGTGTATCACAGAATCCACAGCAATAAAACTCCCAGCAATGCAATGTGCGGTGTGTATGAGTGCATCAGAATTCACAGCAATAAAACTCCCAGCAATGCAATGTGTGGTATGTGTCAGCGTATCAGAATCCACAGCAATAAAACTCCCAGCAATGCATGTGCGGTGTGTATGAGTGCATCAGAATCCACTGCAGTAAAACTCCCAGCAAACCGAGTGTATATGAGCACACAGCAATTATGCTGTGGAGCCATCTTGTCAGCAGTGGGTGACACTGCCAGAGGGTGCACTATAGCTTTGATTCCCTTCCCGGTGGGTGTTCAGTCCAGAATAGAGTCTGTGTTAACGAAAGGGCGGGCAGCTGCGCGCGTGCGTTTCACGTGGTCAGCCAGTCATGTGGTACTGAGACTCAGAGAAATGGCAGTGAAATGCCCTGATGTTCGGTGGTTTCAATCAGCAGGTTTATTCAGGCGAACCCCATAGGTTTCAATGTTAAAAATATTCCCGTTTTTATGCAATATCTAATAAATCATTTATTATTTTAATCTGCAGTAAAAAGTCTTTACTTATTGAATTTTTTTAGTACCTTTTAGTCATTTTTTCAGATTTTTTGGCAAAATCCCCCCCTTTTTTTAATAGCAGTTTTTCTTTTTTCTGTAACAGAACTTTTATTATCAATCATAGGATCTTATATGTAAATTCCAGACATTTTCGTTCAGTAGTTCTTTTGAAAACAGCAGGCCACAGTTTTGCGGTGGCAGCATTAAGCGGCTGACTCCATGCACTTTGGGGACCCTGTGGTGAATGGTGAATTCACTGCAGGGTGGGGAAATTTTATTCTCCTAAGGCAGGGAACTACAGAACACCAAAACATTGGCGTCATTTCGGTGCTCAGTGAGTAACCCATTTAGTGGTGAGGTTTTTTGCTGCCCCCTGGAAAGTGAAATTGAAAGTGTAAATTAGTGAAATCTCAATGTATCCTCCCTGGTAAAATACTTTGCAATAGTAAAAAAAAAAAAAAAAAAAATTATTATTATTTTTTTTTTTTTAGGGGTGGGGCCACCCAGTGCGGGCCGCCACCCCCTGGAAAGTGCCGCCCTAGGCCTGGGCCTAGTCGGCCTAGGCCAAAATACACCAGTGCTCCCCATGAGGCAAAGCAGGCAATTGGCGCAGTCCTCACCTTACGTAAAAGCGACCCTCCGTATATGGCACCTATTGGCCTAAAGACTTTCTCTTCACCCATAACCCCCCTGATCTTTAACGAGCAATTTGACCCGGGACTTACACCTCGCCCTTTAAGATGCTTGACTGGAGTTAACACACCACAAATTCTCCATTTCCTTACTCGATCAGGAAGGTCCCCCTATCCAACTTTATTCAAGACCGCCAAGTGGGGTTCTTAGACACCTTCCACTATGCTCAAGTATGTCACTACCACAACGCCATCAGCTGACGAGACATTTGACGCCCTTTGAAAATATCTGCGGCCGAACACAGCTTTTTGTACATGGTATATCCCAGATTCATTCTATATTTCGGACTAATGCGGTGGACACTCCGCCACCATACATGGGTAAATGAGGGACGATGTTAGAGCTGACACTCACTGATAAACAATGGACCAAGATTTGTGACCTAACTCACCAGTGTTCTGTAGATAGCAAGACACAGGAGACTGCCTAAAAGGTCCTAACTTTGTGGTATTGCACACCTTCCAGAATCCACACATTTTTTCCGAACGTTTCCTTGACCTGTTGGAGATGTGACCGTGAGAGAGGTACTATGCTACTCATCTGGTGGGAATGCCCTTTGATAAAACCATACTGGGCTAGTATTGACGAGATAATCAAATGCTTTATAGACCCTCCACCAGATTTCACACCAGCTACGATGTTGTTACATCACATTGACATAAACGAATGGAAGAACTATGTTCTGTAGAACATATGTACTTCAGCACTTCAGATAATTTATATAAATATATTAAGCTATTTGGGCCACATGGGTACTATCGACGCCTACACCAGAGTTCCAAGTCTTACTCCGAGAACCACCATTAGAAACTTTGCACGGTTAGCAACAAGGGGAAGGGTTAGACCAGTACAACTTATCTTATCTTCCCAGTTGACTCCCCCACCCCCTTTTTTTTCTCTCAAATACCTTTATATTGGTTTTAAGATACTCCCTTAGATATTGCCTCTACAAATGTAAAAGATCATGATATTGATTCAATGGGATGCTACACCTATGTGCTCAGTATTATACATATATATTTGTTTCCTTTTCCATGTTTTTGTATTTGCTGTATATGTACTTGACATGTTTGTAGCTATGAAATTTATAAATAAATATAATAAATGTAAAATATTTTCCCTCATTTAAATTGATTAAATAAGTGGCCAATTATAAATTGTATACATAAGTACCAAATAGGGATATATTTAGATTGTAAGCTCCTTAACTATGCATTACCTTAATTAATTGTAACCCTTGAATTGTGCTGAGAAATATGTTTATTAATTTATTTATGTATTTATTTGCAAAGTATTTTACCAGGAAGGATACATTGAGATTTCTCTCATTTTCAAGTATGTCCTGGGTTCAAGAACATTGAAATTTTACAGTCGTTACAGAAATACAAAGTTATAAAATGTTAGTGCAATACAAAGAATTATTACAATACCAAAGCTAAAGGGCCCTATTACATTCTTCACGCAATTTCGCTCGCGCAGCGCAAATTTTTTTACGCGCATCGTCCAGCTTTATCGAGTGAAAATTAACGTGGTATTCCGATCTGAACGCATTTACTCATCCGTCAAAAAATAACGTTCGTAAAAACGATGAGCAAAACAAAGTGTAACACGCGCGCATTAACGTTGCACACGTAAATCTGTGTGCGGACTGGTTTTTTCTCGGGATTCAGCTAATCAGAATTAAGAACCTTAATTGACATCAATTTACCTTAATTGACTCACTTAAGGTTTTGCGCCTGTCAAAGTAAATCGGAGTATATATGCTGCAGCAATAGAAAAAATATGCACAAATTCACAATTTTTTTGTTTGGGTATGTGTATAATGTGTAACTATACTGTGCTGTATTTTTTTTTTCATGCTGGTGTATTTCGTTTCAGCCAGAACGTTCCGATTTGCAGTTACCACCAGATTTTCAAAGACGTTAAAATTATGCGCGCAAACGTCGTCGTAAAAAGATGCGCATCGATTGAAATACCATCCGCATACCAGAGCACGAATGAATTTGCGCTCACAATGTTAAGTATAGGACGCACAC
This sequence comes from Leptobrachium leishanense, assembly GCA_009667805.1. NCBI lineage: Eukaryota > Metazoa > Chordata > Amphibia > Anura > Megophryidae > Leptobrachium > Leptobrachium leishanense. The sequence goes on from CM019066.1 coordinate 259,122,492, forward strand.
AGTTCATCACGCTCACGCAGGTCCATCCGCGTTAAACGATAATGAGTATTGTTTGCGCGAACGTTGTAATACGACGTTCAGCGCAAAGGGTTTTGCCCCTCGCGCAAATGTGCATTTGCGCACGCAAAACACACTGCACGAAAAATGTAATAGGGGCAGGGCCGCCATCAGGGCATTACGCCCAATACTGCCGTAAGGGACCCGGGGGGAGGATCCCGGGCCCCCGACGGCAGCGGCATCGCCCTTTAACAGCTCCGGTATCGGACTCGATGAGTCCGAATCCGGAGCTGTGTCCCTGCTGCTGCTGCAGGAGCCGGAGGAGACTGAGACACCGTGTCTCCTCCGGCTCCTGGCAGCTTCACTTCCTGGCTGGGCGGGGCCAAGCAGCGTGTGAGGGGCCTCCCAAGCACGTTGCTTTGGCTCCGCCCCTCCACTCAGTGAAGCTGCGCGCCGGAGCTGGAGGGACCGGGAAGAAGACAGAAGAAAAGAAGAGAAGAAAATTAAAGAAAAGGTGAAGAAAAGAAGAGCTGAAGACAGAAGAAAAGAAGATAGAAGACAGCGAGTGGTGAGCCAGGGCCCAGACCCCTAGGCCCAAACCCAGGGCCCAGACCCCAAGGCCCAGGACCCAGACCCCTAGGCCAAACCCAGGGCCCAGACCCCAGACCCAGGGCCCAAAGCCCAAATACAGACCCAGGGCCCAGACCCTAGGGTCCAGACCCCATACCCAGGGCCCAGACCCCAAGGCCCAGACCCAGGGCCCAGACCCCAAGGCCCAGACCCAGGGCCCAGACCCCAGACCCTAGGGCCCAGACCCCAAGGCCTAAGTTCCATAGAAATGGGGCAGCTTGAGAGAAGTCCTGAAAGCAAGAGTTAGGGGTGTGGGTACGAGGAGACGATAACATCAGATCATTGGCCAAGCGAAGTGGAGGGGATGGGATGTACCTGTTAATAATGGTGGAGATGTAGGCAGGAGTGTGGTTATGGAAAGCTTTGTACGTGAGCAGTAGGGATGAGCGGTTCGGGTTCGGACAGTTCGGAGTTCGGCCCGAACTTAGCCTGTTCGGGTAGATTGCGAACTCCGAACATTTCCGGGTGTTCGGCACATGTTCGAGTCCACAATGCATCACAATGGCCCACAATGCATTTTCCCACTGGCCTGAAGCTCGTAATTGGCTACAGCCTTGCACCTGACCACAGGTCTGGTGCAAGACAGGTTCAACAGTATGCCAATCACCGCTCAGAGTCCTGATTAGGCAAATTTTGCCCAATCATGGGATCACAGAGCTAAGTCCCGCAGCACACTATATAACGTTTCCACACGCCGATTCTGCACGCATTTCAGAGGAAATTTCAGAGGAGATTGTTGTGTGTTGTTACTGCCGGTCTGCCACGCTACTGGGGGGGTCTCATTTCTACAAAATATCAGGGAATTGATATGTGTGTCTTGTCACTGTGCCAGCAAGTTTTTTTGGGGTCACTAATTTCTTTAAAACATTTGTGAATTGAGGTGATCTTCTGTGTCTTGTCACACAGCCAGCAAGTTTTTTTGGGGCTCACTAATTTCTTTAAAACATTTGTGAATTGAGGTGATGTGTGTCTTGTCACACAGCCAGTACCACGCAGTATTTTTGGGCTCACTAATTTCTTTAAAACATTTGTGAATTGAGGTGATCTGTGTCTTGTCACACAGCCAGTACCACGCAGTATTTTGGGGCTCACTAATTTCTTTAAAACATTTGTGAATTGAGGTGATCTTCTGTGTCTTGTCACACAGCCAGTACCACGCAGTATTTTTGGGCTCACTAATTTCTTTAAAACATTTGTGAATTGAGGTGATCTGTGTCTTGTCACACAGCCAGTACCACGCAGTATTTTGGGGCTCACTAATTTCTTTAAAACATTTGTGAATTGAGGTGATCTTCTGTGTCTTGTCACACAGCCAGTACCACGCAGTATTTTGGGGCTCACTAATTTCTTTAAAACATTTGTGAATTGAGGTGATCTGTGTCTTGTCACACAGCCAGTACCGCAGTATTTTTGGGGTCACTAATTTCTACAAAATATTTGGGAATTGTTATAATCCGTGTGTTCTCACTGGCTGCCACCCATCAAGGGGTCTCACTGATTTATAAGAGGTTTCACTGCCACCATCAAAGGTCTCACTGATTTATAGGAGGTTTCACTGCCACCCATCAAAGGGTCTCACTGATTTATAGGAGGTTTCACTGCCACCCATCAAAGGTCTCACTGATTTATAGGAGGTTTCACTGCCACCCATCAAAGGGTCTCACTGATTTATAAGAGGTTTCACTGCCACCCATCAAAGGGTCTCACTGATTTATAGTAGGTTTCACTGCCACCCATCAAAGGGTCTCACTGATTTATAGGAGGTTTCACTGCCACCCATCAAAGGGTCTCACTGATTTATAGGAGGTTTCACTGCCACCCATCAAAGGGTCTCACTGATTTATAGGAGGTTTCACTGCCACCCATCAAAGGGTCTCACTGATTTATAGGAGGATTCACTGCCACCCATCAAAGGGTCTCACTGATTTATAGGAGGTTTCACTGCCACCCTTCAAAGAGTCTCACTGATTTATAGGAGGATTCACTGCCACCCACCAAAGGGTCTCACTGATTTATAGGAGGTTTCACTGCCACCCATCAAAGGGTCTCACTGATTTATAAGAGGTTTCACTGCCACCCATCAAAGGGTGTCACTGATTTATAGGAGGTTTCACTGCCACCCATCAAAGGGTCTCACCGATTTATAGGAGGTTCACTGCCACCATCAAAGGGCCTCACTGATTTATAGGAGGTTTCACTGCCACCCATCAAAGGGTCTCACTGATTTATAGGAGGTTTCACTGCCACCCATCAAAGGGTCTCACTGATTTATAGGAGGTTTCACTGCCACCCATCAAAGGGTCTCACTGATTTATAGGAGGATTCACTGCCACCCATCAAAGGGTCTCACCGATTTATAGGAGGTTTCACTGCCACCCATCAAAGGGTCTCACTGATTTATAGGAGGTTTCACTGCCACCCATCAAAGGGTCTCACTGATTTATAGGAGGTTTCACTGCCACCCATCAAAGGGTCTCACTGATTTATAGGAGGATTCACTGCCACCCATCAAAGGGTCTCACTGATTTATAGGAGGTTTCACTGCCACCCTTCAAAGAGTCTCACTGATTTATAGGAGGATTCACTGCCACCCACCAAAGGGTCTCACTGATTTATAGGAGGTTTCACTGCCACCCATCAAAGGTCTCACTGATTTATAAGAGGTTTCACTGCCACCATCAAAGGTGTCACTGATTTATAGGAGGTTTCACTGCCACCCATCAAAGGGTCTCACCGATTTATAGGAGGTTTCACTGCCACCCATCAAAGGGCCTCACTGATTTATAGGAGGTTTCACTGCCACCCATCAAAGGGTCTCACTGATTTATAGGAGGTTTCACTGCCACCCATCAAAGGGTCTCACTGATTTATAGGAGGTTTCACTGCCGCCCATCAAGGGGTCTCACTGCATTTTAGGAGGTTTCTGCGAATTGTAATCTGTGTCTTGTCACTGTTGCCAGCTATCAGGGGGTCCTATCAGGGGGTCTCACTGACTTGTAGCAGATTTCTGCGAATCGCAGTTTGTGTCTTGTCACTGGCACCCATCAGGGGGTCTCAATGATTTATAGGAGGTTTCTGCGAATTGTAATTTGTGTCTTGTCACTGGCTGTCAGCTATCAGGGTGTCTCACTGAGTTATACCAGAGTTCTGCGCTGCGGAATATGCTGGCGCTTTATAAATAAATAATAATAATAATAGTTCTGTAAATCTTTAATCTTTATACCAGAGTTGAATCAGAATTCTGTATATATTTAATCTATATATCACTCACCATGTCTGAAAGAACAAAAAGGACAGGCAGACGTTCCCATACACAGATAAGAGGGCAAGCAGCCCCTGTGTCGGGAGGCTGTGCCTCTGGTCGTGGTGGACGTGGTGCATCCTCTGCAGGGGCACGCTTGTCCTTTATAACTGGTGCTGGCCATCTTCTTAACCTGCAGCAACATACAGAGGATTTGGTGGATTGGCTAGCCAGGCCATCCTCATCCTCCGAGTCCTCTGCCAGCCAGGCTTCTAGTGCTTTACAGTCCACCTCAGCTGCCAAAGCATCTAACGCAGCCTCCATGTCCACAGCTACTCCTGCCGTAGCCTCGCTATCACACACGGAGGAGTCAGCTGAATTGTTTGACTACAATGACAGTGACATGCTGCTTGAGGATGCGCAGCAACTACAGTGCTCTGATTCAATCTCTGAGGTTGAGCAAGGGAGTATAATCAACCTAGAGGAAGGGGGTGCCAGTGATGACACACAAATAACTGTGAACTTTATTCCCATAATAAAAAAATTTAATTAAAGAAAAAAAAACTGATTTTGGAGACAAAGTGGAGCAGAGAGATGAATAGACACCATACGATATGTAGCCCCAAATTTGGGGGTCAATGTTGCAGACCCCTGTATTGCATTGACCATTTGGGTCTGTCAAGCCAAGAGTTTGAACATAATAAAATATTATTTAGTTATTTATTCCCACTTCTTTATTTTTATATATTCAATTAACATAAATATAATAACAACTTGTTGAAACATCGGGTGTATTGATTTAAAAGTGTGATCTGGATATCCTTCTGTAATATAATTGCACTGTAAATCACAAAATAATCAATATTTTCAGCTAATTTGCTCATATAAAATAGATGCTGCCTAAAAAAAGATCCTTTTTAGATCTGAGTATTAGTAGCACTTAGTAATGCTGATCAATATCAATAAATGAACCTGCCAGATAGGTCCTCAATTAATTGTCTTGTTGTACCAGATATAGGAAGGATACATTTTATTTCAATACAGCCATTGATTTGACTTCCTGTATATAATTATATTACTTAAGAGCCCTATAAGTGCCCTCAAGCTAATTGCCAAATTGCCAATTCACATGCCAGCTCCCAGGTCAAAGATTGCGGAAGCAAATAAGCTTACTTTATGTTTAAAAACAGAAAAGTAGCTATATGCATTTATGTTCACAGTTTGGTTGACGTCTGTGACTGGATCAACTATTTAATGTATAAATACCACTTTGTGCAATATAAATCATATATGACGCCAAACTCCTTTTAAAGTGGTAGTGAACAGAGTATGCAGAGATTTCTATACAGGGTAAACATAAAAATTAAAAGTAGTTATTTTGGAAATCAGGAGCAAAGGCCAAGAAACTGTCCATAGGTAATTTCTAGGACCAGCTGAATGGAGAAACAATTGACTCCTGTTCTGTTACTCCAACCTTAGAGATAGGGGTGTTGTATTGACCCCCTGCCATACAAACTGGTGTGTTACTTTTCAGAGACCAGAAGTCTAACAGGGTTATTCGAATCAGCCGCCAAACTAATCGATAAACCGCCGCCAGCCCGCCGGACAGCTACCGCCAACCCGCTGGCCGCTGTCGCCAACCCGTCTGACAGCCACCACAAACCCACCATCAGCCACCGCAAACCCGGCGCACAGCTGCCGCAAAGCCGCCAGACAGTCGCCAAACGCAGCCGATGAGCTGCCAAACACAGAGCTGTCTAGCTGCAGAAAAAAGCCGACAAGCTGCCAGACAGGTAAGAAAAGAACAAAGCAAAACAATTGAAAGTATCAAATCTGAAACGCTGTTTGCAGAAAAAAAAAAAAAATTCACACAGGGCCATATGGGTTTGGATTTTGTTTTAACTTAACAATAAAAACCTTCTTTTAAAAACTGCATGTTGTGTTTACGTGTGTTATTTTTGAGTAATATTTAAATATGTTTGATGATCTGAAACATTAGTGACAAACGTGCAAAAAAATAAGTAATCAGGAAGGGGGCCCACATTTTTTCACACAACTGTATATTTTTTTGCTTGATTTACTTTACTAAATGGTACACATTTTGGTTGTTTTATGTGTGCACATGGTTTCCATTCTTAGGTTGCAGCATCACACTATTTAATTGTATTATCACTTGACTTCTATACCTTCCTCTATTACTGCTATTTGTTTAAATAGAATCATTACTTGGGTGCCTGCACTACTATATATACATCTTCAAAATGAGTCTAGTGCCTGACCAACAGATCGTTTGCGTCCGGCTTGAAATGGGAAAAACCACTTAGCGCGCCGCCGCAGGGCCAGATTTAGAATTAGGCAGAGTAGGCATGTGCCTACAGGTGCCTGCCACAAGGGGGCGCCTTGCTCTGTGTGTGTAAAAAAAATATATATATTTTTGTTTTTACAATTTGCAATCATTTAGACCACTGTATCTCTGGAGCCCTAAGAGCTAAAAGGACATATGAGGTATCATTGGAAAGGCCTGCTTATAGCCTTTCCAGTGATACCAAATATAACCAGGTTAGAGGTATATCATATTGAAATATCTATTAAAATATTTTGTTTCTCCTACCACAGCCCTACTATTCAGTTTACAATTATAAAGTGCCCAGTGATGCTGCACTAACTCACCTTCTCATTTTCCACACTACCAGCAAGTGTGTATCTGGTAATGCAATGCATGGTTTCATTCACAACCTAGACTGTGGCACTGCAGTGAGCAGACACAGGGGGACTACAGCCCTGCATCTCTGAATTGTATACCGCGCAAGGTTAAGTGAAGTGTCATTGGAAAGGTCAGAGTCTAGTCTTGACAATGATACCAAATATGACCAAGTAATGCACAAAAATTAAAAATGTAATAAAGTAAATGCAAAATTATTTATTTTTGTTCTACAGCAGGCGCAATATATGTTTTTAAAACAAACAATGCAGCGGCATTTGCTGCCCTCCTCCTTTAACCCCACTGACTCCCTCACTCCCTGCCCCTCTTCTACTAGGTCTTCCTTTTCTCCGGTCCCGGAGGAGGATGTCTCCACCTCCACCTGTCCACCTGTCCACTTGACCCCATCCCCTCACACCTTTTTCGGTATGTCCTACCAGTAACTGACCCTGCATTGACTCCTATTTTTAACCTCTCCCTCTCCTCTGGCGTCTTCCCCTCTGCATTCAAACATGCTCTGATCACCCTATTCTAAAAAAGCCATCTCTTGACCCCACCTCCCTCTCAAACTACCGTCCCATCTCTCTGCTGCCCTTTGCCTCCAAAATCCTTGAACGCCTGATCTATAACTAGCTCACTGGTTTTCTCGCTGCTAACGCTCTACTCGATCCGCTCCAGTCCCGCTTTCGCTCCCAACAATCTACTGAGACTGCTCTGACCAAGGTGAGTAATGATTTAGCTGCCGCTAAAACCAAAGGTCACTACTCCCTCCTTATTCTTCTTGACCTTTCTGCTGCATTTGACACTGTTGACCACCCTCTCCTGCTCCTCACGCTGCGTCAACTTCGCCTCAGTGACACTGTTCTATCCTGGTTCTCTTCCTATATCTCTCTTCACACCTTTATTGTATCCTTTGCTGGTGCCTCTTCACCACCAGTTCCTCTTTCAGTTGGAGTACCTCAAGGCTCTGTTCTGGGTCCCCTACTCTTCTAGATCTATACCACCTCTCTTGGCCACCTCATCTCTTCCTATGGACTCCAATATCACCTCTATGCTGACCACACCCAAATCTACCTTTCTTTACCTGATCTCTCTCCTCCTATCAGCTATCTCCGACTGGATTACTTCCCATTTCCTAAAGCTCGACCTCTCTAAAACTGAACTCCTCCTCTTCCCTCCCTCTGAAACTAACATTCCTGCACCCATTTCCCTTCAAGTGAATGGTGCCTCCATTACTTCTACATCTCAGGCTCGTTGCCTAGGGGTACTCTTGGACTCTGGTCTATCCTTTACTCCTCTCATTCGGTCACAAACCAAATCTTGCTACTTCCACCTAAAAAACATTGTACGTGTCCGTCCCTGTCTTCATCAGGACTCGGCTAAAATGCTTATCCAAGCTCTTATTATCTCCAGCCTTGACTACTGTAACCTCCTTCTCTCTGGTCTTAAGAGGTCCCAGATTCTGCCTCTGCAATCTGTAATGAACGCCAGTGCCAGACTCATACACCTCACATCCCGCACCTCTCACACCTCGCTCCTTTGGCAATCTCTACACTGGCTCCCGTTTCCTTTAGATTATAATTCATTATGTTGGTGCTCGCGTACAAAGCTCTCCATTTCCGTGCCCCTGCCTACATCTCCTCCCTTATTATCAGGTACATCCTGTCCTGCCCACTTCGCTCGGCCAATGATCTGATGCTATGAGTTCCTCATACCCGCACCCCGAACTCTCGCCTTCAGGACTACTCCCAAGCTTCCCCCTTTTTATGGAACTCCCTTCCCCACAACATTAGACTCTCCCGTCTTTCCAATCCTTCAAGAACTCTCTGAAAACACATTACTTTAGAGAAGCCAATCGGCTCACTCCATGATCTCCCATTGTTCATTTCCTGCTCCATCCTCCCACACACCTAATGTGTCACCCTCTCCTCTTAGATTGTAAGCCTCAAGCAGGGTCCTCCCTCCTTCTGTTGTGTGTGTTAATGTGTATGTATATTTGTTATTCTGTTTCTCCCATTGTAAAGTGCTACGGAACCTGTTAGCGCTTCATAAATACTTGTAACTGTAACTAACTCAACTAAGGCAACAGATTCTGCCTTGTCTTTTGATCTGAGTGCAGAAAAAAACTGTTTTCAGTTTTTTTAAATTTATTTTGTTATAGTTTTTTTGCCCCAAAACAAAAAATTAAATAGTCATTTTCTCATGTTTCCTTTTTTTTGTTTGGGGGTAGGGGCACTCCACATTTCTGTGCCACATTTCAGGCTACTGAGGTGCAAATCCGGCCCTAAGCATGCGGTAATTTGCGATTTGTAGTGTGAGCTTACTGTACTTTCTACGTCCTATACTTAACACGGGGAGCCCTAGAGAGCACTTGTGCTATTGTAACCAACAGATCACTTGGTGCCAGCGCTAGTTTTAAAACAGACACTAATCACAAAATGTTACCTACTGTTCAACCCTGGTGGTAACTCCAAAAAAACAAAAAAAGACAGGTCATCGTCCAAAATTAACAGGCATTTGAAAGGAATGCAAGACATGTGGTCTCTTGGCCCCATATACCATAGTAATGGATCTGGTCAGCAGTAATGCTGCTGTTGCAGTAGGCTCTATTATGATGTATATGTATCCTTTATCCACATATATCCTAATTCTAATATACTAGCTAATTTTAAACATTTTATGCTGGGGTTATTTATAGTATGTAAGCGTTTGATTATTAGAGTGAACATTTTTATGTGTTTAAAGGGACACTTGGATAAGTCTTGCTCTGAAACATGTATTATTTATATGCTGCAGCAGGGAAACTTTTGTCGCTCACCTGGCCTTCGTTTTGGATCTATTAAATGCATTGTAATGATTCTACATGCTGTTGGGTGGCATTTAGCATGCAATGCCCATCAGCCTTAATTAATATATGTATGTGTGCATATAAACATGGATAATACAGCCATCTTGGAGGATTTTAATAATGCAGGGGTGTGAGGGCTATTCGCTGGATGTGTTCATACCAATACAAGCTTGTGAGGGCAGAGGATAGGTATGGCCAGGCACTCTGCACTGGAAAAAACACTTCTAACTGCATTAGCGCTGGGTCTTAGTATTTCCCTAGTGTGCGTTAAACAACCTTGTACACACACTGCCGCGGACAAGGTGATTTGTTGGTGGGTCGTTACTCTTTAGGCGCTACCTTTTAGGAACTCGCGCTACATTTTTCTATTAGCGATGGCGTTTTAGCTCACACCAGGTGGTAGGGCCCTTAGATTTTTATATCCGAGAAGTATACATCCTTATTGGAAAATCATTCAGGGGGGGACTTATTTATTACCCTCACAACCTATTCAATACACTAGTGATGTTTGTCAAATTCGTAGATTGTAAGCGCTCAAACTGGGTTTTCTCTCCTACTGGTCTGTGTGTTTAACATATATTTATTGTTCTGTCTCATCCATTGTACAGCATTACAGAACTTGATGGCACTTTATAAATATCTTGTACCTGTAGTAAGCATAAGCACATCATCATCATCATCTTACTCCATCTTCACACCCAGCCCACATGCACCCCGCTACTTCATGTTCTCTATTTAACCTCATCTTTTGTGTCACTCCTCTCAGATTGTAAACTCTTGAGCAGGGTCCTCTCTCCTTCTGTTCCATTTTTATACACAGTCCTCCAATTTTCGGGGACTCAAATGTAATTAGACAAATGAATATAATAATAAATAAAAAAAAATTTAAACATTTTTTGTACATTTTGGATATTTTGTTGAGAATCCTTTACTGGCAATGACTGCCTGAAGTCCGGAATCTATGGACATTCCCAAAGACTTGGTTTCCTCCTTTCTGATGCTTTGCCAGGCTCTAACCGCAGCAGTCTTCAGCTGTTCTTTGTTTGTGGGTCTTTCTGCCTTTAGTTTTGTCTTCAGCAAGTAAAATGCATTCTCAATTGGGTTGAGATCAAGTGATTGACTCGGCCATTATTCCACTTATTTTCCTTCAAAAACTCCTGGGTTGCTTTTGCAGTGAGTTTTGGATCATTGTCCATCTGTACTGTGAGGCCTCGCTCAATCAATTTTGCTGCATTTGGCTGAATCTGGGCTGAATCTGGGCTGACAGTATATCTCTAAACACTGCTGAATTCATCTGCTTCCGTCTTCTGTCACAACAATAAACACCAATGACCCAGTGCCACTGGAAGCCATGCATACCCATGCCATCACACTGCTTCCACCATGTATTATAGATGACGTTGTGTGCTTTGGATCATGAGTTGTTTCAAGTCTTATTCACACTTTTTTCTTCCCATCATTCTAGTACAGATTAATCATAGTTTCATCTGTCCATAGAATGTTTTTCCAGAACTGGTCTGGCTTTTTTAGATGTTTTTTGGCAAAGTCTACTCTTCAGGCTTATGAATGGTTTTGTTATGTTCCCCCAGCCATGCCCACTGGTGCTGAGAGCTCTTCTCAGACCTTATGGATTTGATGGTTAATCTGTTTGGCTCTCCACCCCTGAAGTCTCAGCGTCTGACCAGACCTGGGGTCACATGACCTGCACTACCCTATTTAAATGGCTATCAGTGCAATGGTTCCCTGATCCAGTATAGATCTTCCTTGCTGAGTTCCTGATTTCTGTATTTTGTATTTGGATATCCTGGTTCTTATTCTTATTCTTATTCTTTATTTATAAAGCGCCAGCATATTCCGCAGCGCTGTACAATAAGCACAGTATAGACAGGGTTACAATACATTGAACAACATTTGACAAACAGTACAGGAGGAGATGAGGGCCCTATTCCCGTAGGAACTCACAATCTGGGAGGGTTGGGGTTGGAAACAGGAGGAGAGGACTGTAAGGTTAGAGTGATTGATGATTGCGTCAGTGAGTTGGGTGGTAGGCTTCCCTAAATAGGAACGTTTTAAGGGAGCGTTTGAAGGAAGAGAAGTTAGGGGAAAGTCTGACAGTACGAGGGAGAGCGTTCCAGAGAGTGGGGGCTGCGCGTGAGAAATCCTGCAGTCTATCATGGGAAGAGGTGATGCGGTGAGAAGCTAGGCGCAGGTCACTGTTTGACCTTAGGGAGCGGGCTGGGGTGTATTTGGTGATTAGTGAGGACAGGTAGTGGGGAGCTGAGTTAGTGAGGGTTTTGTAGGTAAGGATAAGGATTTTGAACTTAATTCTGCAGTGGATGGGGAGCCAGTGAAGGGACTCGCAGAGGGGAGCGGCAGAGACAGAGCGGCGGGTGAGGTGAATTAGTCTGGCGGAGGCGTTCAGGATGGATTGTAGGGGGGAGAGGCGGGACAGAGGGAGGCCAGATAAGAGATTATTGCAATAGTCGAGTCGGGAGATTACCAGGGCGTGTATGAGTTGTTTTGTGGCGACAGCGGTAAGAAATGGCCGAATTCTGGAAATATTACGCAGTTGGTATCGGCAGGAGGAGGAAAGAGACTTGATGTGGGGGATGAAGGAAAGAGCAGAGTCAAGTGTAACTCCAAGACAGCGAACTTGGTTTGATGGGGAAATGGTGATACCCTCCACCGTGATAGAGAAGTCAGGAGGTGGGGAGGCATTGGAGGGAGGAATAAGTAGGAGTTCAGTCTTCGACATGTTGATCTTTAGGTGGTGGGAGGCCATCCAGGAGGAGATGCCAGATAAACAGTCACTGACTTTTGAAAGGACAGGGGGAGAGAGATCAGGGGTAGAGAGGTAGATCTGAGTGTCATCAGCGTAGAGGTGGTAATTGAAGCCAAAGCTGTTGATGATTTTGCCCAGGGAGGAGGTGTAGATGGAAAAGAGCAGAGGACCAAGGACAGAGCCTTGAGGTACACCAACAGATAGAGGCAATGAGGAGGAGGAGTTACCAGCAAAGGACACACAGAAGGACCTGTTGGATAAATAGGATTCGACCCAAGCGAGTGCAGTGTCACCGAGACCCAGAGAGTTGAGGGTCTGTAGAAGGAGGGGGTGGTCAACAGTGTCAAAAGCAGCCGAGAGGTCAAGCAGGATGAGAATAGAATAGTGGCCGTGTTTTTTAGCAGTTAGGAGGTCGTTGGTGACTTTGGTGAGGGCAGTTTCAGTTGAGTGTAGGGGACGGAAGCCAGATTGCAGGGGGTCAAGTAGGGAATTGGAGGACAGGAAGAGGGAGAGGCGGTTGAAGACTAGTTTTTCTAAGAGCTTTGATGTGAAGGGAAGCAGGGATACAGGGCGGTAGTTGGATGGAGAGTTGGGATCTAGGGATGGTTTCTTTAGTAAAGGGGTAACTAGCGCGTGTTTGAAGGCGGATGGAAAGGAGCCAGTGGAGAGAGATAGGTTGAAGATGTGTGTGAGAGCAGGGGTGAGGGAGGAGGAGAGGGGAGGAATTAGATGTGAGGGAATGGGGTCGAGCGGGCATGTGGTGAGATGTGAGGAGGACAATAAGGAATTGACTTCCTCCTCAGTGGCTGGGAGGAAGCGGCAGAGGGTGGCAGAGGGGACCTGTGGGAGTGGAGGTGGCAGATAACTATCTTGTGTTGGGATGTTGCGTCTGATATTTAGAGTTTTACTGAGGAAGTAGTCTGCCAGGTCTTGAGCGCTGAAGGCAGCTGTGGGGGGAGGTGCAGGTGGGTAGAGGAGGGTGTTGAAGGTGGACCAGAGCCGTTTAGGGTTGGAGGACAGCGTAGATATAAGAGATGAGAAGAAGGATTGTTTGGCCAAGTGGAGGGCAGAGGTGTATGACCGGAGAATAAACTTGAAGTGAACAAAATCAGCTTCAGAGCGGGATTTCCTCCAGGCACACTCTGCAGTGCGGGAGCATCTTTGCAGGTAGCGTGTCTGGAGGATGTGCCAGGTTCTGACTCTTGGCTCTGTATTCTGAAAATTCTTGTGATTTACCCCTGGTACCGTGTATTTGATATATTGGTTCATGACTCCTGGCTTTGTATTCTGACTATTCTCTCGCTTGATCCTATTTGTGTTTTGTCTGTGAGGTATTCAGGATTCTGGTTTATGTTTGTACCACACTACAGTCTCTGTTGTTTGTTTAAACCCTAGCCTGATATTAGGCCCTACAGGTGCTCGTACTAGAGTCTAAGATCTAAAAATGTCGCCAGGAACCTTCAGGTCCCAAGAGACGTACAATTAAAAATGAGAAGTGCAAATTACAATTGATACATAAATGCAGTAGCAAAGCCGAGAGACATGCAAGGATTATGTATAACAATAAAGTGCATGTGCTTATGAAACCATTCTTAAGTAAAGTGCATACACAGGTGGTGCGCTTAAAGCGCAAATCGCTGATAGTTCTTTGGAGGGTTGTACAGTCAATAAGTCCTAAGCCACAGTAAAGTGCACGTGCAAAAGTGCAAATAACATGAAAAAGAACCGGAAAATTTTGTGGCCACTAGTGGTTGCACAGCGTATGAGCCGTGTTGTAGAGATAAACGGTCCACTGCCAGAGCTCCTCTCCTCAATGGGTGGTTTATATATGGGGAGAGAGAAGAAAAAAATAATAATAGTGCAGACTGCTTCAGGTATTTATGGTGAGGATAGAACAAGAATCTCACTCACAGATTACAGAGCCTAGTGTGTCCCTGGCTCTGGGTTGAAGCGCCTCACACCAGATATAGGGTGGCGTATCCCTTCTTTGTCCTACGGTTGGCCTCAGATTAAATACAAGCAGATAGACAGTGCTCCCATAGTGTAACACATTCGGTAAAAGTGGCAGCAAGTTAAAAAGCTGATCAATCTCACTCACCGATGGTGGAGCCTCGGTTTTCTCAGGCTCGGCTTGTAAGCATATGGTACCATTTAAATCGGTGTGTACCTCTCTCGCCTGGAACATCTGTTTCTTTCCTTCTTCTATGCTGGTACTCCACCTCCAGAAAAATTTAGGGAGGAAAGAGGGGGGAAAGACCAGGGTAATAAACTAGATGTGGCTCTTGTGGAGCAGCTTCCACAGTCTAGATGGTCTTAAATTAATAAAAAATCAAAATAAATTAAAAAGCTGAGACCCAAGAATAAAAACTTCAAAGGGTTTATTAGCATTACATAAAATAAGTCGGGGGGGGGGGAATTACACTGAACGCGTTTTGGCACTTAACCTGTGCCTTTCTCTAGCACAGGTACCCCCATACACCACACTGCTAGAGGAAGGCACAGGTTAAGTGCCGAAACGCGTTCAGTGTAATTCCCCCCCCTGACTTATTTTATGTAATGCTAATAAAACCTTTGAAGTTTTTATTCTTGGGTCTCAGCTTTTTAATTTTATTTTGATTTTTTATTAATTTAAGACCATCTAGACTGTGGAAGCTGCTCCACAAGAGCCACGTCTAGTTTATTACCCTGGTCTTTCCCCCCTCTTTCCTCCCTAAATTTTTCTGGAGGTGGAGTACCAGCATAGAAGAAGGAAAGAAACAGACGTTCCAGGCGAGAGAGGTGAGGTACACACCGATTTAAATGGTACCATATGCTTACAAGCCGAGCCTGAGAAAACCGAGGCTCCACCATTGGTGAGTGAGATTGATCAGCTTTTTAACTCGCTGCCACTTTTACCGAATGTGTTACGCTATGGGAGCACTGTCTATCTGCTTGTATTTCATCTGAGGCCAACCGTAGGACAAAGAAGGGATACGCCACCCTATATCTGGTGTGAGGCGCTTCAACCCAGAGCCAGGGACACACTAGGTTCTGTAATCCGTGAGTGAGATTCTTGTTCTATCCTCACCATAAATACCTGAAGCAGTCTGCACTATTATTATTTTTTTCTTCTCTCTCCCCTTATATAAACCACCCATTGAGAAGAGGAGCTCTGGCAGTGGACCGTTTATCTCTACAACACGGCTCATATGCTGTGCAACCACTAGTGGCCACAAAATTTTCCGGTTCTTTTTCATGTTATTTGCACTTTTTCATGTGCACTTTACTGTGGCTTAGGACTTATTGACTGTACAACCCTCCAAAGAACTATCAGCGATTTGCGCTTTTAGCGCACCACCTGTGTATGCACTTTACTTAAGAATGGTTTCATAAGCACATGCACTTTATTGTTATACATAATCCTTGCATGTCTCTCGGCTTTGCTACTGCATTTATGTATCAATTGTAATTTGCACTTCTCATTTTTAATTATACGTCTCTCGGGACCTGAAGGTTCCTGGCGACATTTTTAGATCTTAGACTCTAGTACGAGCACCTGTAGGGCCTAATATCAGGCTAGGGTTTATACAATTTATAGTACACCACTGCGCCACCAGGACCATCTACTGTTTTCTCTATTATATTTGCACATTTTGTTGAGATTATGTGCAACACCTCATAGGCTGCAAACCCAAAACTTATATCTATAAATCAGCGCCTCCACAGAAAACCCCCCAACTCTGTTGTTTGTTTATCTGGTGAGTCAAATCGTAGGAATCCAGTTTTGTTGTTTGTCCCTGCTGGTTGGAGCTCTAACCTCATATTCTATATGTGAGTCTTGCCCTGCATGTTGCTGACTATATTTTTGTCAAGTCTGTTGTTCTGGTTCATGTTTTCTCTATGTGTGTATCTAGTACAGCCAGGGCCGCCATCAGGGCATTATGCCCCATGCTGCGGTAAGGGGGCCGGGCCCCCCTCGGGAGCGGCGTCACCCTTTTACAGCTCCAGTATCGGACTCGAGTAGTCCGAATCCGGAGCTGTGTCTCTGCAGCAGGAGCCGGAGGAGACACTGTGTCTCCTCCGGCTCCTGGCAGCTTCATTGGCTGGCTGGGCGGGGCCAAGCAGCGTGTGGGGGCCTCCCAAGCACGTTGCTTTGGCTCTGCCCCCTCCACTCAGTGAAGCTGCGTGCCTGAGATGGAGGGCCCGGGCTGAAGACAGAAGAAAAGAAGAAAAGAAGATTGAAGAGAAGAAAAGAAGAGAGAAGAAAAGGAGAAGAAAAGAAGAGCTGAAGAAGAGAAGACAACGGAGTGGTGAGCCAGGGCCCAGCCTAGACCCAAGGCCCATAACCAGGGCCCAGACTCCAAGGCCCAGACCCAGGGCCCAGACCCCAAGGCCCAGACCCTGGGCCCAGACCCCAAGGACCAGACCCCAAGGCCAGACCCAGGGCCCAGACCCCGAGGCCCAGACCCAGGGCCCAGATCCCAAGGACCAGACCCTGGGCCCAAGGCCCAGACCCTGGGCCCAGACCCCAAGGCCCAGACCCTGGGCCCAGACCCAGGGCCCAGACCCCAAGGCCCAGACCCCAAGGCCCAGACCCCTAGGACCAGACCCCAACCCCAGGGCCCAGACCCCGGGCCCAGACCCTGGGCCCAGACCACAAGGCCCAGACCCCAAACCCAGGGCCCAGACCCCAGACCCCAAGGCCCAGACCCTGGGCCCAGACCCCAAGGCCCAGACCCTGGGCCCAGACCCCAAGGCCCAGACTCCAAGGCCCAGACCCCAGACCCCAAGGCCCAGACCCAGGGCTCAGACCCTGGGCCCAGACCCCAAGGCCCAGACTCCAGGGCCCAGACCCAGGGCCCAGACCCCAAAGCCCAGACCCTGGGCCCAGACCCCAAGGTCCAGACCCCAGGGCCCAGACCCCAAGGACCAGACCCTGGCCCAAGGCCCAGACCCTGGGCCCAGACCCCAAGGCCCAGACCCTGGGCCCAGACCCAGGGCCCAGACCCCAAGGCCCAGACCCCAAGGCCCAGACCCCAACCCCAGGGCCCAGACCCCAGGCCCAGACCCTGGGCCCAGACCACAAGGCCCAGACCCCAAACCCAGGGCCCAGACCCCAGACCCCAAGGCCCAGACCCTGGGCCCAGACCCCAAGGCCCAGACCCTGGGCCCAGACCCCAAGGCCCAGACCCCAAGGCCCAGACCCCAGACCCCAAGGCCCAGACCCAGGGCTCAGACCCTGGGCCCAGACCCCAAGGCCCAGACTCCAGGGCCCAGACCCAGGGCCCAGACCCCAAAGCCCAGACCCTGGGCCCAGACCCCAAGGTCCAGACCCAGGGCCCAGACCCCAAGGACCAGACCCTGGGCCCAGACCCAGGGCCCAAGGCCCAGGGCCCAGACCCCAAGGCCCAGACCCCTAGGACCAGACCCCAACCCCAGGGCCCAGACCCTGGGCCCAGACCCCAAGGCCCAGGGCCCAGACCCCAAACCCAGACCCCAAACCCCAGGGCCCAGACCCCAAGGCCCAGACCCAGGGCCCAAACCCCAAGGCCAAGGGCCCAGACCCCAAGGCCCAGGGCCCAGACCCCAAACCCAGGCCCCAGACCCAGGGCCCAGACCCCAAGGCCCAGACCCCAGGGCCCAGACCCCATGGCCCAGGGCCCAAGGCCCAGACCCCAAGGTCCAGACCCCCAGACCTAGGGCACAGACCCTGACCTAGGGCCCAGACCCCAAGGCCCAGACCCCAAGGCCCAGACCCCAGGGCCCAGGGTCCAGACCCCAGGGCCCAGACCCCGAGGCCCAGACCCCGAGGCCCAGACCCCGAGGCCCAGACCCCAGGCCCAGACCCAGGGCCCAGACCCCAAGGCCCAGACCCCGAGGCCCAGACCCCGAGGCCCAGACCCCGAGGCCCAGACCCCAGGGCCCAGACCCAGGGCCCAGACCCCAAGGCCCAGGGCCCAGACCCCAAGCCCAGGGCCCAAGGCCCAGACCCCAGGGCCCAGACCCTGACCTAGGGCCCAGACCCCAAGGCCCAGACCCCAAGGCCCAGACCCCAGGGCCCAGGGTCCAGACCCCAGGGCCCAGACCCCGAGGCCCAGACCCCGAGGCCCAGACCCCGAGGCCCAGACCCCGAGGCCCAGACCCAGGGCCCAGACCCCAAGGCCCAGGGCCCAGACCCCAAGGCCCAGACCCCGAGGCCCAGACCCCGAGGCCCAGACCCCAGGGCCCAGACCCAGGGCCCAGACCCCAAGGCCCAGGGCCCAGACCCCAAGCCCAGGGCCCAAGGCCCAGACCCCAGGGCCCAGACCCCATGCCCCAGACTCCAGACCTCAGACCCCAAGGTCCAGACCCTAAGGCCCAGATCCCAGGGCCCAGACCCCAAGGCCCAGACCCCAAGGCCCAGACCCCGAGGCCCAGACCCCAGGGCCCAGACCCAGGGCCCAGACCCCAAGGCCCAGACCCCAAGGTCCAGACCCCAGGGCCCAGACCCCAGGGCCCAGACCTCAGACCCCAAGGTCCAGACCCTAAGGCCCAGATCCCAGACCCCAGACCCAAGGCCCAGACCCCAAGGCCCAGACCCCGAGGCCCAGACCCCAGGGCCAGACCCAGGGCCCAGACCCCAAGGCCCAGACCCCAAGGTCCAGACCCCAGGGCCCAGACCCCAGGGCCCAGACCTCAGACCCCAAGGTCCAGACCCTAAGGCCCAGATCCCAGACCCCAGACCCCAAGGCCCAGACCCAGGGCCCAAGGCCCAGACCCCAATTCCCAGAGCCCAGACCCAGGGCCCAGACCCCAGACCCCAAGGCCCAGACCCAGGGCCCAGACCCCAAGGCCCAGACCCAGGGCCCAGACCCCAGGGCCCAGACCCCAAGGCCCAGACCCTGGGCCCAGACTCCAAGGCCCAGACCCAGGGCCCAGACCCCAAGGCCCAGACCCCAAGGCCCAGACCCTGGGCCCAGACCCCAAGGCCCAGACCCCAAGGCCCAGACCCCAGGGCCCCAGACCCAGGGCCCAGACCCCAGGGCCCAGACCCCAGACCCAGGGCCCAGACCCCAAGGCCCAGACCCAGGGTCCAGACCCCAAGGCCCAGACCCAGGGCCCAGACCCCAAGGCCCAGACCCCAAGGCCTAGACCCAGAGCCCAGACCTAGGGCCCAGACCCCAGGGCCTAGACCCCAAGGCCCAGACCCAGGGCCCAGACCCCAAGGCCCAGACCCCAAGGTCCAGACCCCAAGGCCCAGATCCCAAGGCCCAGGCCCAGACCCAAGGCCCAGACCCATGGCCCAGGGCCCAGACCCCAAGGCCCACACCCCAAGGCCCCGACCCAATGGCCCAGACCCCAAGGCCCAGACCCCAGGACCCAGACCCCAAGGCCCAGACCCCAGACCCCAAGGTCCAGACCCCAAGGCCCAGACCCAGGGCCCAGACCCCAAGGCCCAGACCCCAAGGCCTAGACCCAGAGCCCAGACCTAGGGCCCAGACCCCAGGGCCTAGACCCCAAGGCCCAGACCCAGGGCCCAGACCCCAAGGCCCAGACCCCAAGGTCCAGACCCCAAGGCCCAGATCCCAAGGCCCAGGGCCCAGACCCCAAGGCCCAGACCCATGGCCCAGGGCCCAGACCCCAAGGCCCACACCCCAAGGCCCCGACCCAATGGCCCAGACCCCAAGGCCCAGACCCCAGGACCCAGACCCCAAGGCCCAGACCCCAGACCCCAAGGTCCAGACCCCAAGGCCCAGATCCCAAGGCCCAGGGCCCAGACCCCAAGGCCCAGGGCTCAGACTCCAAGTCCCAGGGCCCAAGGCCCAGACCCTGGGCCCAGACCCCAAGGCCCAGGGCCCAGACCCCAAGGCCTAGACCCAGGGCCCAGACCCCAAGGCCCAGACTCAGAGCCCATACCCAGGGCCCAGACCCCAGGGCCCAGACCCCAAGGCCCAGACCCAGGGCCCAGACCCCAAGGCCCAGACCCAGGGCCCAGACCCCATGGCCCAGGGCCCAGACCCCAGGGCCCAGACCCCAAGGCCCACACCCCAAGGCCCCGACCCAATGGCCCAGACCCCAAGGCCCACACCCCAGGACCCAGACCCCAAGGCCCAGACCCCAGACCCCAAGGTCCAGACCCCAAGGCCCAGATCCCAAGGCCCAGGGCCCAGACCCCAAGGCCCAGGGCTCAGACTCCAAGTCCCAGGGCCCAAGGCCCAGACCATGGGCCCAGACCCCAAGGCCCAGGGCCCAGACCCCAAGGCCTAGACCCAGGGCCCAGACCCCAAGGCCCAGACTCAGAGCCCAGACCCAGGGCCCAGACCCCAGGGCCCAGACCCCAAGGCCCAGACCCAGGGCCCAGACCCCAAGGCCCAGACCCAGGGCCCAGACCCCAAGGCCCAGGACCCAGACCCCAAGGCCCAGGACCCAGACCCCACGACCCAGACCCCAAGGCCCAGACCCCAAGGCCCAGACCCAGGGCCCAAGGCCCAGACCCCCAGACCCAGGGCCCAGACCCTGACCTAGGGCCCAGACCCCAGGACCCAGGGCCCAGACCCAGAGCCCAGACCTCGAGGCCCAGACCCAGGCCCCAGACCCCAAGGTCCAGACCCCAAGGTCCAGGGACCAGGCCCAGCCTAGACCCAGGGCCCAGACCCCAGGGACCAGGCCCCAAGGCCCAGCCCCATGGACCAGACCCCAAGGCCCAGACCAAGGGACCAGAGCCCAGACCCAGGGACCAGGGCCCAGACAAGACTCAGGGCCCAGACCCCAAACCAGACTCAGGGCCCAGACCCCAGGGACCAGACCCTGAGGCCCAGACCCAGGGACCAGGCCCCAGACCCCAAGGCCCAGACCCAGGGACCAGGCCCCAGACCCCAAGGCCCAGACCCAGGGTCCAGACCCCAGGGACCAGGCCCAGCCTAGACCCAGGGCCCAGACCCCAGGGACCAGGCCCCAAGGCCCAGCCCCAAGGCCCAGACCAAGGGACCAGAGCCTAGACCCAGGGACCAGGGCCCAGACCCCAGGCCGGACTCAGGGCCCAGACCAGACTCAGGGCCCAGACCCCAGGGACCAGACACAGGGCCCAGACCAGACCCCAAGGCCCAGAGCACAAGGCCCAGGGCCCAGACCCCAAGGCCCAAACCAGACCCCAAGGCCCAGACCCAGAGGCCATCATATACAGCCCATTACTGTGAGATTTATTGCTGTGGATTCTGTGATACGTTCATACACACCGCACATTACTGTGAGTTTTATTGCTGTGGATTCTGTGATACGCTCATACACACTGCACATTACTGGGAGTTTTATTGCTGTGGTGCTATGTTATGTCCTTTTTTTTTAAGGGGGAGAAAAGCTGTTAGAGTTTGAGGGAGTGCCGGGGGGGCCCAGGGGGCCCCATCGTGAGGTTTAGTAAGGGGCCCCATCATTTCTGATGGCTGCCCTGAGTACGGCAGCTCATTGTTCTGGTTTATAGAGACCATCTCAAGGATCTCTTTCTTGTTCCATCGTTGCTAGATATTCCTTCCTGTCAAGTCTGGTTTAACCCTGTCATTTTGTATATTCCCACCCTGTACTCTGTATAGTCAGAAGGCTGGGGACCTTACCCCAGTGCAGGGCTTTCCTCGTGTGTGCTTACTGTCTTGTCTTGTTTGGTTCTGTTGTATCCTGTGTTCAGGGTTCTGCAATATGCAGAAGGACTAATGCCTGCCTAAAGGGCTTAAAACACACAGCAGCAAGGACCCCCCTTTGGCTCCTGAGGGGGGCCTCCGTAACAGGTTTCCACCTTTTGGTGAACCCTCTGTAATTGCTCTCGTGATGTCTTCCCTTGATTGTAGGCTTTGACAATGATACGCAGTTGTCCACCTCCTGGAGAGTGTCTTGCACATGTTTGGATGTTGTGAATGGGTTTTTCTTTACCATAGAGAGGATCCTGCGATCATCCACCACTGTTGCCTTCCATGGATGTCCAGTCCTTTTTATCTTGCAGAGCTCCCCAGTGCGTTCTTTCCTCAGAAGGTACCAAACTGTTGATTTGGCCATTATTAATGTTGCTGCTTTCTCTCTGATGGATTTGTTTTGTTTTTGAAGCCTTACATTGGACTGTTTCACTTGCAAAGACCGTTCCTTTAAAACGCATGATGTAGGTTTACAGCAATTGATTCCAAATGCAAATACCACACTTCGGGCCATATTACAATGTTGGTGCTAACTTAACCAGAGCTGTTGTAAGCTTAAAACCTCCATAGGTTATAATGGCTCTGGTAAGTTTACAACAGCTCTGGTTATGTTAGCACCAACTATGTAATAT